>JAJHUR010140464.1:471469-537758 GCA_027495735.1 Lutjanus campechanus | reverse complement strand
GCCTCAGGCAGCAGGATAAATTAACCAACTCTTGCACATTTAACTACTTTGTATCACTGGATGTTTTGTGAAAATGCAAGTCTTCCATCTCCTGTTAAGAGGTTATGATAATGTGTTCTTTCATTTTCATCTCCTTTCAGATCCTTTTTCATCTCCAGGACGGGGAAGAGGCCCAGTTTTCAGTAAGTCTAAGATTCAATTAAGACCTTTAACATTGTCCTCATTGATCTCATTGATCCTACTTCAGTACAGTTGCTCCTTGGGAGGTTTTTGTTAGCATCTGTGCACGATGGTTTTGATGTAGCAGAGAAAAAGAAGAACAAGACACACTTTTAACGGTGGTGTTACCTGGAAACATCCGGTTTTACTGGTTCGCATGTTTAGATCAGTGGATATTCGAGAGCTCTTAAAGCTTCAGATAAAAATTTGCCTGGTTCAGCAGCGTGTCATTTAAGGACACACACTTGTTCTTGTTCACAGGAGGTGGGTAATAATAATTGAAGGCAAAAACAAAAACAAAAACAAAAAAAGGCAAAGACATTAGCATGTATTCAAGCACAAAGCCGAGCATCCCCACACGTCATGATTACAGTTGATTAAAAAAAAAAAAGATTCAAACACTTGGATAAGATGCAAGTTTTAAAAAAAAGTATTTATAATATGGTACAAGGATATTTTGTGCAAGAGGTTTGTTGGGGCTGTGAAACCTGTACATTATGAACAAAGCACTTGAAATTCAGTGGCAACCTGAAAGCAGAACACGGCGACCGAGGCCATGATTGTGTCAAACGGCTAAAACTATCAAGATACTAGCTGTTATTATACAAATGGTTTGCACCAGTATACAATGGCTGTATAGGATTAGATTACATATTTATATAAAGTGCAAAAAAGAAACAAGCACTTGCAGCGGAAGCCTGAAGTGCTGTGTGACTGAGTGTAAACCCACCACCACATGCTGAAAGCCTTCTCGTCATATGGCCAGGTGGCTGGGCTAAAGCAGTCTGAAGACTTGGCGGGCCGGTATGACAAACTGTTGGCCATAGTTCAGCTGCAGAATATACTGTGTTACAAAATGTATGAAAGGGTTACCGATCTGTGCAATATATTGAATCTTACAAATATAATCAATATGGACAGTCGTGAAAAAGTTATCTAAAATTCCCCCCATTTTTTTTTTTTTACAATTATAAATAGACACTTGTTGTTTACTGCTCCGTCTACACTGAAGCATAGCACCACAGGCTCTCATTTGTCCAACCTTGAATATGAAATAACCTGAAATAAATGAAGAAGGTCCATTCTTATTTCAGGGGAATAAGACATCTTTGACATTAGAGATATAAGAAAATATATGCACTGTTAGTGACTAGATTACATGTTTTGTTTATAGTTCATAATTCTGTTTTTTTTTTCCTCTCTAATAATGTTTCAAGGTTACAAAAAGCGAAGTGAATTCAGCATCACAGTTGAGTCTCAAGAATACAGGAGAGCAAACAGGCATCAAGCGGTCCATCAGACTCTGTCCAGCACCTCTCCATACCGAAACACCAGCAGCCGGGGATTCTGGGGGGGATTATCTAGGTCTGCTGGGAACCCTGTTGAAAGACGACATGGTGCAGAGGGTAGATATAATTGAACATTGTTGTAAAAACAGGAGGCTACTGGATGTTACAGTTCAGTGGCTTTTGGTCCTTACTGAGTTGGTTCTTTTACGTTTCCAGCAGTCTGGATTGAGTCGTTTCTGCTCCTCAGCGAGAGCCTTGGCCTCCATGGTGTACATCCTCCGCTCCTCGCTCTTCATCTTCTTCCACTTGTCGCCCAGGATGACACTGATGGCTCTGGAGTGTAAGGTTAGAGACACAAGATCAAGGACTTGACTTTTTCATATCACTGTCTTCATAGCAGGGGTCTCAAACTGCCCTAGTTGTTTCATACAAATTTAAACTATCCTTCAATTGAATACAAGTAAAAACACAAACAATCCTATTTTAAAAAACTGTTTTGTACACAACTTAAAAGTGCACATTCCAAAAGACTCTTTTCTATTCTCACTTTCTGTGCAAGGAAGAACATATTGCTGAAGTGGATAGACTGTAAATCCCCCACAATAGCTGGATGGCATAAGGTTATTTTTGACATGTTACCTATGGAATACTTAACATACAGGTCCAGATGTATGACTGAGGTTTTCTATAGAATCTGGTCCCCATTCCTGACTTATATTGGCACGAGACTAGCTGCTATTGTGTTGAAGGGCCTGGTCGATTATAAGTGAGAAAATACAGTACGGATCAACATATAGCGGGTTATATGAGTTTTTATGCACTTGATGTTAAGGATGCTGCTGTGGTGGAATTTGGGAGCGGATGCTGTCCTTGGGGGGATTCCCCCCATCCTTATTTGTATGTATCTTATATGATTCCTTTGTTTATGCACGACATGGCCCCATCCCCTGTTGTTCTTGTTGTTATGGCTGTTTTTGTCTAAGACAGCGTTGTTTGTTTGTTTGTTTGTTTTTTTTGGCTGTCTTTGTTGGTTTGTGTTTGAATGTATATAAGCACACATATATAGTTGGCTACTTATAATATGTATATGTGAAGGAACAGAAACTGTACTTCTTTATTTTTGCTACACATGGCAGAACCTTCCATTCATGTTTCTCCAGCCTATTGTCTTTGTTTTGTGAAAAACTCAATAAAGATATTAAACAAAAAAAACAAAAAAACAAAAACAAAAAAACTGTTTTGTATGCATGCATTTCTGAAGGACTGCATATGTTGGAATTAACTGATATTTTATGTCGAGAAAAGAATAACTCGTTTAACAATATTTTTATACTGGCACTATATATATATATATATATATATATGAACACAGTGTCAGAGCATATCAGGAAGTCATGTGGCAAAAACAGACCAAACAAACAATGCTCTGCTAGCCATTTTCATTCAGGGTATTAATGAACAAATTCAAAGTGACAAAACAGTTGTTAACTTTGTCCAATGCAGAGCCATCTAATGCTTATAAAAATGTATAGAAACTGCTGTTGCATGTTTTTGCTAAGTACGATGAAAGTTTTCAGTAATATGCACTTTGTTGCAGTACCTGAACATTGACAGTTTGAGTTTTTTTGAGACCCCTGCTTTACATTATCTAGCTTTTCTCTCAAACTTTTTGTAGGAAAAATGAGCACTGATTCCTTTTTTAAACATTTTAAACTAAAGCTCCTCTTTAAAATAAATACAAATGATATTTGAAACAGTATAATCAACCTCAGCAGAGTCTGAAACTGAGACCTACAGCTTTAAATGAAGAATTCACTTCTAAAATTAAGCATGTGAAAATAAAGGTGCACTGAAGGTCCTACAAACTGTGAAGTGATACTCCTACAGTGGAACGATTTAATTTTGTGAGCCGGCTGAAAGAAAAATAACATTATTCAAGTAACAGATTCTCTAGATGTAGTGGCAGAGGTCTTCTATCTCACATGCAGTGGAAACCACACTGCCTTGGGAGATGATGGCTTAATAAATTGGCCTGACTCCTGTTTAAAGATAAATGCAGTTCACGTGGGCTTTTTAATGGTGGGCCTTGAAAAGAGGAGAAAGCATTACTCATTCTGTTTTGCTGCCACATTTTCACAGCTGATTCAAGTATTAAAACTCCCTGTGCACATAATTCAGTTCTTTTCTTAATATTTTACATTGCCAAGAGTTACTGTGTTATTGCACCCTTGTGGTCTCAGAGATTCATGAGGAATTCTCTTGGTATGAAACTACAAAACTTTACGTTTAATATTGTGGACTTGTAACATGTAACTCTGGCCTTGACAGCTCTAGCCTGATCGACTCTGTCACCAACATTACATCACAAAATGAGAGGAGGTCACTGCGCTGTAAAGGTTGGTCATGTTAAAATATCACTCCCCTTAAATTCATGCCCATATGATGGACAAAGTCAGTTTCATTGTGATCGCTCAGTGGCTGCAGTGAACTTGCAGGTCCAGACTGCCCTTTGGTCAACAAAACCCTGGTGCTGTGTTCTACTGTGTGCCATCGCGATGTTTAGTATAACATTACACAAGCAGACGACAAACTGTAACATCATTCTCATTGTCTGTTTACTGTTTGTGTTTGCCCTGCTAAATATTTATATTTATAATATTTATTACCCACATTGAACTGTGACATCACGTCCTCTTAAAGCGATATTCCACCGCTGAATAATGGTCCACTCAATATGTACTCACCCCTATGCCGATGTGAGGATGGGTGAAGATCTTCAGTTCACAAAACAATCCTGGAGTTTCAGCAGAAAACAGGGTTGCAGCCAATGGCAGTGAATAGCGACCATGGATAAAATGTCTCCATCCTGCTCGTGTGGTGTAATCCAAGTGTCCATGAGCCACAACATTAAAATTTAACCACAAAAGACGCCATTTACACCATGTTTTTAGCCGAAATGTCAACTGTAGCCTTCCAAGTAGCATGTAAACATAGCGTTGATGTATCGCGAGACTTCGTATATCTCGCGCTATTTTCACACGTGCATCCATTAAGAGATGACATTTCGGCTAAAAACATGGTGTAAATGGCGTCTTTTGTGGTTAAATTTTAATGTTGCGGCTCGCGGACACTTGGATTACACCACACAAGCAGGATGGAGACATTTTGTTTTGTGTTCTTTTTCTTTTACATTTTATCCGTGGTCACCATTCACTACCATTGAACTGGATTTGGCTGCAACCCTGCTTTCTGCTGAAACTCCAGGATTGTTTTGTGAACTGAAGATCTTCACCCATCCTCACATCGGCATAGGGGTGAGTACATATTGAGTGGACTATCATCTAGGAGTGGAATATCCTTTTAAGGAAAAACAGTCATTTTACCTCACAGAATATGGGAGTTTCTGGTCTATCGCTGCTTGGGTCAGTTATAAGTTTGTTTATGTTATTGTGTCACTTTGGTGAATCCAAACTAACCTTTTAAATCACAAAAGTCACACAATAACACAAACAAAATAACGGATCGAGGGAGCGATAGACCAGCAACTCCTGTTTTCTGCAAGGTACAACTGATAATTATCTTTGTAGATGGAGCTTTTTTTAAGTTTAAAAATAAGTTTTTCTGCTGGCCCTGTTCACAGCAGTAGATTGTTTAGCTTCCATGCTGGTGCACCTCTCTGTACCTTGTACAACACCTTCAAAAAAAGCACCTAACAGTTTGAATGAGAGCACCGGATCTCATTGACTTTTGCATACCTGTTGTCCTTCCCAGGATACATCTGTGTATACTCCACTCTGTACTTCTTTGCGAAGAGCATGAAGGCATTCATTGGCCGCTTGCATTTTGTAGGCGTGGCACCACCGGCTGTCCCTGAGGTGTGGCCCCTGTGTGATTTGCTTGCAGAGGATTGTGGGGAGCTGGAGCGCTCAAGTTTATCACAGTCTGGACTGACAGCACCCCCGCTGGACAGGGAGGTCCTGCGCTGACGAGCCATGCTGCTGAGAACATACACTGCTGAGGAATCGAGTGGGGTGAAGTCATAACTGCAGGAGAAAGAAAAGGAAAAGAGGGGCATGAGTTGAGGAAAACACATTTTCCATTTCTCACAGTAAAAATGACTCAAATTTACAACACTGTGCATGTAAACCATTGTACTGCTATAGGGTCCTAATGAATAAATGCAGTAACAAATAAATCAATTATTTTGTTTATTTTACTTGAACTGACAAAGTATAAAAAATGTTCTGCACATCACACAATAAAAATGCAAGTCTCTACAACTGGTTTTTATATTCTTTTTAACATTTGGTGATTTGGTTGAGAAGATTAATTGAGGAATGGAGCAAGGGTGCAAAGTAAGGATGGATTCATTGGTGGTTCACAGAATTGTAAAGTTATAATTCAACTTTGAACTGGAAATAAACACTGCAAGTGACCTGAATAAAAGAATGTGAAAGAGGTAGGGCTACACACTGTGTACATGCTCAACACAAATGTTGTCTTTGTTTCTGTGATGGATGACTTGAACTCAGACTTACTATTTTAACTCACTCTGACTTCTCTGAGCATCTTTCTCTGCCACAGCAGGCAGGTTTAAACCTGCAATGACTGATTGTTAGTCCAGATGTTGACAGAGCTAGATTATCATTCTGACTGGAGGGACCCGTTTGGTGCTGAGCAGTATCTGTATAGTGGATTTTTTAGAGTTTTTTCTCTGAAAATGGTGCTGTAAGAGTGAACCAAGCTAAATTTCATCACTATGAGCAACCCCTTTAACACTGTCATTTGATGCATTGTTATAAAAAAATTCGATTATTGCTGCTCTAAGCCTCTTAAATACACAAGGCAAGACCACATTATTTATGAGTGTACCTTCTGAAAGTGTCAAAGACCACAGAGTCGTCGCAGTTAATGGCATCTGGGTGGTTTGGTGGCAGGCAAATGTCGCCCAACTGCATCTCATAGCAAGGGATCCCATGGTGCACCACAGTAAGGCTCGGATAAAAGGAGGACCACCCTGAAAAACACAGATGGTAAATTATAAAGCTGTTTATTTCAACAAAGAATAAATAGTCTGCATTTCGTAAACAACATTTGGTCAGTCAATGCTTCTGTTGGCGAAGAGAAATTTCCCATATTGCTGTAAAATCTGTTTTTGACATAATTTAGATTTTGTTTCTTGCCAGCAGAGCTGACATTTGTCTTGTGTTTTGTTTTTAAGACGTAACACAACTTGCAGTCGATATGTGTGCCTATTTTCAAAAGTGTAATCTTACCTTTATTTTTGTAATCTTACCTTTATTTTTGACAAAAAATGGGTGATCCAGTCGGCATTCAGCTGTTAACAGGCCATCATCGGGTGAACCTGGGTCAAAGGTCAGCTTAAGAACTGCCTGGCTAAAAGATACTGTCTCTTCATGGTTCACCAACTTCAGCCCTTGTGAACCGTATCTCTGGAAATGAAACCAAAGGACCAATCAGAGGACCAATCAGAGGAGTCTTTACGCACCAGCGAGGTGATTTAGTTGAACTCGTCACCAAAGAGAAATTTGTGTAAAAACAAGTGATGCCTGAAAACTTTGTTTCTGTTGTACTAAATAAGATCACTGTTGCAAATCATCAAGGATGGAACGTGTTTCAAAACTCATTCATGCACTCAGTCTCTCATTTCCTCTACTTCCTGGCTGCCACCTTGTGGCCATTACAGGCCACTGCAACGTCGACTTACAACACATTTAACAGGAATAATACAGTCATTTAGTGAGCAATGCAGCAATACCACACACAGCTGGAAAAGATTCCAGAAGATAAAAGGATTAAATGAAATGTGTTAATACAAGGGGACTCTCTGTTTGTCACGTACCTTCAGAGAGGAGGGAGAGGAGGATGGCATCATGGTTTCATCATCTGAGTCATCATCAGAATCCCCGAGTTCGTCAGCTTCCTGCCACTCCACATTTGGGCCTCGATGGAAGCGCAGGCGAGTTCCTGAATATCAACACAACAATGTGACATGATGAATAAGCAGATGTGTGTTGATACAGATCAGACAATGCTGGACAAACAGATGTAGTGCTCCTGTTTGGACACCAGAGGTCAGGATTTCTGTACAAATGTTTGTAATTCATTCCCCTGTGGTAAAGGGAGGATCATTTCACAGAAGTGTAAACAAAAGATTAGTGTCAGCACCTCTACAGCTTCTGTCCAAAACAGTCCTGATTGCATGTCTGGTTCTCATCAGCACAGTTTGAGAGCAGCTAAGCAGCAAATCATAACTGTTTTGACCTTTTAAATTACAGGTCTATTTACAAACATGTCAGAAGAGTTTTGACTTGAAGTTAAAAATAAAATTACAAGTTTCTCAGCAAATATATTTGAAAATTTTGACATTTGTGTGTAAACATTCTGAAATTGAGGAAAGCATTAATGAATGACTTTATTGTTTTCTAATGGGGCGTGCATGTCTACACTAGACTGGATTTTGCCTTTAAGCCATGAGACATAATTCTCAGGTCCATTTTTTTTTTCTTTTCAAGAAATTCTTAGAAAAGCTCAATGTTAACTTCAACATGTGTGAGTGAGGGGAGGAGCAAGTGTCTGTGTGTTCACTTGTGAATGTACGTGGCTGTGTATGTCCGTACCTTTCAGAAAACAATGCCAGGCTGTGGAGGGCCAGGAGTGCGACCAGGCCATGTCTTCATCATCTGAAAACGATGAGGACATCGAGAAAACTCCAGACTCCGATTCACTGCTGGCCTGTTGTTAATAATAAAAGTAAAACAAACACTTTCGGTATGCATGTCATATAGAATTTAATAGGAAATGATGCGTGGATCAACAGGAATGAATGATTTTTGGGGGTTTTCAGAGCTTGAGATTGAAAGTGAAAGGTTACCCTGACACGCCTGCGCTCCCTGAGGTGGCCTCTGGACGGGTTGGGTGCACTACTGGCTAAGGGGGGACGGGCGTAGGAATGTAAACTATTACTGTTGCCAAAGATGTGAACTGGAGATGATCTGGAAAAAAAAGACAATATCATAAAAATGTCTGGTGTATAAATGCGCAAATTAGTGATAAATTACATTTTTTAAGTTATTCATGATCAACAGACAGCTGAATCTAATCCTCACAATCAACAAAATGTCAGATGATATTTTGTAACACAAGTTATGTGGATAACCTGCCAATTTTTCTTTGTGGAATACCCCCCAGGGGTACTAGTTTGTACTATCTCAAAACATATCCCAACTGCAATATCAGTCCAAATAATTGCTATTACATTTTTTTCTAAATTGTTTGGCCCTAGTATTTACACATGAGACTGAACTGATGTCCATGCTGGTTTGTCATGTGTTGGTACAAACCTCTTATGTGGGGCGTTCTTCAGCAGGGGGCTCTGAGGACTGGTGGCAATGTTGGCCAGTTCAGCAAGCCAGTTGGTGCTGGGAGAGCAGCTGTACTCCTGGTGAGACACTCCTGCTCCGACCTGAAATAACCCCGGAGACCTCTGGTCCTCCTCCACCTCCTGCAGCTCTGGCATGTCATCTGGGGAGAGATCGGTGTTAATATTCATAATTAATACGCAGAAAAGCTCGGTTTCTTTAAATATAGAATGTGACCTATTGCTGGTTTAGGATTTTACCATAATCCATGTGACACCCAGGGGAGGAAGGCAGGTCCTCGTTACACTTGAGTGGATCAAAGGTTTCGTCCATTCTCACAATGTTCTGTTGTTTCCTGTTTTTTTTGTTTTTTTTTAACAGGCTCCTGGTCAGCTTACTCAGCGTCCATCATCATATTCTGCCACATCAGCTGGTTATAGGCAAAAAAACAAAAGTCAAAACTAGAGCTTCCACAAACAAAATGAAACTGCTTCACAGTTCTATTTATAGTGTTTCAGTCACTTGTAACATAATCACTTTAGTTATTACTGAAAATTAGGGCTGCGCAATTATTCTAGTTCATTCGAATTCTGATTCTAATTATTTGTAACTTTTTCTCGATTAATCGATTAGTTGTTTGGTCTTTAAAATGTTTGAAAATAGAGAAAAATATTAATCACTGTCTTCCAAAGCCAAAGATGATTTTTTTTTATTACAACCCAAAGATATTCAGTTAGTATCACAAGGGAGTAAAGAAATCAGGAAATATTAACATTTAAGATGCTGTAATCAATTAATTTGGACTTTTTTTCTTGAAAAAAATACTGATTACTCAGAATAGTTGTTGAGTCATTTAGTAATTGATTAATCGTTGCAGTGCTAGAAGCAGCAATTTTTTGATAAAGATAAAATGTGTGATAAAGCAGCATTATGATGAAGCTCTGTAGTGCTGCAGAGATGCCGGGGCCTACAAATCTTGTTCTGCAAATTTAAGAAAACATGTTTGTTTGGCACAGACGCCGACAAATGTCATATCATCATGATTTTAATGAAAATTGAGATGCCAAAGTGATCATTCCCGCTACTGGTAAATCATATTGCAATTGCAATATATGTCAACACAATCACAATGTGATTTTTTTTGTACCATATCGTAATGAAAATGCACTAAAATGTGCTTGAAAATGCATGCATACGTTTGGATGGTGATATGTGGATTTTTATGTGACTTAATGAATGGGCCCATGTCATAAAAAAACATTAACATTATACACACACAACACAACCCATCAAAGATTTCTGATCGCAGCAAACAAACAAACGGCCCTGACAAAATGTTGTCGCTGCAGGAAATGTATTGCATAATATGAAGGAAAAGCTCGGCAGCCTTTCGGGGATCCTTTGTCTCTGAATCGACACAGTACACCTCTGTGGATGGTCATGTGACCCGCTGCTGCGTGGAGGCCTTGTTTATAAACTTAAAACGATTTGGCGCATGCGCACCAGAGCTCATTCATTCATAACTGCGTAGCAAAAGTGACAAATAGCAGAAATTCGTTTAGAAAAGTGGCGCAGAGACTCGACAACACGAAGTTGGAAAAATAACGTCAAAGAATATGAATGACAGAGTAAAACATTTCGTCCTGGTTTGAAAAATATGCGGTGTTTGGCGACATGCAAAGTAAAACTAAAACCTTAAAAATATAAAAGAAGATGTGAATGTGAAAATAATCAGTTTAAAGGAAGAACTAACGGTCATTTTCGATCTGACAACCGATCAATGGTCGCTGCACGCGCTGACAAACCGTTGCTTCCACTTCGTAAACGCGGATATTGTAGCAGCATACCCTAAATAAAACGCTTCAAACGTGCTACCATGTCCAAAATAGACATTTTGAAGGACAGCCCTGTTGTGTTCCCACTCCTCAACAGCAGCAGTAATGTCCTCAGCTCAAACCCAAAGGCTGTCGGGTCTAACACTGTAAACAAAAGAATGTCAACAAGTTGAGGCATGACGCAACCTCTCTGCCCCGTTCAAATGAATGACACGAAACATCAAAGAAGCATTTTAACCACATTTTCACACCACTCGAGGCATATTTCACTAAAATGAATGCATGGTTTTCATCCTCAAACCTGCAATCGGGTGGGTTTGTTATCACCAAAACAACAAGCGTCACAGAAGGAAAAAAAAAAAAACATTGTCGAGCACAACCTGCCATTCAACATCGAATAAACGCGTGACAACCCCGCAAAAACACCGTGTCGGAAGTGCAAAGACGCGGATCACACAATCCTCGAGTTAAAAATTAGTTTCCGCCGTTTATTTCTTCGAAAAAAGTACTTAACTTCCCACTTACCAAAACCTGTCGCCATCGACAAACTCTCTGGCATTCACTCGAGGGGTGGGAATGAATGTTTTCAAGAGAAATCCTCCTATTGGTGGATAAGAACGTCAAAAACAAGAATCGGGGCATTCTATTGGTCGATACTCTTGAGAAAAACATAGAAGGCGGGGTCTAGTTTGTTGATCGTCGTGTCATTGGATAAAAGTACACGCCTGTTACTAGCCAGTAACAGCTGATTGGCAATAACAGGAACAATACATGGTTATTTTTTATCTGCAATGTTGCAACTACAGCAGGAACTACTTACCAACGTTGTTTTCTGGATTATTTTTCCTTTCTCCTGTAATTAAATCACTGTTTACTACAAAATCTAGTGAATAAACAATTGAATTATTATGAATGAGGAATGAATGAATAGTGAATGAGAAATTGAATGAAAAGCATTCATAGTGTGCAAGTCCTTTGTTGGTACCACTTTACAATAAGACAACCTGTATAAATTATTTAATCAGGTTATTAACTAGGCTTAAAATACTTTAGACACCATTAGACATCATTAATAAGCTGTGATACAACACATTAGATAAAAAGGGTAACAGTGATCTGTTTGCCAAATAGTGAGCCCACATTTATCTGCACTGTTACCCCTCAGCCTCATTGTTTACTTAACTTACTTTATCTTCTCCTTCAGCCAGCATTTATTATACCTGTCAGCTTCATTAGATATTTGTTGATAAGTTACTAGCATTTAACCACCATCAGCATATACAGTATTAATAGTCAAAAAGTTTCTTTTAACATATCAAATTCAAAGATTTTTACACGTTGCCAATATGGTTTACTTTTTCACTTTGGCAGTATAGTTTGTTTACTTGTTTTACACTTTACAGTGAGACTCACGAGTTATACATACGTATTAGTAATAGTAATTAGTAATATACAGAAGCTTAATGCATTCACCTGAGAAAAAAATCTCAGTTTTTCTGAATTAATTACATAATTTTTCAGGTAAAAAAATGATGTAAAAACTCCAAATTTATCAGATTTTTTTCACGTAAAAAAGTAAAGGAAAACTGTTACAGCTGGCGTATAATTATTCATTAATGATTTATAAACATTTACAAACAATTAATAACCCAAATT
This sequence comes from Lutjanus campechanus, assembly GCA_027495735.1. Classification (NCBI taxonomy): domain Eukaryota; kingdom Metazoa; phylum Chordata; class Actinopteri; order Lutjaniformes; family Lutjanidae; genus Lutjanus; species Lutjanus campechanus. The sequence continues at coordinate 525,377 of JAJHUR010140464.1, read as the reverse complement.
CAAACATTTGTAGAGATAGCCTTACTGTAAAGTGGTACACAAATATTTATGTGACACACAACTATAAAAATGTTCTTTATTGACATGAAAAGTGAAACATACAGTACTTTCAGCCAGTAATATTGGGTTTGCCTTCAAAAATGACCAGTTACTATCTGCACAGGGGGAAAATAAATTCAGAATGTTTAAATGTTAAACCAGCTTCAAACAGTTTAAGCTGCAGTAAACCACAGACAAAATACAGAAGACTTCAATTATTAATTTTAAAAAGAGCAAAGAGAAGAAGAGCGACTTTAGATTCCTGTTGAGAGGGAACATCAGAATATGTGTTTCCAAACAGTAGAAGTTGTTGGCAGAGGTAGACAGCAATAATGGATGTCATAATCATAATATATGTTTCACCGACACAAAAACAGCATGACTTAAATTTTACATTAAAACACAGGAAAAGCAATTGTCTCAAGACATTGCCTATAATGACTACAAGTCTAGTGGGGCAACTCATTAAATGTGGGCTTATATAATAACAGTAAATACTCAGTTTCAAATTGTACAGCAGTGTGTTGTATATTCTTACAAAACTATCAGCTATCTCTCTGAAGTTTTTTTTTTTTTTTTTTTGCAAAAGCATAGTATTAGGCTAAAAGCCACAAACACTAACCAACAATGATATACAGCTTTTGAACATGTACTCAAGGGATTAAATCTCATGATAAACAGAAAAGTACAACGCCAATTCCAAAAAAGTTGGGACATTGCTTGAAAACGTAAATAAAAACAGAAGGCAATGATCTGCAAATACTTTTCACTTGTATTCAATTGAATACAGTACAAAGACAAGATATTTAATATTCAAACTGATGTTTTTTTTGTAAATATACACTCATTCTGAATTTTATGCCTGCAACACATTTCAGAAAAGTTGGAAAAAGGGCAACAAAATACTGGAAACGTTGTGAGATGTTCAAAAAACTCCTGTTTGGAACTTTTGACAAGTAAACAGATTAATTGGTAACAGTGATAGGATCATTTCTGGGTATGAAAGGGGCATCCTCAAAAAGGCTCGGTTGTTCACAAGCATAGATGGGATGAGGTTCACTTCTTTGTTGGACTGTTTGCCACACAGTTTTTCACAGTTTAAGAACGTTTCCCAACACAAAACTGCAAACAAGTTAGGGATTTCATCATCTACAATTCATAATATCATTAAGAGATTCAGAGGATCTGGATAAATCTCTGCACATGGCTGAAAACCAACAGAGCACTGTATTAAAAACTGCATTAAATCCCCCCACAGTATAAAGGATAATACATAGGCTCAGGAACACTTAGGAAAACTGCTATAGGTAAACACAGTTTGTCGCTGCATCTACCAACGCACTCTAGACTCTACCATGCAAAGCGAAAGCCATATATCAACAAACATCCAGAAATGCTGCTGACTTCTTGGAGCCCAAGTTCATCTGAGATGAACTGACCCAAAGTGGAAAAGTCAAGTCGACATTTCAGATTGTTTTCAGAAATCATGGACAGCGTCTGTGATGGCATGAGGGTGTGTTAGTACCCATGGTATCATGGGTAACTGTCACAGCTGTGAAGGCCCCATTGATGCTCAAAGGTACACACAGGTTTTGGAGCAAAATATGCTGCCACCCAGACAACTTGGAAAGCTCAGAAATGTCACTGCTTATTTCAGCAAGACCATGATTCTGTCCAACTTTTTCGGAACGTGGCGTCAAATTCAGACTGAGGTCATAAAGTATTTGAAAATCATTGAATTCTGTTCTTATTTACATTTTACACAACATCCCAGTTTTTCGGTAATTGGGGTTGTAGTTTGCAAAAATGTTGAAGTACTTCCAAGTCTACATTCTGTTGTGATCAAAATGTGAAATATGTTACTCAAACACAGATTGAAATCCTTTACAAATTGTTTGTCCTTTCTCATGTCGGGGCACTCTTGTACCAGTGCACCTCGTGCTGCGAGTGATAAGTGCTCTTGCCAAAAACTGACAAGAGATTGTGACATATTTACTCACTATTATCCCGCAAGAAATTAGCTTTGGTATCTGATTTAGAAATTTACAAATGATATTATACTGCTGAAGGTGTACCACTGTGGAGGAAAAAGGTGAGAGTCAACCAAAGTGTTCAATATACAAACAAATGATGCGTCTGACACTGACAAGTAAAATGCACACTTACATTTTTAAGGTTTTAAGAGTCGTGAGGAATCTAATTTAAACAAGCTTTAAGCAACGCTGCTTTGGCTTACCTTACTTTCATCATAATAACACTCTGCTAAAATTAACCTTGTCTCGGTGTGGGAATCTGACGTAGTTTTCATTTATTTGACACACAAACGTTGTAGTGAATATTCACATTTCTTGTAAGAAAAGCTGTTTAAGTGATTATGGGGGGGAAAAAAACATCCGTACAAGCCTTGTTTTTCATCATCCACTGATTTATGGTCCATTGGAGCCGTCTCATGCACTTTGTTGTTCAATCTCAGTGCTACTTCCAAACAGGGTGACCAGCTGCTCCTCATAGTTTGCAATGTTTCTCTTCATGATTTCCATGCACGGGCCCAGCAACCTCTCGAAGGCTTTAACGTCCATGACTGACAGAAAAAAACAAAGAGCAGAAGAGTCGGACATAGTTTAAAAGTTCTATTGATAACATTTTTATATAAACAAAAAATAAAATCCATCCACAGAGCTTTTAGACGTGTTATAAGTATCACTTTTCCTAAATAAAAAATAAGTGACATTTTGTTAAATACACAATTATGATTGGTCGATTACGACATTCTAAAGTCAGTTATTTTTGCAGAGCAGATCATTGCTGTAACAGGCCGTTACTATGAAGAACAGACCGTTGCTACGGATGCAGCTCTGATCATAGACTTTGGAAAAGCAATAAAATCAATGTAAAATTGTTTTTTTTTTTTGTAGTCGTCGTGTAATAACCTGATTAAGCCCCCCTCCATGTAGTGTTGGGTTCCTGCATCACCCTGACCACCAGGTCACGTTCAATGACCATTATCCCTTATTATCCCTTGTTTATCCCTAGCTGTGTCAGAAAATGCATTTAGTATGCTAAAATAGTATATGAGATATATTTTTTTTAGTCTGTCTGAATCCTTGGTATGAAACCAGCAGTACATGAGGTTCATGCTACTTCCAGGGAAATATTACAGCATGCAAGCAGTGGACACTACGCCTGCATAAATATCCCACAATGCAATGCAGTGATGGAGTGATGCTGACAACGATAACATTACCAACAAAAGTGGGCAGCAACCATGGCAGTTTTGTGTAACATCAAAAATGCTTAAATTTAAATGGAAGATTTCACTGTGCTAGGTTGAATATATCTATATTTTTAAGGTGCAAAAAAAGCCATAAGAGGAAAACACTATAAAAGATGTAAAAAGATGAAAAAAATGTAAAATATGTAACAAAATTAAAATGAAGGAAAAAGATAAGACAAAAAAGACAAAAGCTGTAAGACAAGAATGCCTTAAAAAGGCATTACGAGATGAAAACGACATAAAAGACAAACAGACAAAAGCCGCGTAAAAGGTGTAACAAGACGAGAACGACATAAAAGATGCAACAAGGCGAAAATTATGGAAAATGTTTAACAAAATGAAAATGACATAAAAGACTTAAGACGAAAGCGGCATAAAAGATGTAACAGGACATAAATGACATAAAAGACAAGATGAAACTGCCATTAAAACACTTAAGATGAAAATTATGTAACAGACTTAACAACAAGCAAAAATGACATAAAGGACGTAAACAAAAGTTGCAAAAGGACAAAAAAACACAAGTAAACGATGTAACAAGACCAAATGACATAACAGACATAAAAAGACAACAACAACGTAAAAACTTAAGTCAAGACTCAACAATGGAGAAAAGATTGTGTTCAGTTTGCTTTGCACAGGAAAATCCTGTAGAAACGTCTTTCAGGAGGCGACTTTTACTTTTAAACTATATGAAGTTAAATCAGTACTTCAGCTTTAACCAGTATCTGTGCTTCCACTTGAGTAAAGAATTTGTGTACTTTTGCCACTTGGACATGTCGGGCATGAAGTGAAAATATATAATTTCAGACGCAGCATGAAATGGAACAGGGTGGGACGGAGGGGGTTGAATTTTATCAGTGTTATCAATAGCACATTTAAGGAAAGTTACATAAGATAATAAGTGGTATCCTGGGAAACTGGCATAGCGAGATATATATATATGAATATAAAATGTACCCAAGCATTTGACGCTCCCCACAGCATAGGCTGATGCAGCTCTGGGCTTGTTCGTGACAAGCGCCAGCTCCCCAAAATACTGGCCCCTAGAGCATGTGGCGATATCCACCTCCTCATCCTCCTGGTCCTTTTTCGTCTGGCAAAGAAAGAAAGAAAGAAAAGCACACTATCAGATACCAGAAAATACCAACCCTTTTTCTTTTTTTTTCTTTGTCAGAAGGTTCTTAAAAATGTACGGTAGACTGGGCAAACATACCCTGCTTCTTTTCATGGTGATTCTAACTTGGCCAGACTCAACAATGTAGAAGCAATCTGCTAAATCACCCTGCAACACAAACAGCATTCGCCGTTTATAAATGGTCCATTGTAGCAGGAAATAAAATCGTAGAAGAGACCGTACAAAGAGATTCCTCACCTGAGCAATAATCTGCTGTGAATCATTGTACACCTTGGTGGATATTACGTCTACTACTTTCATTCTCTCCGAGAGCTGTGGACGAAAGAAAGGATATTTGGTTGACAGTGGTTTCGCTGTAAATGAATACTACACTTTGTTATATTAGCACTGGAGGACAAAGCTAATATTAACCTCTAATGACGTAAGCAGCGGTAGCGTTTCAATGAATGCCTCATACAGCTTCCTCTTCTTGGCATTGTTCTTCACTATGATCCTCCTGAATGTCAGACGATCCTAAAACACAAATTTAAAGAAAAGAAACGTGTTTAATGTTTGTCAAAAACACCCCAGAGCTATGGGATATATACTACCAACAGATATCAGGAAAGCCAGCTCGTTAAATATTTTTTAAAAGAAGTTAAAAACATTCACTCTTCACTTCAGGGTTTAACTGGCTATGACTTTCCTTATACAGGCCTGGGACTCTATTTTGCATTTTGCTTCGCACTGCTGCACTGCTGCACTTCCTTTAAAATTATGCATTTTCCTTGATTTGATGTATTCTGTACAATCTATTTCTAACTTTTATTTTATTATTATTATTATTCAGTGGGTTTTATTTCCATTTTCATCCTTATTAATATCTTTTACTCATATTATCAAGTGGGTTTTATCCTTGTGAAGATGCATTCTATGTATTCTACTCAATGTACTTTTCTATCTAATTTTACTTTAAAGGGATAGTTCACCCAAAAATGAAAGTTCAGTCATTATCTACTCACCCTCATGCTGACTGAAGGTTTGGTTTAGTTTTTTTAGTCCACAAAACACTTGAGTTTCTGGAGTTTCACAGGAAAACAGTGTTGCAGAATCACTCAAACAATGGAAGTGAATGGTGACCAGTTTTCATAAGCATAAAAAAAAAACCCCAACAGACTAAAAATATAAAATGCCTTCATTCTGCTTGTCTGGTGTAATCCAAGTCTCCTAAAGCCCTGGCATGTACAGCTGACTTGAAATGTCTTTATCCAGTTGCTTTTCAAGTTTGAAAACTGGTCACCATTTACTTCCATTGTTTGGGAGATTCTGCAACGCTGTTTTCCTGTGAAACTCCAGCAGTGTTTTGCAGACTTAACAAATAAACCCAACCTTCAATCAGAATGAGGATGAGTAGGTAATGACTGAGTTTTTCATTTTTGGGTGAACTATCCCTTTAATTATGACATTCTACCTCTGTTTTCATTTATTCTGTATTTTTGTATGTGAAGAATTTGGTGCATGTTTCTTCGCTATAAAGCACTTTGGGCTGCATTTCTTATATAAAAAGGTTCTATGCAAATCAAGTTTTTATTATTATCATCATATTATTTTAGTATTGTATTATATTATATTACACTGTGTAATTCTTGGTCTGTGCTGTTATACACGTGTGCACTGTATAGATATCAATTTTATTTCCTCTTCCTGTAAAGTGTTACAACATTTTTTGATTTTATCTTGAACTCAAACAAATAACAGAGTAATAATAAGAATAAGAATTATAGCAGCAGTGTAATAATAATAATGATACAAGTTTGGTGTTACTATCATTTTTGTCACATCTCTTGTGCTTGTTTTTTCTGCATTCAAACAACAATGTACATGAATGAACAGTAGGGGTCACTGTAAAACAGATTTTCTCACTCACTCATGTAAACCATAACAACAGTAGCACTCATGTGCTCATGCCATCCTGCTGCTTTCAGTGATAAACCTTTAGAAATAGATTTCATCATATGGAATTTCAGCAGGATGAAATACACAGTCTGGACTCATATAATGGCCGGCAACATGTCAGTGGTAGATGTTTACACACTGTACCATGAAACACAGAGGCAGCTGCCTGGGGCGCCCTCTAACTAGGAAAACAAATCCCAACAAAACAAGCAAACATGGCTATAACCTTGTGGTGAAGTGGTCAGTACAGTCAGTCAGTTCCTAACCTTTTTCACTGAGAGAGCCCTTGTTTATCGTTGAGTAAACTGACAATCACTGACTGAGTGACATTTTATGGATATTTCATACTATATTCAATACAAAACAATAACAGCACAGAGCTGATAAATTGTACAATTAACCCACAATAGTGAACACAGTAACTGCATAAGATTTGTGTAAAACAAGGATGAATTTTGAGCTGATTATTTCCTGTAAATTTTGCATCAGAGATGAGTTTTCCTGATATTTTTAGGAACTTTTCATACAATTCTCTGTCTGCATTGTGTTTTTTTTAATTTCTAACAAGCATCTACACTTATAGATCCTGATAAAATGCTGAATCTTACTTTACAGTATATCTTATAAAAATACAGAAGGCCGTGCGACCCCCCGTTAAGCTAGTGGGGGTCAGGACCCCCATGCTGGGAACTGGTGCCCTGGAGTACTGGCTGCCTTGAAGTTAATCGTAAACAACTGTAATCCCAGACTCTAATTAAAGCTCCTACTATAGACTACGGTTTGCTCGGAGGCCCTTCATCAGCACCGTCCCTCCTCTACCTCAAGGGACTGTGGGTTGAACAGGACCGGCTGCTTGTTTCACACACGCGCAGACACACACTACAAGCAGCCATCAGGTCGACAGGGGATACAGCTGCAACCTGCCCAGTCTGAACAGATGACATAACAAAGCTGTTACCCACAGTTTAAGGACACGACCCTCACTGAGTCATTAATAATAAACAAGCTGCTCCACAGAAACAGGAGCAACTCAATATGCACAACAGCTGCTCCGGCCAAAATTTGTGTTAGTTTCTAAGCAAATGTATTATTGGTGTTATCTTTTTTTTCTGTATGCTATGCTAGGTTCATCATCAAGCATAACCTGGAAATTTTTCTTTGTGCCTGTAGGATTGATTTATACTTGATTTAATGTATGCAGTCAGGATAGGGAGGAAGTAAATTTAATTATTGTTAAACAACATCTCCAATTGATGAATTATTTGCCTTGTTGTGTAGGATTCTGTTTATTTATTGTTGCTGTCTTTCACTTGGCATGTAAATGTATCTCTGCAGCAGGTTCCTTTACAAATGTAATCTGCAACATTCGGGAATGTATTATTTTCTTGAGGATGCAGTTTAGCCTTAGGGGCTTTAAACATTTACTTTACAATACCGATTCCATGTAAGCATTTTGGGAACAGAGCGTTTCGCCCCATTTCCCCTCACACCAGGTGGAGGCCGGGAGGGGATAACATAATCGCTTCCATGTGAGCGTGTGTGATAACTGCACCTACAGCCTGTCTGCAGCTAATTTCAAATACTACTGGAGCAACTGGTCTTTTTTTTTTTGCACATTCGTGACTGTGTGCTGAAGGACCTCTGGGATTCAGACATTCAGAAACCTCGAAAAATGTTTTTTCATGACTTTTGTGCCTTCATGTTATTATGGCAAAAGGCATTATTATGTTTTCAGGTCATCCCTCTCTTGTGAACGTGATATGTCAAGAACGCCTCGAGGGAATTTCTTCAAACTTGACACAAATGTTCTCGTAGACTCAAAGATGAAATTATTAAATTTTGGTAGTGAAAGGTCAAAGGTCGAGGTCACGTGACCTCACTAAAACACATCTTTGGCTGAAACTCTAGAATCCATGTGTTAATTATATATCAATATTACACACAAATATCTAATAGGATAAAAATGATGACGTGATGCCATTTTATATCCAAAAGGTCAAAGGTCAACTTCACTGTGACATTGTTATGTTCAGCTCTCTGTCAGTCCTCTGTAAAAATTGTCTCTAAGTGAGGAAATTATTCACTGGAATCATATGATTACAGTGATTACTTGTATTTTGCCAAAAATACACTTAATACCATTTATTAAATTCCTTCAAAGGTCAATATTGTGGTAAGTTCCATATTAAATTCCTGTCTGGACAGACATGGATTTAAACTGTAACTTGACTGGTTGGTGGAGACAAACAACTTTGAGGCAGTAATTCTGATTTTTGACCACTCTGTTTCATACGAACATCGACGGCTGACTCCTCACTCATCTTCAACAGCTGCATGTGATCAACAACTGCTTCAGTTTGAAAGCTTGTTTCAGTTTAGAACAACATACATGGGGCTCACGTTAATGCCGGCGGAATTTTGCAAAACTCCGCTGGTTGCATCCGACAGTTGTCGGCATTGCAGTGGGTGCTTCACCATCTGTTGCCTGGCGGGGATTTGCACTGCACCGGGTGCACTCCTCTAGTTCTAGCTCTGTGTTCGATGTCGTAGTGTCAGATAGTTGATTGTTGTTTATTGTTTCCTATTTTACGTGGGGAACGTGATTGGTTGCACACTTACAACCAGTCCCCATTTAAGATGACCATTTATCTGATGGAGGTCTAGAACCAAAACTTCCCAAATAAATGTAATATTGCAAGTTAGACAGTGTGCAAAAATTTACCTATCATCTGGCCAATTTTTAAATGGCTGTTGATGTTGTTTAACTGAAATACCATTCACCTGAAAATGTTTTGTAAAAAACCATGTAGGGAACACAACTGTTTTCACCTGGACTTGTGTTCTCTCCATCATGGTGTTCACAATTTAATCATTTCTAACATCCTGAGTATTCAACTTAAGTTCATCTAAGGCGTCTACTTGCTAAAACAGACAAGTTTAGAGTTGTTTGTTGGAACTGATCTGTTGGCTGATCTCACTGAACAAACCACAAAATGTTTTTCTTCAGTTTGCACATTCTTTAGCTTTAATTATGCATTAATGAGCATCTAAATTCATATTCAGGGGGCATTCACTGGGTTTTGCACAGTATTTTATCTCAGTCAGACAACATGATCTCACCTATGCTACCAGGTACTAACACTGCCACAGACAACCTGAATATTTACTGTAAATCACGACGACTGACAGCACAGCGTGTTATTAAAAAAAAAAAAAAACTGAGCAGGGAGCCAACTGTGCTCTAGCATGCATGAGGATTTAATAGTTTACTCACTAGGCACCAAAGGGCTCCAGGCGAGGTGGCGATTATTGTGGCTGCCCTGGGGGTGTTGTACATCAACGCCAGTTCTCCAAAGCTGCCTCGGTTGTCATAGCAGCCTACCAGCTTCTCTGTGCCGTCAACCTTCACGAAAATGTTAAACGTCCCACTGAATGAAAACACAAAGGAAAAACAGACAATCAGAGAACAAATACAAACGCATGGAAGTCGCATCTGTGTCTCCCGAAGTCTTAAATCAGCGAGATACAATATTATGAGGATTATTTTACAAATATATTTCCTCATTTCCCCAGTCTTTGCATGCACGTGAACTGCATTATATCCAAAGTACATATTTACAGTAACTATACAGTTAAATGTCATATTGTATTTTTAGATAGTTTTGGAATATTTTTCCTCTCCACCAAAACTCAATACTATATAACATAGGCAATATAGGCTTATATTGGGCTTTTAAAATTTTGTTTACATCTACACAGTTACAATTCTACATATTTTTTAAGCGAAATTTATGAGATTCATTCTATTTTTTAATCCAATTTTTCTTTCAAAGGGGCATAAAGTTGATCATACTGCTTTTGAAGTTACGGATTCATTAGTTTTTATATACGTTGAACCAAACACTAACAAGGTTCGGACAGCCACCTCCCAATTTAAAGTATCCAGTAAATTATTATTTTATGTATGTATTAAGCTTAATTCGATATAAAATATTATTTTGGAATCAACAAATAATAGAAGGATCTTTGTGAAAATCTAAACCTAAATGTTTTTTGGTTGTGGGATAGCAATCTGCACCAGTTCAGTCGAATGCCGATATATGATCACCTTTCAATAACATAGAAGTTGTCCCCGTCATCATCTTGATCAATGATATGCTCGCCTTCGGTGCAGAACTTCTCAAACATGGCATCCAGCACCTGAGACATCTCCTCCTGTGATGGTGTGAAGCATTACAGTCAAATATTTGAGTTCCACGTGTTGAAACAATCATGCAGAATCTGCTCAGCTTGCTGTTTCAGCTACTTAAGAACAACCATCTTTAAAAATCATGCAAAGTGCACTGAGCTGTGGCAAAAAAAAGCTGCTGGCCTCGGGCCATGTTCCCCTTTGTGTAATTTAAGAGATGGCAGAGCACAAACCAGAGGAGCACAGAGTGCTTATGGAATAAATCCACTCACCGGATCCAAATTCTTGAACAGAAGAATGTCCCTACATGCTTCCTGTAGTCTCTGTCTCTGCTCATCGGTTTTTGGGTGGGTGACCTGCAAATTGAAGGACAGTCTTTGTGACATGACCCCATGATGGCCTCAGATTAAGAGTACATAAAGAGGAAAGTAATAGACCACATCTATAGTGTGTTATAGTAAAAATAAATAAATAAATAATAGCATATAGGTTTTATACCTTAGATTCAACACTTTTTATGTGTGTATCTGGTCACTGTTGATGGCAAATGTAGTTACTGGAGCAATAAATTCATCTGTGTGCTATACTGACCAAGCAAACTGAGTTTTCCTTCTTAAAGAGCCGTGCAGCAGTGCCTACATGCACCAGGATGCATTGTGGTTGAGCTTCTGATGCACACGCCCATGTTGCCACATTATTACCACCCTAGCCTATAGCTAGTACTTTGACCAAAACAAAGCATTAGGTGACAAAAACACTCATCTAACATGCCCCCTGGCTACCCAGAAACAGAGACTAGAAATCAAAGCTGAAATAGCCCATAGTTCCTCCTTATATCCAGTGACATCACTGTGACGTCACTGGATGCAGGAAGAAAAACAGATTGTGCAGCAGGAGATCTCAGTTTTCTCCGTCAATATAGCAGCACTGAGTTTATGGCTTTAACTGACTACATTTACCATCGACACTGACTGGACATCCACATGAAAAGTGCAGAATTTTGTAATTCTCTGCGTAATGATCACTTATGATGCAGCATAGATTATTTTGAATACAGGAAGATACACCACACTTTACTTATTACCATCAATGAAACACCTTGATGAAGTATGCAATGATTACTTATGACACTGCATGGACTATTATAGCATACTATGAGTTCTTACTACAGCTGATTGTTTAGGTGTGTATAGGTGAGTATAGGCAGTCATAATGTGTTAACAAACTCCATCAGTCAACCTCTAGCTTCCATGAGACACTTGAACTTATAATTCCTCATAATATAAATCTATAATGTTTTATGACTGGAGTAATAAAGGATTATAAGTGCATTAGAATTCCCGATGAATACCCACATAACACACTATAGATGTGGTCTTCTTAGAAAGTGTTACAGACAACTTGAAAATGTCAACCATTTAATTCAGATTTGGAGCCACTATTCACACTGTTTGGAACAAAGACAGGATCTTTGTGGTATGAAACACAGTTTACCCATGGCTCTTTATCCTCCTCATCTTCATCAGGATTGAACGCTTCAGCACAAACTGCATGACAGAGATCAACAAATGAATCAACATTTCATCCAGAACTAACCTTTTGTAAAAGACAGAATCCTTAAAAAACAACAACAACATTTTAGCTCAAATACTAAAGAATAAAGCTTCATATTCAAGTGGCCCAGCACCAAAACTTTCATCCTGCCAAATCCCAGGGATGATTCAGCGGCATTTCATCCAATAAATCTTTCAATAAACACAACTTTCCTCATCTTAAGTGTGGTGCTTTGGGAACATGCTGTGGTGGAACTCATACCACATTTCCTTCCTGTGTTTTAAAGGGATGTTTCACCCAAAAATGAAAATTCAGTCATTATCTAGTCGTTCTCGCTTTCCTTTTTATTCTTTTACCATTGTAGTGTCCTGTTGCAATTTAATTTCCAATTTCAAATGATAAAGGGTTAAAAAAAAAAAGTGTTACTGAATACTTTCACTTGCAGATATCAGTCTTATATCAGCTATGATACTCTTGTGAAGCTACAACCTTACTATTAGCATGAACAAGAGGTTATTAATAGTAGTAGCACTTGTCCCGATCTCCCCGCCCACGTCACTCACTGACATTATTAATAACCAGGCTCAAGACAAAGTGGTTTCACAAACTCTAATAAATCATCGCTATTATAATAAAGCTGAAGACAGTGAGAGGAGACAGATGGAAAAATGCTTCAATGCTGCCTGTGCTAAAGCAGATCTGACGTAGCCTCGGTGTTCATGTGTCAAAGAAGTTTTATGTGTTTCCAGCAGTGACACTGTCCAGAGTTTCCCTCTTGACAGAACGGACTTAAAACAGCCAGCAAAGTGACAACACTCACCTGACGCTCTTCTGATGAATCTGTTGATTACAGGGGCTGCAGAAGAATAAAATAATACATGTTAACATGTTAAATTTCATAATGAATTAAATCTATCTTACAGTGACAGGTTAGGTTAATACACTGTGTTTCTGCGTCTACAGTAGTACATGTGTAGAGTATAGACTGGGGATGGTTGCAATAAGTCTTATTTCTCCAATCAGAAACATGCTAGAGTGATGACACTCATACTGCACATGCTCAGTTGGACAGACAGAAGACACATTCAACATCTGCTGCGGTGTTTATTTCAAAATAAAAATTGTTTTGCAGGTAAGAAAGTCATTTTGGGTGGTTTTGTCTGGGTTTTGTTTTGTTGACATCTAGGTGACACATTAGGTCTATGTCAATGTGTCTGGCTAGCAAACAGAGTTCTGTCATGGCTGATAGAGTGGACATGTATAAGTAGATGCCACATTTGGCAAACCAAAGCAGACAACGTGGCATCTAGGTATGTATGTCTATGGGGACGGTTGCAACAGTCCCCGAGCTCAGCAGCCATATCAAACCAGACCACACAACAGTATTTTTTAACATAAACAAGTCACTGTGGGGTACATTCAAGGATAGTTCACCTAAATACAAATGTACACATTTAATAAAAGTTTCCTGCATTGCAAATGGTTCTATTTTCCTGTCTCACATTGAAATATAGAGGGACTGAATAGCATCTGTAACATCTGCACACTGACTCAAAGTAGGCCTGTTATTTGATAAATGTCATTAAATAAATACTATACTATTATTGTAAGCATTGCATATTTCCATAATTCTGTGCTTATTGAAATGAGACAAGAAATGTAATGGATTTTTAATATGTTGCAACTGTGCCCTGATTGTGTTGCACCTTTCCCTAGGGTAGGGACCAGTGACAACACCTGACTACTTCTTCAAATAAATACTGACAGCGTGAACATTATGTCATATGTAATGAACTAATTATGTTTAAAGTTCCCATGAAACAGCTAGTTGAGTGCTTACTGGTTATGTGTTTCCTGTAAACCAGGCACTAGGGGGGTGGCACACACAGTGACTGGTGTTTACAGTAGCCAATAGCACTGCGAATTATAATGAAAATTTTGTAATGTCCCAGAGTGCGGGACGAATCAGTTTGTCATCCTTTTGCAGGGAAAAAAATGCTGAAATAGCATTAAAAATACCCAAGAATACCTGCAAAACAACTTTGGTATATAGGTGACACACACAATGAAAAAACTTAAACATCAATTTTGACTTTAAATAGTATGGATAATTAGCAGACAGATGTAAATTTAACATATAAAGAGATGGTTAGTCTAGTCCAAATAGTCTTTGAGCAACAGAGAAATGCAAAGTGTTGCAACAGTCCCCAGTCTCCCCTACCCGGCCCTGTGCTCATTACGGATCCGTACTCATCTGGGTAAAACCTGAATAAGGACAGCTGCTTTGAAGTGCATCTGAATCAAATTTAAATGATAAAAAATTCAAATGTAAAACAGAAGGGGAAAAAAAGTACTCAGCTCCGACACAATGGCTCGGTATGAAATATACATTAGAGAGGAGGTCTCGTCCATTAATAGCCTGCCAGCCAGGCCAGGATCATTAGAAATATCATTAGGACAAGGCGCCGGCGTGAGGTGTGGTATGACCCCAAAATACTGAAATAGTTGGTTTTATGAGTGAATCTGATGTATTTGTCCTTATGTAACCATTGCAGCCAGCCTTGCAGACCCCACCACTCATTGGGATGCTGTGTCAGAGCTCTGGGTTGCTATGCTACTTGCTGCACCTTATAGCAATACTGCACCGGCTATTGTGTCCAACATGGCCACAGTCTAGGAGGCACAAAAGTCACATGTTGCACTGCTTGCACCATAGCAGAGCTTTAGATTTATATATTTATCCGCTTTGTCATATTTTTGATGCATAATGAGGGTAGGCCCATCAGGCCTGCTGCACCTGAAACTGGAAATATTCAAATGACCTAGAGGTGCAGAGTCTTTCTAAAAGGAAGAAAACGCACAGTCTTTTTTTTTTTTTTTTTTTTTTTTCCCTGCAGCTGCTGTGCCTGACAAAGCCTTATCACAAAACGGATCTACAGAGATGAAGAGCAAGACACGTTCATTAACCATTATTCAGCCTCTGTGACCATATATGGCAAATGACAGAGCCATGGTGGATGCAAGGTGGCGAGCGCCGGAGCATCACTGCGCTCAATGTGGCTCCTTTTCCTCTGCCACTGAACAGAAGCCGCGCACACAGACATACATGCACGTAATTATCAATAAATCCATCCACTTTCACATCATCTCTCTGACATATAGTAAATGTATTGGCCTACCTATGAATTCCTCGTCATCGTCGTCCTCCTCCTCTCCGTTTTCCGAATCGATCTGCATGGCTTCGTCAATGAAATTGACCGCTTTTCCAGGTCTTGGGGCCGAATTTTGGTCATTGCCAAATGAGGCCTCTTTGGTCTCGCTCTCCTTCAGCTGGGTGAAGTACTGTAACGCGAACTCGAGCAAATCCCTGGGCTGATTCCTCAACACTTCCACGGTAAAGCTCTGTAACAGCTCCGTCAGTCCTTCAGGAATTTCTATACTCATTCCTGTTATCAGTCTATGGATGTGGACAAAACCGGTTTGCTGCGAATTCGAGACAATCAAAAGCATACAGCTGAGATGGAAAAAAAGATGAAACCAAGAGACGGGTGTAGTCAGGCCACCCAGTCAGTCAGCAAGCCATCCACAGCGGATCCTCTCTATTTCTTGAATGAAAATGGCTCTGGATTTTTGGTCCAAGCATCTTCTGCTGCTTCTGGCTACAGGAAACCCACGCATGTGACCCAGGAATCCATGGCAACCACCTATCCAGGGATTGCGTATGAGAGGCAGCAGCGCAGAAACTGCAGTCAGTCGCAAAATACAAATTATGGGAAGGAGAAGCCCTCTGGTGTATCAGTCAGAGATCGATTTTCACTGAGGGAGATGAGAGGAGACATCGGATGTCTATATCACGTCTGCTATTCAGTAGTCAGTTTAAAATGTCTGATTTATAGTCTTTTTGAGTGGTTGTGCTTATTTGTACAGACCTGCAGCAAATGTCACTTTAGAATAAGTCAAAATATAATGATAAAAATGGCATATAAAATTAAAATGATCCCCAATGTAAAGAAAAAAGAACCGTAACACAAACCTTAGCCCCATGAACCCCAATATTAACACTAACCCCCTGATCAATGCTCTAAATCATAAAGAACCTCAATATAAATACTCTGAAATATCAGGAACTCCCATATCAATGCTAACAAATCATAAAGACCCCAATATCAGAACTCCAAAATATAAATAAACTCATTATCAATGCCTAAAAATTAAAAAAAATCATTAAAAACTCCCAATTTCAACGCTCTAAATCACAAAGAATCTCAATATCAATGCACCCAAATATCACCAATGTGAGGAACACCAATATTATTATTGTCAAAAATCATAAAGAACCCCAATATTAACACTTCAAAATATCAAGGACACCAGTATCAATGCAAAAATCATTTAGACCCCAATATCAATACTTGAAAATAAAGAATCCAAATATCAATACTGCAAAATATCAAGAACTCCGATATCAATATTAAGCATCATTAAAAAAACAAACAAATATCAACGTTAAAAATCATACCCCTAGTAATCTTATAAATATAGTCAGCAATAACATCCCTGCTGAAGATAAAAAAGGTACTAACATACATTAACAAATAGGAAATTATACAATCATTAATTTACAATCGAATCAGACGGGTAAAAATTGCTGTAAAGTACAGACAGATCAGAGAAAATCAGTCTTCCATATACGCTACAACTCCCATTTAATGCCAATATTAATTACATTTATAAACTAATGAATAGCTGTAAGACAAAGGCTCATTATAGAGGGACTGTCCCTTTAATAGCACCAGCAGTTCAAACCCATTTCTTGTTCCAGAGGGAGAAAAATTAATCAATCTGATGCATATTTCACTGTCATGGGACCTTTCAGAACATTGTGTGACTCTCAGGCAAATAGGGTACTGTATGCTGCCAGAAAAAGCTTCATTACACACTGAAAGATTCAGGATCTGAAAGAAGAAAAAAACTGCTGTGACAAAAATGTTCTCAGCCTGAAACTAAAACACGATAATCAACACATCCTTTACATGAAAACGCTGTGACAAGTGATGCAGTTATTTGGGTGGGAACAAGTCTTTGCTTTTGCACTGTTGTTTTTATGTTATGCACAGATTTGTTCAGGTTATATCCATGTTTCTCTTCTCTTTCTTCTTTATGTTGAGTTTTTATGTCTTGCATTGTCTAGTGTTTGTCATTAGAGAAAGTCTGAGACTGAGCACTTTTAAGAAACTAGGCCCTTCTTTAACCTAATTTCTGGGATTCACATGCACCCCTAAACCTGCAAAACTGGTAACTCTCTCCAACTGTTCTCCTTAAGCTATGTAGTTACTCAGGTTACTCAGCGCAACTTTAAAATACAACGCAGCTAATCAGGGGGAACGAGAATGAAAGAAAGGAAGGAAGGAACACGGAAAGATCAAATAAAAATCACATGTTCTTGACGAACATTTAGCTTCAGAAAAAATATTGGAGCAGATTAGATGAAGCTAAAAAAAAAAAACAGACACTGTCAAATGTCCAACAGTGAAATGTGGTCAGTTACTGAGTACAAATGTCATGGCATTTTTTAAATTAATAATATAATCTATTGGATTACAACAAATGTAATAAAATGTGAATACTTTTGGATTACTTCAAATTCAAACTTTGAAAATATTGCACCTTACACAAAAAAAAACGTGCACTTAGAATTTACAGTTGGTCAAATCATATTACCCTAAGGAAAACAGAAGACTACTGGCACAAACTACAGGCGTCCTATGTATTCTACAACATGTGGGATACTGTTTCTTTTGTGTAAGTTTTCTGAATCAAACACCACATGGAGGAAGAGGAGCACTTACTCAAAATGTTCATCACAAAACAAAAATAAATATTAGTTAAGTAAAGAACCCCAAAAATCAACTCTCCGAAATATCAAAAACCTCAATATCAACGGTCCAAATGATGAAAAAGACGATACTAACAGACCAAAACATCAAGAACCAGGTAGCAAAACTGGCAACCTGAGAGGAGAAACTTATGTCAAACGTGTTTTTTATGAGTTGACAGAGCACCGGTTATCATGAAAAATACATTTCGCCACATTTTAAAGATGTAATAAAAACGTAATCAAATGATAAAGGACAATGTAAATATGTTCTAATCTAAAAGTAATCCAAATTAGATGTAATCCATTACTACCCAACTGTGGGGATGATCATGTTGTGTTGGAGTTTGATGGTGAAGAGGTCAGAGGTCAAAGGCAGGTGAGGGAATCATTCTACAGGTTAGCAGCAGCGGGAAATCACTTGAGTAAAAAAAAAAAAAAAACATTTACCAAAAGAGCACGCAGCTATTATCTGCCATGGTTGTTCACCCTCTGTGCCTGGGTGGCTCCACTATGAGACCCCCTCCCCCTGCCATGGCCCATATCTGTCACTCTGCGTTAAGAAGGCACAATATTTTCTCACTCGGGGGAAACATGGGAGCACGTCCACGGACTGACCTGTAATGCAACACTGATGCTGCTTAAATCTCACCCCCCTCATCCAGGACTGCAGGCTGGGAAGCTGTCCAGCAGAGGGACTTTTACTGGGACGTGTCCAGTTCAGCCACATCATGGTCTCTGCTGTGAGAAGAGACAGCTGTTAGCAGAGAAGAAGCAGCGTGCGTGAGTCCTGCTCTCTGGAGCGTACATCCTGAAGAAGCTTAATGCTTCTCAACAGACCAGTGGAGCCTGCAGCTGTGGAAGTACTACACTTCAAAATGCAAAGAAGGGCTGAATCGTCCTTACAGGTTGCGATATGGTGGTTTACTGTGAATATGAGCAGGAACTGGCCTCTGTTGATATTTGGAATAAGGCTCAGGGTTCACACAGTGCAACAGGAGGCAGTTACTCTACTGTATTTGAAGATTAGTTGACAACAGATAAAATACACCAGGTCAGTGGCCAACAGGGATCTTTGAGTGGGTTGTAGGGGGTCTCCAGCAAAAGAATGACTAATATTTAAACTTTTATCGTATTTTTGTAAGGTGGAACAACAATGAAAGAAATGAGGTTAGTTTGAGGACTGATCGACAGTAATTTTGCTATAAATCTAAACATCAAATGTGAAAATATAGGGGCGCTCTTCTGACTAAATACATATATTGTCAGTTCAAAATTATAAGTAAGGCAACATGACAGTTAACGGTTTAAAATTCAAATTCAACTCTTGCACTTGTGGGGATTTTAGACCATTTTAGACCACCGTTACAGCATTCAATAAAGAAATATTTAAGACTATTTAATACTTTTTGATGCCTTTTATTAATAATGTGCATAAAAAACTTTTTAAGGACCTGCAGTCACCCAGCACGATATAAATTATTACGTGATAGAAATTTTGAAAAAGCAAAATGCTATTAATCAAATTCAACTTTAACTTTGTTGACTGTGCATTTAGTCTCCTTTGGGGCAAATGAATTACACTATGAGTGTAAGGAGGAGGTGGAGAGAGAGTCTGTAACCATAACTGGACAAAAGCAAACAAAAAGTACAAGTACACATAATGGACGGTGAAAAGCAGAGCTGTCACCATGTTTAAAAGGTGCAAAATTGTCCCCAAGTTGATACAGTTGAAGTAACACCTCTCAACAAAAAGTGAACATCACAACCTTTGTGTAAGCAGGAATCATTGCAGGACTTGTGCATTAGACTGCATTACTTTTAGCCAGATGTGCCTTTTAAATACATCCAATGGTGCCTCTCATATTCTTAAGATGTGGGGGACTGTGCCACCTACTGGACATAGTGTGGAATTGCATTCTTAAAAACACATGACATAATGATAATTCCTCTTTAATTTAGTCCAGATCCTCCATTAAACAGTGACACCACCCTTCTGATCCATTTCCTGCACCCTTATCACAGTGTGCTGCAGGAACATTAGATGCTCCATTAGAGACACTTTGAGCACACGAGGGAGGTGAGATCGAGTTATTATGTGAAACAAGAAATTAGTTTAACGCAGTGGAGAAGTGGTCAAAATTATTTGTGTTTGGGAGGTACCCAAGAGGGTTTACATTTTTGATGGTATTACAGATAAATATACAGTATTGTGTCCTTTTTGACACAATATCCCAGACTGTAATATTATGACTTCTCATACTATTAATATTTTTTAACATATTCTCAGTTCCAGATGACTCAAATCTCCCTGCTCACCTACAGAGGATCATTGTCTTTTACTCTCTATTAGCTGGATGTTCGTGTCTTTATTTAAACACAACCAGTGGATCAAAGATGTGATGCAGAACATCAAACCAGAAAAAATACATCCTCAATGGCTCCTTCAAGAGCCTTTACAAAACCTGGAACCTGCTAATAAACTGAATAGTTTATCTTCCTGGAACTGGATGCATCAATACACTATGATGCATATGTTTTATTTTAGTTTGTTTTGGATGTTGTTGCTGGTTTTGTTCTTTGCTTCTTGTTCTATGTTAATGTCTTACTGTCTGCTAAACAAAACAAAAAAAACTCTTTTAAAGTGTTTTTAAATATATATATAGTATTGGTATTGGGAAATATTTGTATTTGTGAAATATTACTAGGTTGTACAATAATGTTGTTGATTTTAGTATATTTATAAGATGTATGTAAGATGCATGTAGATTATGTCCCACATTTTTTTTGAAATGTCTAAAATAATATTTACAACCAAGCAGGGTTCAACAGTCCTGTTTTTTTCCCCACTTGCCTGGTGGGGTAAGCGGGTCAGAAATCTGCTTGTCCAAAGTCAATTTTTACTTGCCCTTGTGCAAAATGTTTTATTTATTAGAGGTAATCAAATAACAAAGTTAGTTGTCATGTTTAATCCAGGGCTGCAACATCTATAAAATGTCTAAAAAACAGGGTGGACATTTTTTGTTATTTTAAGTTCAAGGTGATGTCTTTAAATGTCTCGTTCTGTCAAGTCTAAAACCCAAAAATATTCAGTTTAATATCATAATAAACATATTTGAGAGGCTGAAAATATTTTTACGTGCGATTTTGCATGAAAAAAAAAAACTTTAAGGATTAATTGTTTATCAAAATAGTTTAATTCTTTTTGCCACTTGGCGTTTTTCTTGCTCTGGGTGAGTGGGAAAGTCTTATTGCTGAGCCCTGCTGAGTCTTTTTCAGTTTCTTATTGTGCTTAGTAGCAAAGATGCTTCGTAAAGCCTGATAAACCTGGGCCCAGCTTCCTTAATGCCTTTGAAGTTTCCACTACAGATCGAGATAAGCCGATACAATTTTGGTCTTATCAGATTTCAGAGTTAACAGACCACACACAAACGCTACTGATAAGAAATGTTAACCATGCAGTTTCCACTGAAGTCAGGAAAATTTGGAGGCGACAAATATTCTTGGACTTTATGAGTTAAATAAACTTCCTGCTCACTTTGTGTTGATGCTGTACTGTTGGCACATTACTGGCCCTTGTGTTTCTGCGATAAAAGCTTATTTTTGGATTCATACACCCTTTTTGTGACTGACAAACAACAGTAATAACAATAAAACCACGCCATCCAATAATTCTGTCAGATTGAGGGACTCTTACCTGGACAAACTGCCTCTCTATTGGACTCAGTATTGATTTTGTTCACTTTTGATAAATGAAGGAGCATCACTGAACTGCAACAACTCAGTAAAACTGTCCAATGAAGACATGCAGACTGTACATCAAGCCTTACCAGTAGGATCTCTCACTCTGGTGGTGCCGTCTAAAAAAACACAGGTGATCAGTCTCGTCCAGTTGATTAGAGTTGTTGGGATTTCCATTTTTTAAAATCAGTTTCAAAGAACAAAATGGACCGGAGCACACTGATTGATTCACAGATTTAAATTGTGCAAACAGACAAACATTTCAACGCTGTTGCGTCTCCATCAGAGCCAGCTGCTTGAGACAGACAACTTATAGTCAACCAAGACCAGGTGTGCAAATTGTCAGCAGATCATTGGTTCAACTGGGTTTCAAATCTATTGGATAATGAGTCCAAGGGTGGGAGTTTCCACAGTCAGTGTCCCAGTGCCACACCCCCAACACCATGTCAGCAGCACAACATGGATTTTCTTGTCTATGTCCACACAAAAGGTTTGTGGGGTCAAAATGGCCTGATGGGTTTGTTTTCTTACAATATCTTTATGAGAACAAGTTTTTCTTTTTCTTCTCCTTTTTTTTAATAACAAGGTCACAAATTTATGTTCATTATTACCAACATTTACGATGATTAGTGCCAATCTGGCAGCCAGTAATATAAAAATGGCTTTTTAAATTATATTTAAATAACTCTGTTTTATATCTACATGAACCAATGCCATTTTTTTTTATGAATTAGTGCCAGTTGAGTTGAGTTGTTGCTAATATCGTGACATTGATTGAAATGATTATTCTGGAATTCTGGAAGCAAGTTATTTGTTTCAGTAATTTGTGTGAGGCTCATCTGATTTTTTTTCTCACAAAATACCTGTATTTTAAAAAGGGCACTTTTGGTGGGATCATATTTAGGCGATTTTCAAAACTTTCCCTTCATCTGAACATTGACACACACACACACACGTCAACACACGACTGACACAACATCCAGTTTATTTATATTGCAATTTGTATATGGCTGACACACTTTTGGCTAAAATGTTTGTACTGATTATCCGATAGATTTGAAACCCTGTGGACAATTTGGACTAGATTGACTTTAATTATATAAAATAATAACTTACTTGCCTCATGTCTTTGTCCACAGTCTGACTCTGTTGAAGACACAGTAGTACTGAAACATTTGTATGTTTGCACAATTAAAAACTGAGCCAAAACAATGTGCTCTGGTCTCTTTTGTTCTCTGGAAGTCTGATGTCCTCAAGCTGACAAGCACCTGATTCAGCTGCATCTCGCTGGAAGATGAAAGGAGAAGCTTGTTTCTTTTATCAAAGTTCAGATGTTTTCTTACTTGAACCTGCAATGCTGAAAAACAGAAAAGCAGGAAGACAATATTTCACAGACAAACAAAAAGGAATGAAAGTCGACCTCGAAGCTTCTGTCACAGTTGGCTTCAGTTGCAGTGAGACAGCCAGTCGTAGCATGGTACCATGGGTAATAATAAACCACATATACAGTGCAGATACATCAAGGCTGAATGTGTTCTCTGTCAGGGTCGTATACAGTGGATGGAGCAATAGACTGCAGTGACAGAGGTCCAAACTAGAAATTCAGCGGAGTTGTTTTGGTTCAAGGTTTCTACCTCCACCGAGCCAGGTGAAAAGGATGTCTAGGCTCAGGAGGATATTGAAATTCACAGAATGTATTTTTTCTGAGGTATGCTTTGAGAGACAGAGTGAAAAAGTAAAAAGCCAAACTCTGTTGAAGCGGCTGAGTTGGTAAAACACAGGAGGTCAGCAGCTCCAGAGCCACATGCATCTCTTCTGTTTCCTCTCCCTGATGCTTGGACAAGTTGTTTTCCTCAACATTTTAATCCCAGCTTTTAATATTTAATCAGCTAAAATGTGCATCCTACTGCTTGGTGCCTTTTCCCCTTAATTTTGCTAGTAGCTAGCCTAAAGTCTCCCAAGGCGAGCTATGAGTGCCAAACCCCCAAAAAAATAGGTCTCAGAGGAAAATAGAAAATTTTATAGTTGTCTCCAGATTTTTTGTCTCTTTTGACATGAAAGGCTGCTAATGTGTTAGAACAGAAAGAAGCTCCAAGTGCTTTAAGCTTTTGTATTTTTTTCCACTGGCATGTTAATTTTCTGATCTGAATGTTAATTTTAGTTGCCTTGTGTTTCATTTACAAACTCAAAGCACTGATGGACAGACAGTTCTTTGTACCTGCCAAATGGCTGCCAGCGAACATGACATGTATTTGCATAAGTGCAAATTTCAGTTGGCTAAAAGCCTTTTCCTTCAAGTGTCTGTCCCTTGTCATCTGTTATTCACACACACCACCACCGCCGTCTGTTAAATGATAAGACCCTCATTACCCCTTCACTTCCAAAAACATCTCATTTACATCTCTAATTGTTAACATCGATGCGTGTCACAACACCAAACAGACACCGCGCGTCCTTTTTCCAGGAAACATTTATTCGATCAAGAGACAGGATCGCATCTTTCCATAAACAGGTCAGTTAAATATTAACAAATTTACAGTCATGAGGAATGTAATAAAAAAAAAAACCAAACAAACAACGCTCGCCTTAAAAAACCCCAACCCAGGGACCCCCACCCAGGACAATGTCAACCACGGTGGTGCTGGAACACGACTCAAATCCACATCCAGCTCCGTTGTTACATGCGCTTCAATTCAGTGCTTCACAGTTCGTCTTTGTCTGTTTGTTTTTCCTGTGTGGGGGGAAAAAAATTGAAAAAGGTATTAAGAAACAGCCAGAAGATTAAATACACTCAAGCATCTGAATTCTTTACATGCTTAAGATGCCACAACATTTTCGGCGTTCTCACCGTTTCATCATCGTCTTCCTCATCCATAATTTCATCTTTATCCTCAGAGTCGTCCTCTTTATCTTCAGAATCCTCCTCTGCTGGCTCCTCCTCAGGCTCCTCTTCAATCTGTACAACAGTCACATGATTTTTAACATAACACACCCACAATGTTCAACAATCACTGAGCTAACGCACAAAAAATGACAACTGAGTAACCTGACAGACGTATGGATGATTAAAATATCAAAGAGAAAAAACAACAAAAACAGGAAAATGGAACCATCTCTAATGCAAAAACAGTTAAATCGAGTCAGATAAGAATGTGTTCACTGACTGTTGAAGAGGAGATACGACTCGACACATGCACGCTGAAACTGAAACTATGCAAATGTGTCTAAATTAATACAGTACGTGGCAGCTGACGGAGACTTGCCTGTTCGTCCAGGTCTATGCTCATGCTGAGTCGGAGCATGCGCTCTATCCTGTCCCCATAAGCCTTGGTGTCAGCCAGCTGGTAGCCCGAGCGCAGCGTGGCCGTCTCAAACAGAACCACAGCCAGATCTGATGCAGTCTGGTCCTCGCCGTCAGTCTGAAAAAACCATTAAGAAAGCAAACTGTTCAGCTGTCTGCTCCAATTGGTTATTTTGTTAAAAAAAAAAAAAAAAAAGCACTGAAATCATTTAATACATGTTAACACACTAAAACTGATTATTGCTAACAGAGTAACTGTGTTAAATGTTTAGCCATGTTTAAAAATTGTTGAAAAACTACATTGCTTTGTAAATGACCTAACATTTATTAATTTCTCTGTGGAAGCCATCATCTGCTCACTGGCAGACCAGGCCTCGCCCAAACCGGTATGTCTCTGCAGATTTGATTTGACATAGGCTTTATTTAATGCCGGAGGCTCTTCCTGATACAACCCTCCCCATTTATCCAGGCTTGCGACTGGCAATTTAGAAATGCACTGGCCTGTGCAACCCCAGCGGCCTTGGAGCAAACCGGGGTGCAGTGTCGTGCCCAAGGATACTTTCACTTTGGGGCCAGCAGGAGGTGGGGATCAAACTGCCGCCCCTGCAATCCACTTTACCACCTGAGCCACAGCTTTTTTCCCCCCATTTCTTGCCTTTTTTTAATGTTTAATATTGTTAATATATTTTACATGTTTTTAGTATTCAGTGACTATCTTATTTGGTTTCTTTAGGACAGCCCTCTGTGCTCTATGCTTGGCAGGTGTTATAATGTAAATAAAATTCATCATTAATTTATAACCCGAATGTCTTTTTTTCTTATGAATTATAGAAACCACTGCTGCTTGAGCACCAATAACACAAATCGTAGCCAAAATGTTGCCTTCTGACAAATCTAGTCTGAACTTCGCATACACAATGTACGATTGAAAGTTAGAGTAGAGTTTGCAAGGATTATTAATCGCCACTGACTTATCAGTTTTTCACACCATAATTTAGCCCCTTTATTGTTAATTTAACACTAATCACCCCTGCTGTGAGCTACAAAAGTTGAGCATTTCATGTCACGTTGTGGTTTATTTTACGTCAACAATGCAGCAGTGTATCATCAGACATTATGCAAGCAAAGTAATAAAATACTGTTGAAATAATTTTCCATGCGTTTTCCAAGACTGGAAAACTGTTTTCCAGCACCTATGGGAACCCTAAAAACACAACCTCATTAAAAATGGTACAAATACAGTGAAGTGGCAGTGGTCAGACTTACATTGACTCTGTCAAGCATCTTCTTGATGAGAGGGTGTTTGGGGTTGATTTCTAATGTTTTCTTCTGGCTGGCGTAATAACTGAGGAGGAGAGAAGAGGCGTCACGGTCAGGCAGGCCACAGCACGTTCTTCATTTGCATTTTACAACCGTGATAATGAGCATCAAGATCGCTGAAAAG
The DNA here is from genome assembly GCA_027495735.1 of Lutjanus campechanus. NCBI lineage: Eukaryota > Metazoa > Chordata > Actinopteri > Lutjaniformes > Lutjanidae > Lutjanus > Lutjanus campechanus. Next base: position 498,887 of record JAJHUR010140464.1, on the reverse strand, counting down.
CACAAGAACATTACTCACTTCGTGGAAATGTCTTTTCCTGTCTGGTAAGCCTGTGCCTTCATGATCCTCTCCATGTTTCCTGACCAGCCGTACTGGCTGGCAACCAGAGCGCAGGGTGAGTTGGTGAGCCTCTGAGAGAGGACGGCTTTCTCAATCTGCAGGAGAGACGGCATCATGTCAATAATGACTGCTGGAATAGATGCAACTGAGAAGCTGCAGACAGGCAGTATCAACTCTGCGGCTGGTGTTTACATCCCACATCATGAATATTAAAAAATAACTGGCACTCTACCTTGTCCTTCAGGGCCTTGTCTTTCAGCCATGTGGTGAGAGGCTCGTACTCCTTCTCCAGGGCCTCCCTCTTCTCCTTGGCCTTGTCACTCTCGTCAAATTTGACTCCCTCCTTCGCCACGTTCTGGAAGCGCTTTCCGTCAAACTCGGGCAGTGCCTGGATGCAGTACTCATCCACCGGCTCTGTCAGGTAGATCACCTCGTAGCCCTTCTTCAGCAGCCTCTCCACGAAGGGAGAAGACTCAGCCTGCAGAGCGCAAATATGACGGACGATCAATACCAGGTTGTTTCACATAAATTGAAAAACTTTTAACACAACTGAGTATTTTACACAAACAAACAGTACGAATACGTCCACTCACCTCCTTCCTGCTGGTACCGGCCATGAAGTAGATCTTGTCCTGCTTCTCCTTCATGCGCTCCACGTACTCCTCCAGACTGGCCAGTTTCGTGTCGCTGTTGGAGGTCTGGAAGCGCAGCAGTTTCGCCAGACGGGTCCTGTTGGAGTGATCCTCAATGACGCCCAGCTTGATGTTGGTTCCAAACTCCTTCCAGAACTTGTCGTTGTACTGCTCCTCTGCGATCTTCTTGATCATGTCCAAAGTCTTACGCACCAGCTTCTTGCGGATAACCTGAACAAGGAGAAGAAGAGCTTTACTTTCCCTTTACATTACGTTTAATATTCCTTAGTCCTGACCCTTGTTCTTCATTTTATAACTTTTAAATCCATCGCTCTATAAAAAGGATAGCTTTCCTGCTTGCTTATTAATAATATTTTTGGTCAAAAAGTCTTCAAACTAAAACTCTTTTCTCACAGGGCAAGTATTACCAGGGGACCTCGTGTGATTCAGAAAATACCACCCCAAATCTGTTTTGTGTGGTGCATTCACTGTCTGTATTTTACTCTAATTTACTGACATTATCGCCCCGATATGATGTCAAGCCTCTGCTAACATCAGTGTTTCAGAAGTGGAACATCTGCTCTCCAGCAGCTGCATTAATAATATAGTTTGCAGTTGTTCTGCCCACTTTCTGCATGTATTACAAGCAAAAGAATAGACATTTGTGGCTCATTTATATCAAGTAACAGATGCTTTGCATCAGTACTTGAATATGACAATCTTTTGTTGCTCCCAACCATCATCATTCATTTTATACATCAATATATCTCACAGCCCAGCTGTTGACGACATATGTGCAGTGATCAAATTTCATGCTAATTCTGTTGTCTGACAACAGAAAACAGATGTAAGAAATATGGTAGTGGGTGTTTTTACTTTTTACCCATTGCAGACATGGCAGATTTCCATGTTTTTACAGATGACGGATGACCTCGGCATCTCTTACAAATTACAAGAATTCCCCAGGTAATACTAGTCCTGAACAAATACGGCTTCAGTGATGAATAAAATGTTAAAATACAAAAGCTCAAGAGTCATATGGGGATAAATGAAAAATAACTGCCATCTAGATGCTGTAGTATTCATGTTGGATGTGAAGCTCACCTTGAGCAGTTTGTGTTGCTGCAGAGTCTCTCTGGACACGTTAAGGGGAAGGTCATCAGAGTCAACCTAGCACAAAAAAAGAAAAGAAAATCCTTTAATCACAGTGTAGGTGTTATCTGAACAAAGACTGAACAGCTCATATGAACACATGACTGTGTCTCCATTAGAGTTAGAAAAATCACTCACCACTCCCTTGATGAAGTTCAGATACTTGGGCATCATGTCGTTGAAGTCGTCTGTGATGAAAACTCTCCTCACAAACAGCTGTGACAAAAGAGATGTTCGTTTAGAAACCGAGGTCACAGAATTCCTAAATATCAACAATAACATAATACATTTACTTCTACTGTACGCTACTTGAGCGACATACCTTGATGTAGTCGTTCTTTTTGGAGCCGTACTCGTCAAACAGGCCGCGGGGAGCTGAAGTGGGCACAAACAGGATGGACTTGAAGGTAACCTCACCCTCAGCCATGAAGTGGATGTGAGCCAGAGGGTCGTCGCTGTCCTGTTAGAGAGAAACATGGTGTGAATTAGTCAAATTAAGACTTTGTGAGCCTGCGAGGAAGGCACACAGTTCACATGGCTGTTGGCTGAAGTGCTGCTGTTCAGGTGCTCACCTTGGAGAAGGTCTTGTAGAAAGCCTTGTACTCATCCTCCTCAACCTCCTTAGCTGGTCGCTGCCAGATGGGCTTGATATCGTTCATCAGTTCCCAGTCCCACACAGTCTTCTCAACCTACAACAAACACAACAACACATTTGCAAAAATGGCCAAAAAATATTCCTATTACCAAAGAATGTAGGACTTCTAGGCCAAAAGAAATGAAATAAATATTTTTTACTGCCTCTCCATATAATCACAAAATAAAGTCAAAATGTTATCAGGAATTACAGGTTTTCTGTAGGTTAATTTTAAGACCATTTTAAGGCAATTATAAATGCAATTTAAGACATATTTCACATCCATACTGGCAAATAAAAATGCAAAGGATATGAAGGAAAATCTGTCTCCTAGAATTACAACTGAACATTACTACACAGAACTGTGTGTACGCAAGAGTCATAACAGTCGTGCTTATTGGTTCCACGTTGGTCTCATTTTGAACTCGTTACACAATGCTCAACACAATTTTCAAAACACATTTAAAGGAGAGACTACTGAGAGATTAATGTAACTTTATAACTAATGTTAACTTTATAACCCAATCATTTTAAGACCTGTCAAAACTGTTTTTTATTTTGAAGCCTAAAATTGAGATGATTTTATTTGAGGCTGTGAAAACTCTGAAATAAGTTGATAAGTTTCAAAGTTTTTCACAGCTTGAGATCATTAATTCCTGACTGTATGTCATTTAATAAAGATAAATTTGATAGCCATCACAATATTCATTTTGTTCACCCCTCTATGAACTTCCTACCTTCTTTGTCTTGGGCTTGTCCTTGTCCTTGTCCTCCTCCTCTTCCTCGACCTCTGCCTCGTCTTCAGCAGCCTCCTTCTCTGGTTCCTCTGCTGCCTCAGCATCTTCCTCGATGGGCTCCTCAACTGTCTCCGTCTGGCATGTCGAGCGGAAGAAATGATGCAACAGCCATTGGTTAATTTCCATATTTGACAGTTCCGTTATACAACTCGTACTGGGATCAAGTCTGAGTCACAGTGAGGAAGGAAGTGTATTAAGAAATCACCTTGCTGGCCCAAACGTAGATTGGGAAGTTGATGAACTGAGAGTATTTTCTGACGAGGTTCTTGATGGTCTCCAGCTCCAGATAGTCTGAAGCCTCTTCTTTCAGGACCAATCTGAGGTTGGAAAAATATAGAGGACTTAATAACAACATGAATACTATTCTAACATTTTAGAGCCAAGTAGTAACAGAAACAGCCTTCGAGGTCCAGTTGTGTAGGTGTTACAGAGGGATGAGAAGTGTGAAGAGCATTAAGCCTACAGTAACAGCTGTTGAGCATAACACTATAAAAGAAGCTAAAATGGATAGGTGATCTTAAGGTGAATAAAACCAAAATGTAAACCCACGTGATGGTGGTTCCTCTGCCCAGGGTGTCCCCACGGGGGTCCTCGATGACAGAGAACTGATTAGAGTCAGACTCCCAGATGTGCTGAGTGCCGTTGTTGTGTTTGGACGTCACGATGACTTTGTCGGCGACGAGGAAAGCGGAGTAGAAACCCACACCGAACTGGCCGATCAGCTCTGAGGTCGACTGTCCTTCAGTTTGCATCTCTGTCATCTTGTTGAGGAACTCGCTGGTGCCAGATTTTGCGATTGTGCCCAAGTTCTTCACCAGCTCCTCTTTGGTCATTCCGACACCGGTGTCAGTGATGTGGAGCATGTTCTTCTCCTTATCAGACTGGGGAAAAGATCAATACACTTGAGTTACCAACAGAGCAAGAACATATGGATAAAGGCTGCAACATACAGTAAATATACCCCGCCCCCTCCATTTCTTGTGCATACTTTTATTTTGATTGTCAGCTCTTCATTGGTGGCCATTGCGTCCTCATTGGTCAGCGACAACAAGCGGATCTTATCCAGAGCATCTGATGCATTGGAGATGAGCTCCCTGAGGAAGATCTGGAAAAGATAAACAGTCATTTGATCATTAGTTCAGTCTCTCCTGAAGATGTCTGTCAGTCACATCATCACAGGTGGCACCAGGACTGGGCTAATGGAGCTTAAGCTCTGAATTTTTACTGTTCATTGTGTACAAAAATATTTTGTACTAAACCCAGATCACAGCTGCGCAGGAACCCACATGTTTTAAGCTGACTGTCTGGACGAATTAAACAGACAGAACAAAAAACAAAGCCCCTCCCTGCAAGGACAAGCTTTCATGTCCTGATAATCAGGCCACTAAAATAAAGTAAACACAACTTGGGACAGCTACGTTTACTCAGAATTAAGTTGTTAAAGCTTTAAAAAAAGAAAAAAAATCACTCCAGTTGGTAACTTTCTCACAATATTCTACTCACAGTTGGCAGCGTGTTTAGTGTGTGGGCGCACTGTACATCTACATGAATGTAAAGACTGATTATAAAACATAAAAGACTATATAAGAGCAAATCCTGAATGTTACAATATCTCAGAAAGCTGAATGATGTACTGAACACCGCCTTATCCCTGACAATGATGATAATACTGATACCAAAGTGTTAAAGTCGGCACAGGCCACAGTTATCCTGCCCAGTCTGAGGCGAATCAGCAACCCCACTGACTCACCTCAAACAGTAAGTTCTGCAGGTGTAGCTTAATGCATGCTACCCAGTTTGTTCATTCTGTGGCAGCTGATACAGTTCATCATTTCAAATACAGAGTGGCTGGAATATTTGATAAAACTGGATGCCACACATCTTGGTCAATGCTTATGTTACTTATTCAAAGGTGCTCCATGGTGGCTTTTTGTGTCCACAGAAAGAAAATTGTTATGCTCTTCTTACATGTATTTGTGGCATTATCTGTTGTATTAGACTATATTAAATTGTATAGATGTACCAAAGAAATTGGCCAGGAAGACTATGTTGGGTGGAAAAAGTTGTTTGTGACGGTTAACAGCGTGTCTGAAGTAATAATTCATAAGGACACATTTCTATTCTAATATTTATTGACTGACACATGACCTCTGACTCATTCAAAGACTTCAGGGATAAATCCTCAGTCCACCACTGTTCATCATACAGGGAAATCCAGATACCATTTTGATTATTGTTCCTTAACATGTAGTTTCCTCTTGCTTACCTCCTTGTTCTTGTAGAGAGAGTTGATAATCAGCTTCATCATACGGTTCACTTCAGCCTGAAAGGCATGTTTTTCTGATTTTTCTCTAATTTCCTTAATCTGAGCTGCATTCAATCCATCCAGCTGAATAGACTCCTCCTCTCTGAGGACAGACAGATGAACACATACACACAGGTGAGACCAGGGACATGCACAACAAATCACAGCAGTCAACAAACAACATGCAAATCTGTTCTCCCCTCCAGGGAGACAGAAAAGATTCCCCAGTCTTACAGTCTTAATGAGAAACGTGCAGTAAACCTCTCAGAGCTTTGCCACCACTACAATTCAAGAGCGTTTGTGTGCACAAGCTTGGTCAGGTTGACCTTGTGCTGTTAACTTAAGGTTTAGTCGACCTTTCCTGATATGGACAAGCACAGCTCACTAAACAACAGAGATAATATGAAAAGATATTCAAAGCGACACCCACCTCTGCACCACTTCATCATCTGTTCTGGAGCCATCTCTGCTTTTACCAAGGTCCTCTTCTACTGTCCCATCGACGTCAAGTTCATCCTCTGCCTTTACAGAAGCTGCCAAGGGACAAAAAAGTAGTTAGAATAAAACAAATCGTACATGACTGCAGGTGTCTGGAGAAGGAAGTATTCAGCGTTTAAGATGATTTCATTTAGCATGAAGCCCCGCGAAGAGGTGATCAAAATCTCCACATAAGCAAGGAGTGGCATTACATGGTCTTTTTCGTTACCATGGTGTTTTTACATGTATCTACGCAACACCAACGGGTTTTCATGGTGATGTTAGCTAGCATCAGACAGCTTTAATAGCAGTGTTCCTACTAGAAACTTCTGGAAAGACAATTAAGAATAACAGAAAGCGTTGCTCCTAGAAATGTGTTGGAGCCATATTAATCATGCTGCCTACATTAAGAAATTAGCTAAATTAAGCCTGAAAACTGCATATTTATGGAGACTGTGGTCATGAATGAGCAGAGCAGAGCAGAAGCAAGTTAACGCTAGCTTACTGGCTAATGTTAGCTAAAATGTTAGCTAATAAAAAGTGAGACGAGATAACAAACATTCCTGCTACTTACCAAAAGCTAACAGTGCAAAAAGAAGCCCTATCAACCAGACTCGTTTCATTTTGAGATACCGCTGGACTGACGTTGAGTATCTTCAGCGCCTGAAACAAAAGCCGGGGAGCTCAGAGCACGCAGCAGTGCCTTTACACGACAGACTGACAAGCTACGCTCCCACCAAAAGAGCCCACTCTCTTAAACCCGTGACAACCGACCAATCGCTGCGCACCACGCACATCCTTCGCCCAATCACAGCGCAGACTTCTGTACATGTTGTCCAATCAGATTCTTCAACATAAGTCAATACCCTAAAATCGTGGCTGGACATCATTGGCCAAGAATGAATAATCAGCACGTCCCTTTTCTAAAATTCACCTCTAAATGTGGCGAAAAATCTCAGTCATCACATCAGTTAAAGTTTGATTTTCTGATGTAATATGACAAGCGGGGGCACACTGACGCTTGGTGACATTGAAGATAAGAGCATGTATTTGTTTATGGCTCTATTGTCACTGACTGTATTATAACTGTGTCATTTTCAGTCTATGTTAGCCTACAAATTGTAATGTTTAGCTACATATGGGCATGTAGGTATAGCAGTGATATGATCTGCACTGCATTTCCTATAAAGGTGTGAAGACATTGCACTTAGTATGAATGAATGAATGAATGACTACACGTTTGCACCACTGATCTTTGTCCACGAGATAGCGCTGTTTAGTCAGTGAGTAAAAAAAAAAAAAATGCAAATGATGGCAAACAATCTTTTTTTTCCCCAAATACACAGTCTGATCAATGTGTGACAAACTGAGATTGTGTCATACTGGAATCAACAATAAATGGATGAACAGTGAGTAACATTATCATTCAACTGTGCAGATCATAGTGTTGCTTCCTCAGACTGTCTAATGGGTGTGTACCGGTTGTAAAGTATAGGCTACAGGTGTCAAATAGCACTTATTGTGGGGGTGGGGTGTGTGTGATATTAAGTGCGTGGATGAGTGTGTGTGTGTGTGTGTGTGTGTGAGAGAGAGAGAGAGAGAGAGAGAGAGAGAGAGAGAGAGAGAGAGAGTGAGAGAGAGCTACTGGGCTGACCTCTGTTCACAGACATTTACTGTACAGCTTATGAGTATTACATTGCTCGACCTCTTGATACTTTGCACAGTTTGCAAAATTTGCACAACAGTGAATGTTTACACCTACAGCAGCCTAATTAAACTTTGCACTGTCTTAGCAACTTTTGTCTTTTCCCTTTTTTGTCTTTCCAATATTGTGTGATTTTTGCACAATATTGAACTGTCTGTGCACCTTCCCTTAAGACAGTAGACGTAGAAATTAGTACTTATATCCATGGCTGTATGAAGTTTGATTGAATACAATGTCAGCTGCTAGAAAAGAGTTTTCATCCATTTTTTTTAACAAGTGTAATATTTCCACAGCTAGAAGTCAAGCCTTTAAATACTACAGACTGTTTCCACCAAAAACAGAACAAAACACATGGAGGAACGTTTAGCAATGATGAGGTCAAAACACTGATGGTAGATCAAAACTATGAGATACTTGGTGAAATGTTCGATTTCGAAGTCACAGTCATGACACAATAAGTCAAATGACAAAGTCAAAACACTTACAGATATTCAAAATCTCTACTTAAAATGCTGTAATTTTCCTAAAAAAAATACAACTTTTGATGAATTATCTCATTATTGTGACTCAGACAATGAGATACAGAACTGATGAGCTACTAAGACTGTCCTGAGTCATAATTAGACTCTCAAGTCAAATTTATGAGATTTATGAGTTTTGTCATAAATTTTGACTGATCAAGACAGAAGTGAGACATTCAGTCAAAGTTTGTATTTTTCAAGTCAAATTAAAAAAACGAGACATTAAATCAATTAGAACCAGTACTTTCAAGTGTGTCATAAAAGCCTGAGTTATTACAAAACACTTCATAATTTTAATTTACTATGAGGAATGGCAAAGTGAAAATACTTAGGGAAATACAAATTTATGACATAGTGATGGCTGATTTATCTGTTGGCCGATTTTCTGACATTTTGAGATAACTGGCATCAGCTGATGCCTGCACTCACGAGGCTGATAAAAAAAGAAATGCCTGCAGGCACATCTGAACACATCAAGTTAGTTTCCTCTAAAAACATTTCCCTTATTGTTCTCTTTCATCCTATTTTCTAATTGTTAATAAGTTTCTCTCATCCTAAATGACAACAAATCTTATCTAAAATCATTACTGACTAGTGTCAAATATATATTATGTTAAAAATATATAAAATAACGAAAATAATTAATCTAAAACAATATGTGGCTGGCTAAGGTCACCATGTACAGTAAAGTAGTCAGTGGGTCATGGCTCACTGTTGGGCCTTAGAGCGCCATCTAGTGGTCTGAACAGGTAGTGATACTGTCAAATGTAAGATTAAAATAAGTTTTTGGTGGGAGGCAGTTTAAAAAGTTAGTTATTTATACATTTATAACTAAATGTGCTCAAGAATTCACATAAATACGTGTGAATGTCACCTACATGGTTATCTTAGTCAGTATATACCTCTAAGTCACAATTATGAAACAGTAAATCAAAATCTCTATTTTAAATGTTGTAATTTTGTTTTAAGTCAAACTTTTGAAGAACTACCTCATTATGGGATGTTTTTAAATTTTTATAGTTATGATATACTACTTTCTAATAATACTTTCTAAGACAAAAGTGAAAGTGAATTACTTAGTCAGAATAATGAGTTTCTCAGTCGAACTCTGGACTTTTTTAGTCAAAATGATGAGATATTGGAGAAATTAAAGAAACCCCTGCTGGCCTGTACAGTAGATCTAAATCAGTGGTGGAAGAAGTACTCAGATCTTTTACCTAAGTAAAATAATAATAATAGTATTAATATCACAGTCTAAAAATACCACGTTACAAGTACAAGCATTCAAAATTACTTATTTAAAGAAATAGTTCACCCAAAAATGAAAATTCAGTCATTATCTACTCACCCTCATGAGGGTCTGGTTTAGTTATTTAGTCCACAAACACAATGTTGCAGAATCTCCCAAACAACTGAAGTGAATGGTGACCAGTTTTCAAATGAAAAAAAAAACAAACAAACTTAAATACACTTCTAATTAAGTGCAATTAAGTCACACTGTAATAAAGCATGATAAAAGTGTAATACAAATGACATGAAAAATAATTACACTGTACACTAAGTTGAACTTAATGACATCTATTTTAAAGTGCACTTTAGATATTCTTTAAACTACCCAAAAAGTACAAGTATACTTGTAATAACTTTTGTATTTCAAGTGATGAAGTATTCTACTTTTTTAACAGGGTATACAGTAGAATACAATGGAAATACTCAAATGAAGTACAAGTTACTCAAAATGTAACTGTGAAAAAGGAAAGAAAAAAGAAATATAAATAAATGAATAAAAATAAAATACATAATGACATAAAACAAACTAAATAAAAAACAAAAAATTATAAAATAAAGTAGGTTAAATAAAATTTTAAAAAAGTAAAGTAAATGTATTTTCCACCACTGATCTATACTAACGGGTCATGTTCTGTATTATGCATATTTTATAATTCATGTATCTGGTAACCCATCGCAGCTGTTCACGAGACACCAGGAAGAGATTGAACTACAGACGCACCGGCCTCTGATTGGCTGCTGGGCTGGGACCTTGCCCAACGCGGAAGTGACGTACAAAGCGACCATCCAGGGACAGTTTCGGTATTTACAGAGGAGCCCGTCAACTGCATGAAACCGTCTGGGAGCCCACCGCGACCTCCAGCCGGGCTGCCACCGTCAGATCAGAGTCATGGCGCCCTTGTCTTTACCCAGGCTGTCGTCTCTCGCGAAGCACGCGGACTGTCTCCAGAGGACGAGCGTCTTCTGTAACGTGTTTCACGGCTCACACCAACGGCCGCTCAGGTCTCGATTATGGAAACGGAATTTCGGTGCAGTCGCACATGGAGTCGGTCAACTCCTGTCACAGCAACCCAGAACCAAAAACTACGCAGCAGCTGCAGCAGCATCTGTTTGTAGCAGCTCTTCCTCAGACGGTCAGGACATAACAGAGAGACTGTGGTCTGTCTACAAAGAGACCAAGAGACAGACTGAAGGTATGGAAATAATGTTAAAAAATAAAACAGCAGTCATTCACTAGGATACAGCACTGCGGTAAACTGTTGTTACCTTATTATAACCCTGTTATGACTGATGCTTCCTGCAGACTGATGCACCAACCAGTCAAATCATAAACTCGTCCTGCACATTCAGTATGCTAACAGGCTATGATACTTTGGTTCATACTTAAATGGGGTGAACTAAAAACATGAACACTTGGGGAAATATAATGCAGCCCAGCGCAGTAACCATGTAGCTAAGGAAACCTTAAAACATGCAGATTTAGTTCATTTATAATTGATTAATTTTTATAGATTGCTGAAATGCATCATGGAGCTGCATCTATTAGTCGATTAATTGTTTAGTTGTCAACTATTAAATGAATCCCCAACTATTTTGATAACTTATTAACAATTTTGAGTCATTTTTTAAAGTAAAAAGGTCAAAATTCTTTGATTCCAGCTTCTCAAATGTTGAGATTTACTGGTTTCTATGACAATAAACCGAATATCTTCGGTTTGTGGACAGAACAAGATATTTGAGGGGCTTTGAAAGACACTGATCGGCATTTTTCAACATTTTCTGACATTTTATTGACCAAACAACTTGTTGATTAAATGAAAAAATAACTGTCAAATTCTTCAACAATGAAAATAATTGTTAGCTGCAGCCTTATTTCACCTACAAATGGGGTGGACAAAACAACACAAACACCTATGAAATATAATGCAAAAATACAAAACAGCAGCCAGGTAATTAAGTCTACTTTATAACATGCAATTATAATTGAGCAATCTAGAAAAATTATCCAGCTAAAAATCAAGAATTGTTCCTATATTCACTTCATACTTTGAACTTAACACATTCCTGCACCATCTCGTTTTCATTTTCATCATCACCGTCATCTCAGGAGTCTTTCTTTAGATTTTATTTTGTACTTATATTTTCCTACTGACTATGGAAAGCCTACTTGGCAATAAAGCTGATTTTGATTCTGATAATGACGCAGTAATACTTAGTGAAGCGTACAATATCAAGTATGTGTTGAGAATGTATTGAAGAAGGGTTGTAGCAACTTTGTGGACGGTTTTGAGTGCGTTTAATTACATGCTAAGATGTTCCTAATATTTTGTCCACTCCTGAACGAGTGCTTGTCTTGCATTTAAATTAAAATGTGTCAGTACTTTAAACCAGCAACCTTGATAATACACAAAAACCTCTAATTTCTGCCTTCACTATTTCTGCACCCTTTATGTGCCATCATTAACAAACTAAAGCTAATCTGTCCTCTTCAGTATGTTTTTAAAGAACCAGTGACTGAGCTACTAGAGGACTTGCAACTGTCTTTAAGGGTGCACATATGGGCAGGGGTATTGGCTCACATTTTGACCTATACATATAGTATATGTATATGTATATGTTTATAAGTGTGTTTTTATGTGTATATTTTATTCCCTTTTTGTCATCTCAGGGCCTCACTAGTCTCACTGGGTCCTCTCTGCTAAACAGCTGCCAGCCTAATAAATTCTTTCCTCCTCTCCAGGCTTGTTTGAGCATGAAAGAAGCCCACAAGAATTACACCATGAAGATTTATATTCAAATTATAAAAAGCATTGCAACTGAGAAATAGTGCAGGGCTCAAATGCAGCTTATCCAAAACCCCTGGTTTATCAGATGTACTTGTGTCTTAAGATATGCCTCTCTGTCACGGCAGCATATATTATTCCCACATGAAAGGAAACTGCAGACTAACCTGAGGTGTTTCTCTCCTTGTTAGATTTGATCCCAGTGATATCCACCAACTCAGTCAACCCAGACACCATCTTTGCCAACAATGAGATGAGCCTGCGAGACATAGAGATCTACGGCTTCGATTATGACTACACCCTGGCCTTCTACTCCCGTCACCTCCACACCCTCATCTTCAATATAGCTCGGGACATCCTCATAGCCAAGCACAGGGTGTGTGTGACTCATTTACAGCCACTGGCACTTGAAACATTTCTTTCCAGATACAGAGTGAATCATTGTTTTTCGGCTGAAACAAATTCTCAAACTAATTGAACAGAGCTGGACGATATACAAACATGTGTGTCCTGTCATGTTGTCCAGATCAGATCAGATCACACTAGAAAATCATTGCCAAAGTGCCGTTGAACAAGGCCTTTAACCCCCTGAACATTTCGAGTAGTTGGTAGTAGAAACTTGTGTTTATGACTGAATGTGTTGGAGAGTGATAGGCAGCATAATTATCCCATGTTGAAAGGGACAGTTCACCCTTCAAAATCAGAAATCCATCTTTTTCCTCTGGCCTGTAGTGCTTTTTTATCCATTTAGGTTGTTTTGGTGCGAGTTGCCAAGTTTTGGACATATCAGTCGTAGAGATGTCTGACTTCTCTTAAATATAATGGAACTAGATGGCACTTGGCTTGTGGTGCTCAAAGCACTTTAAAAATAAATCAATCAGGGATGCCTAGATTTATCAGCCACCAATTGTTGTTGGACATTATTTAGTAAAAATAAGTGACAGGGAGATCAGGATTAATGCTGACTGTGGAAAACGATCAGTGACGCACATAATATTTGTCTACTAGCGAAGTTTGACCTCTCCAATTTCACAACCGCTCAGACATACAGCAGAAAACTGGGATTTATTCATCTGGCACGGTGCCTACCTTCAGTGGTACTAACATTTTGGGTATGGAATTAATCTGCAGATGCTCCTGTTCAAGAGAGCAGTTAAATGTGGCCTACAACAGACTAGGTACTGTAAGCCTGTAAAATAAATACAAATAAATAAATTTAAAAAAAGCTGAGCGATTTTTGATTCTGAGATATTAATTATGACTTGATCAAAACTTCGGTCAAAATATAAGACAGGGTTTGTGATTTATTTTAATTTCAAGGACTTTTTTTTGAAGCACTTTGTGAAAAAAGGAGCCATTTGAAGGTCTTCCAGTATCTGTTTTTTTAATACTGCAATGCCAGCTGCTGTAACAAAACAAGAGAACAATCTCTATTGGCCAATATGGCTCAGCAATCAGTATCAGCGGCAAAAGAACGTGATCGGGGCATCTCTAAAAAATATATTTGAAAGCCTTAAAAACATTTTCTACTGGTCTGTGCATTATCTTTAGTAACCCGGTCATGACTTCTGGAAACTGACATTGATGTTTTTCACATGATTATTGCGGCCTTTTGAGCACCACAAGCCACGAGCGCCATCTCGTTCCTCTGTATTTAAGAGAAGGCAGACATCTGTACGGCTCAGTTCACACTGAAACAGTCTAGAGGGATAAATAACACAGGTCAGAGGAGTAATATGAATTTTTTGATATTGGGGTGAACTGTCCCTTTAAGGTGTAAACTGGGCTACAACTTTGTTGCACCTTCAAGCATCATCTCTACCTATCGACCTACTTTACTGATGTTGTCCAGGTGTTTTAAATTTCAGCAAATCCATTCTAATGCAAAAACTAAATTTTGGTTTTTGTCTATATTAGTATCCGGAGGATCTGCGGAAATACGAGTATATTCCTAATTTTGCTGTAAGAGGACTTCACTATGATGTCCAGAAGGTGAGAAAGTCTACCTCAAAAACTGGCAGCTGTTTTATATTTTGCATCACTTGTACTGAAAGGTCATTTTTTTCTGTAAATATTGAATGATTTGGTAACAGGCCCTGCTGATGAAGATCGATGCTTTTCACTACATCCAGTTGGGAACTGTCTACAGGTATCTGTGATTTAAAGCATTGAACACTCGAGGCTACACATCTCACAGCTTTTCTGTAGTTTATTGCCATTTTTAAGGAGGTAGCAGATGTTGCAAATGTCACGTCATGAATTGTCTGAGGATTTGATGCCGTGTCTCTCATGCAGGGGTCTTCATCCAGTTCCAGATGAGGAAGTAATCGCCATGTATGAGGGTAGTCACGTACCACTAGAAATCATGAGCGACTTTTATGGCAAGGTGATGATAATTTCCTCCTTTTATCTATGACAAGAGGGCCACTACAGAGATTTTAAAAAAAGAAAAACAGCAGGAGAGCATAATGATGTTAATAACTGTCCTGCAGAGCTCTCACGGCCACACAATGAAGCAGTTCATGGACATCTTCTCCCTGCCTGAGATGACCCTCCTGTGCTGCGTCAACGACTTCTTCATGAAGCACAACATCGACTATGAGCCGGTCCATCTCTACAAAGACGTAAAGGTGAACTGTCTTGCTATTTTTCTGTCATCTGTGATGAATGTTTGCAACAGTCGGATAGTTTGGTTCAGCGGTGCCCTGCTTTTCAGCCCGACCCGCTTATTCAGAGTCTGGTTTGATTTGAGGTTTTCTGCCTGTTAAAAGGAGTTTTTCTCTGCCACGGTTGCTAAGCGCTTGCTCATCGGTACGGTCTACTTGTACTTCAAAGCGAGATTCGTGTGTTAGCGAGGTATACTGAGTCGAAACTCAAGAGTTTTCAGTGTCACAAAGGTGTCTCTGTTTTAACCGTGGTAACTTCCTACGAAGGAAACTCAACACAGCCTGGATTTCTCTGCATGAGCTGGCTCGACAAAACCTAAAACCCCGCTCAGGGATAACGGCCATCACAACGGTGAATGTGTGGACGTGCACAGAGCCTGAAGAAGAAAACTTTGGCTAACAAAGCTACTTGATAATCTATGATCATGCTATCCGTTACCTCAACTGGGGTTTTAGGTTTTGTTAAGCCAGCTCATGCAAAGAAATCCTGGCTATGTTGATTCATAGTAAAGCCCCTGGCTCTGTTTGTAAAGTGCCATGAGAAAAGTTCTGTCATGATTTGGCTTGACTTGCTTTTCCCAGTTATTTTATCTCCCCGGGGTCAACGTGTGTAAAGATATTAAATCCCTCCACTTGTACATGAATGCTAATGTATTTACATGTATGCAGTTTACTCCAGCCATTCAATACCGTCTTAATTTTAGCTCTGAAAACCGGTGTCTAATTTTAGTCGAGCGGGCCCGCCTCCAGCCATCTGCGTCTGTTCTCTGGTGGCTCTGTTACTTCAGAGGGAGAGGGACGAGAAATTGGCGCTCTGTTCTCCCTTTGAGGGCAGCTGTCATGCCGGTCCTGTCTATTCTGTGTGACACCGTAGCGTTTTTTGACAGATCGCTGTCATTAAAAGCCCTCGCACGCGCTCTCTGTTCCGCGAGTGCCTCTCATATCTTTTCAAGGACACCCTGCTCGATCTTTTTTATTTTTTTTTTTCCTGCCAAGTCTCATTTATTATTCAGCATTAACCCTGTCATTTTTTTTTTTTTTTGCTTACTTTTCATTTGACTTTTGTGCACATCAAACGGTCTTTGCATATCATAAGCCTCCTTTAAATGTGCAACTTTGCAAATCTATTTACTCTTTCACTGATTCAAAAGCACAAGTTACACTGTTGCAAATGTTGTGGAAACTTTCTCTCTGTGTCACAAAGTAACTAAACCCCAGGGTCTGCTTTCTTCATATTTAATTTGTATTCAGAGATGCACTTCTTTGTGCTTCCAAGTCAACTGTTTATATACAGAGCAAAGAGTTGCTACTGGAGCTGAATGCTAACGTTGTGTCACTGAAGTCATGACTTCCCGGCTGAGGGCTGTTTACTTTTTCCTCTTCACAGGAAGCCATTAGAGATGTTCACGTCAAGGGCATTATGTACCGAGCCGTGGAGGCAGATATTGGTAATATTCTTTGATTTATATTACTTTGTTCGTGCTAATATAAAATAAATTACACGACCACATCTGAGTTGTTGCCAAGACATAAAAAATAATTCAGTAATAATGAGACTGCGATATAGAAATAAAAAGCAGTGCAGTTTTGTTTGTGCAAATTATATCAGTTTCTCTCCTTCTGTTTTCTCATTTTCCAGAGAAATACATTTGCTATGGAGAGCAGAGCCACGCTGTGCTGAAGAAGCTGTCAGAGCACGGGAAAAAGATGTTCCTCATTACCAACAGCCCGTTTGACTTTGTGTAAGTGTGAGCAAACAAGAGTGCAAGTGGCTGTTGCCTCGACTAATTAAAAACGTCATGTATCTGTGTGCTAATATTTAATTGGTGCTACTGTATAATGTCTGAACTTTTATAGACGGGCAACCAAACATCAAAGGGCTCTCTGTACGCGAGTGTTTGTAATTCATTGTTAGTCATTGACTGTGAGCCTCTTTTGAAGTCGGGATTGATTGCACTAAATAACCAGCTGTGCGTATCCAAAAGCCTCAAAAGGCTTCCAACGCCCCAAAATTTTAAACCTACAGTAGGTCCTCGATTTAATGGCATGTTAGATTCAGTCAAGGGAAAAAGGCACCCTGGGATTTGCAGGTTTGTACTAATGCAATGTTTTGACATTCACATCATCCCAGATCTATATTTTTCATGCGTGTCTGTCTATGATTATGTCATCCTGATTTTTATCTATTATCTTTCTGTCCTGGAAGACAGATCCTTCCTTCTTGATCATAATGAGATTTCTTACATTATTACCTCCACCAGTGGAGTGCGTTTTTGGTGCTGTCTGTTTGTCAGCGGGATTACAGAAAAACTACTGGCCTGATTTTCATCAAACTTGGTGGAAGCGTGTAGCATGGGCTAAAGGAGCAGATCTGAATTATTTTTCACTTTCGTAAACATTGCGAGGGCATTTGGTCTTGGTGGAATAAATGTCATGTGTCTTGAGATCCAGTAGGTAGGTAGTAGTAAAGTTTGATTGGGACCTTTCCTAAGTCCCGCCCCCTTTTTTTGGCTCTGCGCTTAGTTGAGCAAACTTGCTACCTCTGTAAACTTTTTCCTTTTCCTGTAAAAGTGACATATTAAGCTAGCTAATGTTGACAAAACACTAGCTAACTAGGTAGCAAATGGTTGATTGATTTTGCTAGCATTAGCTAACTAAAGATAAAGATAAAAATATATCACTTTTACAAGTCCTGCAGCAACATCTTTCAACCATCTTAACAATTTGTTTTTCTTTATAGCATAGACAAGCCGAGCAGATAGCACATCTGAGTACAGGAAACAGGAAAGAAGAAAGCTGACAGACGTACCAAACATGCTCAAGTGTCATTAGAGCACAGAGTGGAAAAGGGGCGGGACTTAGGACCAGTCAATTGTAGCAATACAATGACTCCATATCACAGTCCACACATCCACAGATGTCCAAAAAGCTTCTAGCTAGACCCTCAAATATTGAACTGCATGTCCAAGAAGGGGTCGTTGTAAAACTCAGATATTGATCCTGATTTTCATGCCATGCAGATGTATAGATACTGTCATGGAGTGACAAACATAATATAGACATGATCTGCATGGCTTGCAGACATCTTGTGTTTGCTGGGATAATATTGACCGTGAAGTTTGTGTTTGCAGATTTCTGTTTCATAGAAGAGAGGACTACTGGCCTTGGTGGAGGTCTTTCTGAGTGCCCTGTTGAAGGTTTTCTTTTTTGTAGGGTATGGGGCTGAGTTTTTTCTTTCTTGAAGGACGGATATAATGTATAGATTGTAAAGCTCCTTCAGGCAACTTTGTTATTTGTGATATTGGGCTATATAAATAAAGTTGACTTGTTTGACCTTGCAGGTCGAAAAAGACCTTGCAGGCTAGAAACACTGTGTTAGTAAAAGCTTGCAAACTTCAGTATATGGACAGCCTCTCCTTTTTCTTTGGTGCTGTTTTAGTCCTACATCTATACTCATCTGTGGCACTTGGGTTGGATGTTCACACAATCCACCTTTTCTGCAACAAACATTGAACAACCAGGTTGAATGTTACAAGGCAGTGTCATTGAGTTTTGTTTAATGGTAGAATACATGGGATTTGTCAGCTGCTGTTTGTTAACGCACCAAAAGGATAGCTGTTTGTTAAAACTCATGCCCAGGACGTCAAATACCAACGTAAAATAAGAGGGTATGAGCGGAGGATCTCTGTGGATGCTGGCACTGCCACACACTTCTGGTGGGTCGTGGGTGATGATTGAGAGGGACTATTTTTGTCTGAGTCTATGAATTGTTTTTGGGCCTGCATAGCTTGCATTTATACACACCAGCAGCACAAGATGGACCCGTTATCGCTGATGTATCGCTGTTCCCTCAGCTCAAGTGTTTGTGACCCTCATGATGAGTTTAAGATGTTGCTGACAAGGTGCTGTCTTTGTCCTTTTCAGGGACAGAGGAATGAACTACATCGTAGGGAAGGACTGGAGGGACCTGTTCGATGTTGTGATTGTTCAGGCTGACAAACCTGGTTTCTTCAACGACAGGAGAAAGTAAGTGTGTTTTGTCGGCAGCTCAAACTGCAACCACGCTGTGCCTCTCGTGCCCTACTGGGCCGCAACACTTGTACACTGTTAGTACACCAAATGTGCATTGATGCATGTTTGTTTGGGAGCTGCCAATATTATGGGAGGGTAAGATTTGTCTTTGTGTGTTTTTTTCCCCAGACCTTTCAGGCGAGTGACAGACAAAGGTGCGTTGCTTTGGGACAGGATTCACAGGTTGGAGAAGGGGAAGATCTACAAACAGGTGCCAGATACTTAGCATGAGATGCCAGTTTAAAATTCCTGACAGATCCCTCCTGAATAAAATACAGTATTGATTTTTTTTTAATGCGTGTATTTGTGTGTGTTTGATCACTGAAGGGAAACCTTTACGAGTTCCTGAGACTCACCGGCTGGAGAGGATCCAAAGTGCTCTACTTTGGTGATCACATCTACAGTGACTTGGCAGTAAGCAGCGTCCGGGCATATTTACAAACAAAGGACTCATTATAACCTCACAAAACACTGTGGTATGAAAGATTAAGATATTATGAACAAAGAGGGGGAGAGCCCTGCTTTGACCATGCTCCATTTAAGATAATTGCGTTTCTGGCAGTTAATCTTTATATGCAACAGGCTCGATCTTAACGTGCTGTTAGAAGATGCACACAGCGAGATGCTGAGCGAATGCTTGAAATAGAACAAAGACACTAAAATAACTGGGCTGACAGTGTAATTATTCATGCATTAAACCACAGTTACTGTAGCTCCGCGTTGGCTTTGCTTGACATTTTAATGAGTGTCAGTGTGTCCTGATGTATCACACCTACCTGACTATCACTGCACCTTATTTACCTTTTTATACCTGTAACCTAGCAACTCGCCAACAGCTGCACTAAATAAACTAACAGGCATCAGGGTTTTTTTTTTGTTTTTTTGTTTTTTCACTGTGTCACGATGAGTTATAACCACTTGGATATATGAGCGTGTCTGATCAGCTGTAAATGGTGATAATCAACGGCAGACTTTACATCTTTGGCATAATGCCTCGCTGGTGGCAGGCAGCCGGCTGTCAAACACGTCACCTTGCTTATTTAGGAAGATGGAACATGGCGTGTGCGGGTTTACACCGACCGCAGCTCGCAGTCAGTCTGGGAGGAGATCATTACTGTGAGTGGACACGGAGCAGAAGCATCCATGAATTGCTAAGGAGTTACAGGAGAGGGAAGGATGGAGCAATACTGTATTTCTGCATTATGCATAAACACAGAAGAATCCTAAAAATGTTCTCACTTCCCTGGTTCAGTTTCAGCAGGGTTTTACAGTCACCTGTTTCACTGAATGTGAGGTTGACAGGCGGATTGGTGCGGTGTCAGCAGTAACACTGTCGCTGCACTGGACTGTTGGGAGTTGAGCAGGAGGGCAAAGCTTTTGATTTTCCAGTCAATCTACGTTCTGACCCTCACCTGTGTTCATGAGCTTTGGGTAGCGAAGAATTAGGTCACAGGCACAAGCAGCCGAAATGACATTCCTTCATAGGGTGGCTGGGCTCAAGGATAGACGCTTTTTAAGTACTGGCAACAGGGGCCACAAAGCCCCTAAATTTGGTGGCTGAAATACATTTTTGGTGGCCGGTAGTAAAGGCAATTTAATGCAACTTGAGGCAGCCTTCTTCAGCTGTAACACTTGAGTTGTCTACTTATCTCATGAATTTGGGAAACTGTGATGTAGTGTTTCCTGAAGGCATTGTTGCAGATGATAAATGAGCCAGACTTCTCGGCTAGTTGAGGAAACTGGCAGCAAACAGCGCAGTACTTAGGAATCAGGATGTTTGTGAAACGTGTAACATGGTGGTGAAGGCTCACAGTACGGGGATAAAACTTTGTGTCCACCTATATGAAATATTTGGCGGCCACAGAGTAACTTTTTGTGGCTCAGGCTATAGGACTTTGTTTAATGTTGAACCCTGCTTAGAGATCGGGCATCCGGAGGGAGCTCGGAGTAGAACCGCTGCTCCTCTGAGTTGAAAAGGAGGCAGCTGATGTGGATCGGGCTTCTGATTAGGATGCCTCGTGGATCACTTCCTCTGGAGGCTTTCCAGGCACGTCCAACTGGGAGGAGAGCTCAGGGGTAGACCCAAAACACGCTGGTGGGATTACATATCTCATCTGACCGGGGAATGCCTCGGGATCCCCCAGGAACAGCTGGAAAGTGCTGCTGGGAAGAGCAAAGTCTTGAATATCCTGCTTAGCTTGCTGCCAGGAAACTGAATGGATTGATGTTTGCGCTGATTACTTAATGGGTCTTGTGTTGAGCTTTAGGTGTATAACACAGCCAGAGCGAACTACATTGATTGTTTATTGGGCTGTGAGCATTGTCAAAGGCACCTGAGTATGCAACACTCAGCCTCCTGTGACTGTACAGATGGAGTGGGACATTGCAGTTGTGCTGCTGTTTGCTAGGTGGCTAATATAGACAAGTGCTCATAAATGTGAGTGTGACACTGTGGTACAACAGCGGCAACACAGTCAAATCAGGTTGTCCTGTGAGATTATATCTCCATTGATTGTTTATAGCGTCCTCTTTCATCTATTATTGCTTAATTTCTGCATGTGTTTGACATGTTTAGTCCTTTTTTTTTGTCCATGTTTGATGAACTTTGGTCAGTTTGGCCTGCTTTCAAGAGGACAATTACCCCAACAGTAACCATACAGTATGTATATCCATAGCAATGCAGCTCACGCATGCCCAGTATTAGCTGTAAACTTCATTTTCGGGCACACAACAAAGATGAAAAGCTCCTTTGTGTTGTTTTCCTAATAATCTCTGCTACTTTTAAACACAATAGTGAATTCCTGAATTATTCAGTCATGCCGTACACAGTGGTTTGGATTCAAGACTAGTCTCCTGGTCCTTTGTTTCGCAGGATCTAACACTGAAACATGGCTGGAGGACGGGCGCCATCATCCCCGAGCTGAGGAAGGAGATCAAGATCATGAATACGGAGGAGTACATGCACATGATGACCTGGTTACAGGCGCTGACTGGCCTCATTGAGCAGATGCAGGTCAGGAGGCTTTATGAAAAAAATGTGTCTGTCTTTTGCTTTTTGTCTCCATCTTTACATTTTTGTGCTTAAAGGGATAATATGTTACATTTCTCGAGTCTCGAGTCACGTCAGATAGATTTTCATTGGCAGTGATGGTTGTTTAAAAATGAAGACAACAACTCCTGTCATTCCATTTTACTTCAGATTCAGATTACCATATTGTCCGTTAGATTCACGTTTGACAAATAAATCATCAGAGTCTGTCTTAGGAGACCTATTTGCAAAAATTTCTTACTGTGCCTTCTTTGTACTCCTCTCAAACAGGTCCATAGAGATCCTGCATCTCAAGCTGTTGTTGAGGAGTGGATCAGAGAAAGAGAAGCCATGAGGTAATGAAGATAAATACTCTGGCTATCAAGATCATTCATGGGGATCTTATAAAAAGTGATCTAACCTCATTTTGTTGGTGTGAATGCGTCTTCATGACAGGGCGCAGACAAAGGACATCTTCAACGGTCAGTTCGGGAGTCTCTTTCGGACCTACCACAACCCCACCTACTTCTCCCGCCGGCTCTCCCGCTTCGCTGACATCTACATGGCCTCCATCAGCTGCCTGCTCAAGTACGACTTCCAGCACACCTTCTTCCCTCGCCGTACTCCCCTGCAGCACGAGTCCCCCTTCTGCCCCGAGCACAGTCCTGCCGATATTAACGCCTCCTCGCAAATCCACAGGGCCAAGTCCGATTAGACAGAGAGGATTGTTAAACAAAGTTTTTCTTTTACAAAAAAAAGACAAGGGTTGAATGATCTTCATCGCTTAGGGAGCTTTTTTTTTAAATTTCAAGACATGGCATTTTAGACGCATGCATGCCACACTTTAAGATGTTTTAAGATGCGTAATTAATAACCATGTAAACCCTTGATATTTATTAAGCTTTAAAATAGTTAGTTACGTACTTCCTCTCAAATAATTCAGTCTTTAAGAACAGATTTAGTGCTTTTTAACGGGACAGTTCACCCCATAATCAAAAATACACATTCTTCCTCTTACCTGTCGTGTTATATATCCATCTAGACTATTTTGGTTTCAGTTGCAGAGTTTTGGAGATATTAGCCATAGAAATGTCTGCCTTCTTTCAGTTATATGTAGGACTTATTTTCTTCTTTTTCTTTACTTTTTTTTCTACCAAATAAGCTTTAGCTTCTCGTCCATGAGTAGGTGGAATCCTTTCTTCTGCGCTAATGATGCACGGACTGCAGTTCCAGCTGCAGACACTGCTGTAATCTGCAGGTCAGACAGGCTGGGTCATAAAAATGATATTCTGATTAATGTGGATGGGTCGCGGGTGAGAACCAGAAAGAGAGATGTTGTGTGTGCATAACTTCATTGATTGTTTCCTCTATCTTACAGATTTTTGTTTTCTTGCTTAAATGTGTCCCACAATATTTGCTGCAGTGACATAACTGCAGGCATGGAGATGAAACTGAAAGCAGCCTCTCTAATCATTTAAATATATCATTAAAGAAAACACTCATGCATACAACACACAATAAATAAGTCACCTGGAAAGCCTGCACCGCTTGACATAATTTAAAAGGTGATACAGCCCACAGAGATGGGTAGAGGAGTCAGTTCGGGTTTCTAAATTGGAGAAAATAATACTTTCCGGTGGTGGCGGGTGGATGATTTACGCAGACATGTGGACTGAGATGAACTCAGAGCCCATCTGTGCATCACCATTCAGCGCAGTGATACAGCTGGTGAGTGTAGATTGATAACAAAAATAGTTCCTTCATGAAACCGCTCACAAGAAGTTCTGTGGATCATCTTCAGTAACCGGGTCATGAGTTCTGGAAAGAGACACTGCTGCTGAGTATTTTTTTTTTGGTGCTTTGAGCACCGTGAGCAGAGTGTGATCTAGTTCCATTATATTCAAGAGAAGGCAGACATTTCTACTAGTGATATCTCCCAAACTCGGCAGCTCATGCCAAAACAGTCTTAAGTGGATTAACAGCACTACAAGCCAGAGAAAAATGTTTGTAATATATTTTTGATATTGCGTTGAACTGTCCCTTTACAACATGAAAACACTGTATTTTACATTTTCATCAGACAGATTGAATGCACTGATTGTTTCAGGTTTGCGTGTGTGTGTCTTGGTGTGTATGAGAGAGAGGAGGGGTGGCGAGAAATTGTGCAAAGACAATGCAGTTACACAGTTTAAGCGGTAGGGGGCAGTCACACTCCAGGCCTCATCGTGGATCTTGAATTGTACAAGCTGTCTGTGCTTTTGTTTTTTATCCTTTGCTTCTGTAAAACTGTAAAATGAAATGGGAATACTCGGATGTAACATTACAAACTTTGTTGCCTTAATCTCCTGCTCACATCACTGCAGAGTACTGTATATATTTTTTGTAATAGCCTGATATAATTGATGGTAATCAAAGCTTTTCAAATTTTGCCAGCCAGCATCTTCATTCATTTCATTTCTGAACTGCACATTGTGGTCCTTATTGCACACTTATGCTCTGAGATCTTTGTATGTTCTGTACTGTACAACGCAGCCTGTACGTCTCATTAAAGCAGTAAGAAATGTTAACATTTGTCAGGAAAAAAATAGAGCATCACTGCTATATTTAGCATGAGTGTTGCTATTTGATCTGAGAAGGCAGCGGTGAGTTTGACACTTTCGCAGAAAACGTGTGAAATGTTTTCGCACGTGCTGGAACGAGGGCTTGAGTAGATTATACTTCATTTATAAGCTGGAATCTTTTGAGGTTTAACATTATTTGAAAAAAGGGAATTCTTAAATACCACTGGCCACAACCAACACCTCATGGTTTATTAGTGTTTCTGTAATGAAGCGTATTTTTATTTCACTATTTATTAAAATGGACCTGGCTTAATTAACTGTGTTGCCAAGTGTTTATGTTATGAGTTGACAAACAATTTGTGGTTAGATAATTGTTCTGTAATTAGATTTAATTAGGTATGTTTTTATTGAATGTTTACTCCAATTAAACAAACAAACAAAAACATACAGCAGTATAATGAAAGCACTAAAACATGAGTTCTTTTCACTTAAAATGATGAGTTGAATGAATGTACTGAACAGAGTTTAATCAAGTGATTACATTAAATTTCAGAAGAAAGATGATCAGTATATTACAGTTAATTTGTGTCCCCTTTATGCAACAAAATAGATAGATCCCTTTCAACACTGTAAATCAGAATGCTCACCTTAATTAGTGATAATAAGCAGTGAAAGTATTGTTGAGTTACAGTACAAGTGTCTGTTTGTGTTTATTAAACTCATCATTTCTAATAAATAGGAATTCATTTAACTAATTTGCTTTTTCTCTTTATAAACCTGCCAAAAAAGCATATTTCAAAAATTGTTCACATTGAGCTGATCTGTCATTATTTGGGTGCTTGACAACTAAATAAATTAAAATGTGTTAACTTGTTGCAATGAGAGGGATGAATGCTGATTCTGAGCTGCATTTACTGACAATATTTGAGTTGGCTTCATCAATTATTGTAATTTAGCAGTAATCAAAGAGTACATGTCACACTACCTATATTCAATCTCTGATAACCTCCAACTTTTGAATTTACCATTTTGAAAAACATATTTTTTGAGTGCTAATAATTTATTCAAGTCAAGTCAAGTCAATTTTATTTATATAGCGCCAATTCACAACAAAGTTGTCTAAAGACACTTTACATATAGAGTAGGTCTAGACCACACTCAATAATTAGTTTTATTTGCATCCAACAATTGAAACAATTCCCCCATGAGCGAGCACTTTGGCGAGGTTCAGGTTTACAGTGCCTTCATGCTGCATCCTTTTTGTTGGCAAGGGTAAAATTTAGAAATACATCCACTAGAGGCGCCACTAAGAGTTAAACATTACACTGAAGAAGAAGAAGAGTCAAATGTTTCTGACACCAACAAACAATGCTGGAGGACGCTGAGGTAATGTTGTAGAAATAATATAAAATAAATCGCAAAATAGACGTAAATTCTTGTCACTAACTTTTTGACTAATTCCCAGTACTTTAGGATTTTAAAACTTTGCTGTGTCCTGTGATTGGGTCTCACTTGAACTATGGGCTACATCGCCCCCCATGACTACCAGTGGTACTGCCCTGTTTTGCTCATACGGTTCGTATTCATAAACTTTCAGAAAATGTTCACAAATATGAATAAAATGAACACAGAATACGGACAGGAGGCTCCATCTGTATCCGTATGCCTACCTAACGTTTTAATAAAAGAAAGAGAAAAGAGGAATATAATGTTCGTAAAAATGTTTAAATATACTCACCTGACAATAAAAATTGTTACATTTTTGTTACCTTGGAAAAGGGATCTGCTAATTTTGCCTTGGAGACTTTTCTTTCTTCTCTTTTTGGATTTGGTGTTCTTAGCCAGCCAAGGCAAACTCAAGACTAGTCACCAGCAAAATTTAGAGGACAAGGTGTTGCGCAATAGACATATAATGTACATATTACTTGATAAATGATTACTTTTTTTTTTTTTAAATTCAGTGTTTAGGCTACACATTTTTACAACTGGAGAATGTTGGATATGTCTGGATATAACCCTTTTGAATTTCACGGCCACTGTAGTTTCTCGGGTGAGTTGTTTGAAATCTGTGATTTCAGCGGCAGATGGCACTAAATCTTACACACTGGTCCTTTCAGATATTAAGTTGGACCAACAACTGTTCTTACTGACAAATATTACAAACCAATTTGATTTCCTTTTACATTTAACCCATCATTAACGGTTAAACGAAATCTGAAATATTTATACATAAAAATAAATAAAACGTGTATTTTTACATCAAGTTACTGATAAAAAATAAGTTGATTCCACAAAATTCTTAAATTATTTTTTACAGTGAAAGTGTAGTCCATTTTTGCACTTTGCTCTTTTTCCTTTTCAGTTGCATAAACAACAAAAGGAAGAACTATTTCATAACTTGAAAATTAATTTTGATGACTAATTCATCCCTCCTTAATACCCCTCAACTTTCCAATTACCATTATAGCAGTGGGTTTTATTGGGATTAATCCATCCAAATCGCGTTACGGACCAATTTCCCATATTGCATCGGGGGGGCTTTCTCCATCAGACAGGTGCATAATCTGAGATCTTGGAAAATAAGAGAAGCCGGGTGGTTTAACTGGGATCAGAAATGATAAGATCGATGACGCTGCGTCCTGAGCTGGGTGTCTCAGAGTCTCTGGCCTCACAGTCTCTGCTTCACCACAGCTGGACTTCATTTAGGCACCATGGACAGCAACAGCACGCCGTTGG
>JAJHUR010140464.1:404327-470174 GCA_027495735.1 Lutjanus campechanus | reverse complement strand
AACGTGTGAAATGTTTTCGCACGTGCTGGAACGAGGGCTTGAGTAGATTATACTTCATTTATAAGCTGGAATCTTTTGAGGTTTAATATTATTTGAAAAAAGGGAATTCTTAAATACCACTGGCCACAACCAACACCTCAGTTTATTAGTGTTTCTGTAATGAAGCGTATTTTTATTTCACTATTTATTAAAATGGACCTGGCTTAATTAACTGTGTTGCCAAGTGTTTATGTTATGAGTTGACAAACAATTTGTTGTTGGATAATTGTTCTGTAATTAGATTTAATTAGTAGATATGTTTTTATTGAATGTTTACTCCAGTTAAACAAACAAACAAAAACATACAGCAGTATAATGAAATCAACTTATCTTTTCTCATTAAGATAACCTAAATATACAACTTTTATTTATTCAAATTATCAAACTTAAAATTTCTATTTTAACACTTAGGCACTAAAACATGAGTTCTTTTCACTTAAAATGATGAGTTGAATGAATGTACTGTACAGAGTTCAATCAACTGATTAAATTAAATTAAATTTCAGAAGAAAGATGATCAGTATATTACGGTTAATTTGTGTCCCCTTTATGCACCAAAATAGATAAATCCCTTTCAACACTGTAAATCAGAATGCTCACCTTAATTAGTGATAATAAGCAGCGAAAGTATTGTTGAGTTATGGTACAAGTGTCTGTTTGTGTTTATTAAACTCATCATTTCTAATAAATAGGAATTCATTTAACTAATTTGCTTTTTCTCTTTATAAACCTGCCAAAAAAGCATATTTCAAAAATTGTTCACATGGAGCTGATCTGTCATTATTTGGGTGCTTGACAACTAAATAAATTAAAATGTGTTAATTTGTTGCAATAAATGCAAATTCTGAGCCGCATTTACTGAGAATATTTGAGTTGGCTTCATCAATTAATTGTAATTTAGCAGTAATCAAAGAGTACATGTCACACTACCTATATTCAATCTCTGATAACTTCCAAGTTTTGAATTGACCATTTTGAAAAACTCATATTTTTTGAGTGCTCATAATTTATTCAAGTCAAGTCAATTTTATTTATATAGCGCCAATTCACAACAAAGTTGTCTCAAGACACTTTACATATAGAGTAGGTCTAGACCACACTCAATAATTAGTTTTATTTGCATCCAACAATTGAAACAATTCCCCCATGAGCGAGGTTCAGGTTTACAGTGCCCCACATCCTGCATCCTTTCTGCTGGCAAGGGTAAAATTTAAGAAATACATCCACTAGAGGCGCCACAAAGAGTTAAAAGTTACACTGAAGAAGAAGAGTCAAATGTTTCTGGCACCAACAAACAATGCTGGAGGACGCTGAGGTAATGTAGAAACGATTAAATAAATCGCGACATGGACGGAAAATTCTTGTCACTAACTTTTTGACTAATTCCCAGTACTTAAGGATTTTTAAAATTTAAAACTATATTGACTACACTCCCCCACATGACTACCAGTGGTACTGCCCTGTTTTGCCTGTATCAATATTCGTAAACTTTCCAAAAATGTTGACAAATATGAACAAATTGAACACAGAATACGGACAGAAGGCTCCGTCTGCATCCGTATGCGTACCTAACATTTAGCATAAAAGAAAGAGAAAAGAAAAGGAACATAGTATTCATATAAATGTTTTCATTAGTGTATAATCACCTGAAATAAAAATTGTTGTATTCCTTATCTTAGAACAGGCGGCTCATTTTTCCTTGGAGACTTTTCTTTTTGGATTTAGGGTAGGGAAACTCAAGACTAGTCAGAGGCAAAATTTAGAGGAAAAGGTGCTGACAAAATATTAAAACTTTTGTTTTTAATTCAGTGTTTAGGCTACACATTTTTACAACTGGAGAATGTAGGAATCACCGGCTCTAACTCTTCTGAGTTTCATGGCCACATGGCAGGTGAGTTGTTTGAAATCTGTGATTTCAGCGGCAGATGGCACTAAATCTTACACACTGGTCCTTTAATATATTAAGTTGGACCAACAACTGTTCTTACTGACAAATATTACAAACCAATTTGATTTCCTTTTACATTCAACCCATCATTAACGGTTAAACGAAATCTGAAATATTTACACATAAAAATAAATAAAACGTGTATTTTTACATCAAGTTACTGATAAAAAAAAAAAAAAAATACGTTGATTCCACTAAATTCTTAAATGATTCTTTACAGTGTGTTCATTGAAAGTGTAGTCCATTTTTGCACTTTGCTCTTTTTCCCTTTCAGCTGCATAAACAACAAAAGGAAGAACTATTTCATAACTTGAAAATTAATTTTGATGACTAATTCATCCCTCCTTAATACCCCTCAACTTTCCAATTACCATTATAGCAGTGGGTTTTATTGGGATTAATCCATCCAAATCGCGTTACGGACCAATTTCCCATATTGCATCGGGGGGGCTTTCTCCATCAGACAGGTGCATAATCTGAGATCTTGGAAAATAAGAGAAGCCGGGTGGTTTAACTGGGATCAGAAATGATAAGATCGATGACGCTGCGTCCTGAGCTGGGAGTCTCAGAGTCTCTGGCCTCACAGTCTCTGCTTCACCACAGCTGGACTTCATTTAGGCACCATGGACAGCAACAGCACGCCGTTGGAGTGGAGCTCCGGAGGCCCTCAGCCTCCATCCATCCACCACCCTGAGGCGCTGACCCTGGCGCCCACCATCTTCCCCCGGGTGGGCTACAGCATACTGTCTTTCCTCATGTTCATCAACACGGTGCTGTCGGTGTTTAACAATGGCCTGGTGATAACCGTGATGCTGAAGAATCCGTCCCTCCTCCAGCCCATGAACGTTTTTATCCTCAGCCTCGCCGTGTCCGACCTCATGATCGGCCTGTGCGGCTCCCTGGTCGTCACCATCACCAACTACCAAGGCTCTTTCTTTATCGGACACGCAGCCTGCGTCTTTCAGGGGTTTGCTGTCAATTATTTTGGTAAGTGGAGTCACGAGAGAGCAGTTTTGTGTTTCATAGACTTTTGAGATCAATTTTGCTCTTGTCTGTGCCTGGGGGTGAATTGCAGAAGACAAAACACAAAATTGTTTCACTTCACTTAATCTAAGAATGTATTCCCAGGTTTAAAAAAGAAAAAAAAAAAGTAGTGTACTTTTAGATGATCAGAAATATAATTTAAGAAAACTTCCACGTTCCATGCTTTTAAAAAGTGTACAAATAGATGTCATTAAAGCTACTACAAGTGGTTTTTAACTGGTTATGAAACAGTCCCAGTTTAATTCTGATGGCTCTATATGAACTACATAAGCAAACAAGACAATCTCTGATAAGACTGGTGATTTCTATACAGTCATTCTTCTTCATTTCCTTGAAATTCGATGAAACAAACCCATATGGTCACATATTCCAAACACAAAGTTATAGTGAACCAGTTAAAAGGAGGAGGGAGGAGATTTTTCTTTGAATAATTTTCACATTTTCCACATTATATTTTGTAGTTATGGCAGAGGAAACACGACCACTTTAATCCACAGGGGTCTCCAAAATCAACACAATTTTTAAGTTCCCTGTAGTAGCTTTAAGTTCATCTTCAATGTAGCCTACTGAAAATAAATTTCAGTGTCCTTACAAGAAGTGTACTTTATTGTAAGTGTATTGTAAATTATACATTAATGTACTTATACACTAAACTTATCAAAAGAATAATAATTTTAAAAAACTCCTTCTTTTTAACTGGATAGCGTATTACTCACTGTAACTTTGGCTAGAAAAATGCAAACAGGCTCATTTAATCTGCGGTCAAGGAGGCATTAAGAAGAATGATGAAGAAATGGCTGCTCTGCTGAATAAAATGATACTTAACACTCACTAAAGTTGTGCTTTTCTACACTTTAATCACAGCTAAAATATACTGAGGGCAAAATAAGTTGTTCCAGAATCACAAACTTCAAGTTAATTAATCATTAACACACTTTAAGTATATAGATGGTTAGTTTACATTAAAGTTACACTAAAGTACATTAAAATTTTATGTATTTTAACATGTTTATATTTCACCAGGGTTCTCAAACACATCTCATGGTCTTCTCAGTGGAGGGAGTTTGCTCAGGTTTAAGTTTCGATTTAGTCTTTTTCAATTTGGTCAAATTTGTCAACACAACAAGCGCGAGGAGGCGTTTGTGCACATGTTTGCTGAGACTGGGAAGTCTACATGACTGTGAACCTTTACAGCGCTGCGTATCATAACACCTGTTGTGAACTTATTAAATCTTGTCCCTGACAAATATCCCCCACATCATCATAAAAAAAAAACTAATAAAAACTAAATTAAACTAGACACCCACTCTGGAAACTAAACTGAAACAAAAACAAAAAAAATGAAAACAACATAAAACTAAAAACAAATTAAAAACTACAATAACTCTGTTTTACTGTTATGTGTTATGCAGAGAAAATATTTATTTAGTTATTTATTCATTCTTGTTTTTTCACAAAAAGCCTTCATAGTTCATATATTACTCTGCTAACTCTTAAAAAAATATATATTAACCTTTTTACCCACATGTCACCCACCAACATTGGAAATTGGCTTTCTCTAAACAAAGGGACATACATGAGAGGGTCCCCGGTGTCATTTCTTTTTTCTTGAGAAAAAATTAAAAGCCTCTGCTCTGTGACAATTAAGCAAACTCCATTCCCAGAGAAAGACCTCGAGATGCAGTTAACATCTCAAGAAAAAGCTGCTTGGTGGACCTCGAGTCAACAATCATATCTCTGTCATAGGTCTGGTGTCTCTCTGCACCCTGACCCTGCTTGCCTACGAGCGCTACAATGTGGTCTGTAAGCCACGAGCTGGCCTGAAGTTGAGCATGCGGAGGAGCGTCATCGGCCTGCTGCTCGTCTGGATCTTCTGCTTGTTCTGGGCCGTAGCTCCGTTATTCGGCTGGAGCTCCTACGGGCCTGAGGGGGTGCAGACCTCCTGCTCTCTGGCCTGGGAGGAGAGGTCGTGGAGCAACTACAGCTATCTCATCCTTTACACAATCCTCTGCTTCATTTTCCCTGTAACAGTGATCATCTACTGCTACTCCAAAGTGCTCACATCCATGAATAAGGTGGGCTCGTGATGGATTATGCATATTTATTACACTTTCACACCATTAGTAGCACATTTAAAATTCATACCTCCATTCTCATCTGTTTGTAATTTACCACCTACAGACTAAAGCAAGTTATTAGCCTTTAATGGGTGTCGAATTTGCTTTCTACTCGTAGCTGAACAGGAGTGTGGAGCTGCAGGGTGGGCGTTCCAGCCAGAAGGAGAATGATCACGCCATCAGCATGGTCCTGGCCATGATCAGCGCTTTTTTTGTTTGCTGGCTGCCCTACACGGTGTTGTCGGTGGTGGTAGTTGTGGATCCGGAGCTCTACATCCCTCCACTGGTTGCCACCATGCCCATGTACTTTGCCAAGACGAGCCCTGTCTATAACCCCATCATCTACTTCCTTTCCAACAAGCAGGTGAGCAGCTAAATGTGCCGTGAAATTGACAACAAACAAAGGCTGAGTGTGCACGAAGACAGGAAGGAAAACATATCAGCTCATATACTGTAAAAAATAAAATATTTGTTTTAATGTAAAAAAGTATAGTATCTAAACTGCCTTAAATTTTTTTAAGTTGTCATTTTATAATGAATAGAATAAACAGTTCTAGTCAAATAAATGAATGAATTCAGCTGTACTTGAGAAAACATGTTTAATAAGCTGTAGGTATTAAGTTAAACCAACAACTCTTCAGTCACATTGACAAATCAACAAATTACAATTAGCTCAAACCATTTGTTTTAACTTAGATAAGTTAATGTCAGGATGCTCCTGTAGCTCAGTCGGTGGAGCGTGCACCACATATGCTGAGGCTATCAGTCCTCCACAGCGGCCACCACTTCTCCCTCTATCTCTCTACCCTACTTCCTGTCATATCTTCAGCTGTCACTATCAAATAAAGACTGAAATGCCCCAGAAATAATCTTTAAAAAAAAAAAATGAGTCAGTGTCCGGGCTGCATTATAATTTTAGGTTGAGTGAATCTGAAAAAGTTGAGGTAATTTGGTAATAATTTGAAACAAATAAACTTGATAATAATTGAGTTGTCAGTCGTGAAGCTGAACCAACAACTCTTTAGTGACGCTGATGAACATTACAAACAAATTTGATTCCCTCTCACATTTTCTCTGTTTGAAAAGTCAGTTCTTCATTTCACACAAAGAGGCTGCAGCTGCTCTTGGAGTTACTTTGTTTCATTATTGGCACAAAGACAAAATGTGAAACTCCAACCAGTGAATTTATTAAATTTAAAGTAGCTACAGTGCGTAAATGGGTAGAGACTGAATTCAATACTAAAAAGATAGTTCACCCAAAAATGAAAATTCAGTCATAATCTACTCACCTTCATGCTGATTGAGGGCTGGGTTTATTTTGTTTGTCAGTGTTGTTTATTTTGTTAGTCAGTGTTCAAAACAGTGTCAGAGTTTCACAGGAAAACAGAGAGGAAAGCAGAATCTCCCAAACAATGGAGAGGTGACCAGTTTTCAAACGTAAAAAAAACATCAGAATAAAAACATGAAATGTCTCCATACTGCTCATCTGGCATAATGCAGGTCTCCTAAAGTCCCGACATGCTGTTTGCACACCGTCACACCACACACACACAGTTCAGACAGAGTGCATGTGCACATGAACGTGGGTCCAAGCTAAGGATCTACAGTAAAGAGTCGGGCTAAAAACATGGTGTGAATAACATTTTTTAGTCAACTTGGCATGTTGGGGCTTTAGGAGACTTGGATTACACCAGACGAGCAGTACAGAGGCATTTTATATTTTTATTCTGTTGGTTTTTTACGTTTGAAAACTGGTCATCATTCACTTCAATTATTTTGGGAGATTCTGCAATGCTGTTTTTCTGTGAAACTCCAGCAGCTTTGTGGACTAAAAAAAACTAAACCTGGCCTTCAATCAGCATGAGGGTGAGAAGATAACGACTTAATTTTCATTTTTGAGTGAACTATCCCTTAACCCCCATCGTGGTTCAGTGTTTTATTATTGTGAAAACAAGCAACCATGACTTATCTTGAAGTGTATTAGAGACACAGCAAGTTCACAGCATAAAAAAGAAGGGTCTCATGAGGGTTTTAACTCTCAAACAATGCATGCTGGGAAGTCTGCTAAAATGTAGGGGTTGTTGATTCAATGCAAAGTGAAAATATCGATCTAAATTGTCATCTTTAAGGTATGCTTTTATTTTGAAATTCCCATGACACATCTTTATCACAAATATCTGTAAGAGTTCAGTCATAAAACTTTTTGCGTGTTGATGTAAATGTAACTGACTGTGTTAAATGGACAAATGATATCATCTGATAGCAATCGCAGACTCCTAAATAGAATCGAATCAATCAAAATCGGATCGTGGCAGACTTTATCAGCAAATATCGTATCGTTGTCCAAAGAATCGATATAATACCATATATTGATGAAAGTTGTGATTTACAGCACTATTAATATGCTGATCATGTTTCTTTATAAACTTAATTTAATGAGTTGACTGAACTCTGTACAGTACCTTCATTCAACTCATCATTTACAATCAAAAGACTTCAAGTTAGAAGAATGTATGTTTATAAGTCCCGAAGAGTTTGGAAAGAAGATACGAGAAATTTTAAGTTTAATTAACTTGAATAATACTGACAGTGTTCGTGTGTTTTTATGTCCAACAGTTCCGCGATGCCGCTCTGGAGGTGCTGTCCTGCGGCCGCTACATCCCCCACGGGCCCACCACCGTCAGCATCAACATGCGCCCCTTGAGCAGGAGGAGCCGACTGACTTCCTTGAGCAGGAGCGTCAACACACGCAGCAAAGTGTTGCCTCTGTGACTCTCTCCGGCAAAAAACAAGAAGCTGCCATGGTTGTCAGTGTTTCTTGGTGCCTCATCAAGGACGCAGACCTGCACGTCTACAGGCCAGTGCCTCTCAGAAAGGTCTTCACTGTAGCCCAGTGAGAGCACAGAGACTGAGGGCTGTTATCCAGAAGGTGGACAAAATAAGTGGAAACTGACACACTAATAATGGAGTAATGCAAGCTAATAAAAAACCACTAAAGAAGTGCTTATTTTGTTCACTTTTTTTGAGTTGATTCATCTCCTTTTGAGACTAATTTGTTTTAGCTTTTTATTGAATTCCATTATATTGCAAGATGTTCCTGTAGTTATCGTCCATTCCATTTTTTTTTGCTCGAACAATAAGAGTATTCAGTAAGAAAATTGTTTTATTAATGTGATTTGTTTAGATCAATAAACTGTTACCTTTTTCATATTGGTGTTTGCAGGTCTGTACTATACGCATATGGGGAAACTAGCCAAACAAACAAAAAAAAAAAGAAAAAAAGAAAGGAGACCTTGAAAGGACAGAAAACACTGACTGAAATGAATGTTTTGTGAAAAACACGTAGTCCATTTGTGATTCTCCGTCTGTATGCATTTTTAACAGGACAAAGCGAGTCAAATAGAGAGAAAGACTGTGCGGAAGTGAAACCTTTGACATTCGTTCATAAATAAAATGCACTAGACCTGTTTTCATGTAGTCTGAGAAGATGCTGACTCCAATCTGAAAGTCACTTAGTTGTTTAACATTTTCAGGGTCTTGGGTAATGCATTGTGCATGGCATGAAATATTGATTTATACACAGAAAACTCTGAAACCACTTTTGTATCTGGAAGAAATACTCAGATTTTATGTAAGTTAAACACATACTGCACAGCACCTCTTCTTATGCAATATTATCCTGTAAATAAATCAAATCAATGTCAACAATAGGCAACTCCTTCATATTATCAGCACTGACAGCTAGACCACTTAATTTTATTTACTGTGGATTTTTCACTGTATAAGTTCTGCTTTTTGCCGCCACTCACACTTCCCAGACGTCTGCTGCACAAAATATGTGTTGTTATATTTTGTTCACACTTTACAAAAAGGCGCACAAAATTCGGACTAGTTACCAGAGAACAAATGAGGAACGAATGAGCAACTAAGTGCTAGAGAACCATTAGTTAACGAGCAATCTTAGAGTTGCTAATGATTTGTTAATCATTACTTAATGATTAGTTAATCAAGTAATCAGGGAGGAATGAATCAGGAATGAGGATGATAGGTACTTCCCTAATATTTCCACATGGAGGACTAAAAACTAGACCAAAATTACTTATTCACTACTAATTACTTAAATTAGTTACTATTTTTGTGTTCCTAAAGTAAAGTCATACATAATACTGAGTAGTTACTAAGTACTCCTTCACTACTTCATCATTATCTTATGATTACTTACACATTTTGTGTTTCCTTAAGTAGTGTCATACATAATACTGAGTAGTTACTGAGCAGTCCCTCATTAATTCATCATTACTGTATGAGTTCTTACTCTTTTTGTGTCCCCTCATGTAAATTTGTTCATGATACTGAGTGGTCACAGAGTATTGAATCATTACTTCATCACCTGAACATTAGTTACCCTCTTACTGCCCCTTCAAATAAAGCAACGTCTTACACTGGGTTATTACTGAGTACTGAATCAATACTTCATGATTGTTCATTAACTAATTAATTACTAAGTACTTGCTACACAACGGTAACTGACAAAGACAATTAATCCAAAGTAAAGGTATAAGTTGTGACACATCACATCAATATGACATCTTGTACTGTTGCCTATATTTCTGCAGTGCATACAGGGATAGTTTTACTCATACACACCTGAGTGAATACAGGATTTACTCAGCGCAATTATTTATCAGTTTCAGGGAAATTGACAGTATAATATGCTCTTCCTCAGAATACATAAGGATGACACAGTACGTTTGAAAATGAGTTCTGCAAACCCACAAATCAAAAATATGGGAAATTTTGGCTGCACTTGTTTTGCAAGCCTAATGCACAGCTCACCTTGTGCATTTAACAATGGGGAGCCAGTCAGGCAGTAAAAGACTTTCATTTTTCTTGGTTGGCCCGCTCTGTGGTCTGTCTCCTTCTTATTTGTATTTTCTTGTATTTTCTGTCTCTACAGACAGTTCAGAGGAGGATTAGACAGTTCAGAGAAGGATGACATAATGACAAAGTCTCTGAGCCCCGAGTCAAACCCAGGACATTGTGTCTTATGCAGCAAACATGTCTGAGCCCTCACTGAGTTACCAGAAATGAAGATTAATATGCATCACCGAATAAAGATGAATTAAAAGGACACAATTAAAGAGAGTTTTAACTGTTGAGTTAGTGCTGGCAATGAGGATCATGAATCTTTGTTGCAGGTTTGATTAAATTCACTGTTCAATATTTGGTGATTTGATCTAAGAGGGATATTTATTGATTTACTTTACTTCATTTCACTGATATGCTTTATAAAATTGGTTTATATGTTTGTTTTGGGGAGCAGTGATTTGATTATATTTATTAAACCAGAATTCAATTCAGCAAACTGATGGACCTATTGCTTTGTCTCATGAGCAAGTCAAGGCGCAGTATTTCTTCTCCTTTATGAGTCTTTCCTCCCCAACAGATCCATCCCTCATTGGTCAGGATGAAATCCAATCAGCCAATCCCTGGCACATCTGACATAAGAACTACAAACAAGACAGAGTTCATTCTCCCTTTCTATTACTGTATAAGTATGCCAGGTTAGTGGTAGGTGTTTTCAAACGCTTTTTTTTTTTTTATTGGTTTGAGTTTAGTGGTAAAAATAGTCGGGACGAATATTAGTTATATTGCTTGTTCCCTCCCACTTGTTTGGCACACTTGATGTAAACATTGTAAACAGCAATCTGATTCTAAATTGAGACTAAATTGAGACTTTTGCTCTTTTGTCTCACTTCTATTTTAGCAAGCTGCTTATTATGTTGTCTCAGTTTATGGTGTCCTAAAATATTTACAGTTGATGAACAGTTTCTTCAGTCTATACATAGATCTGACGTCTATCCTAAAGCACGGCTAAATTTGGACTGTTAGTGAAAGTTTAGCCCAGCCATCAATTAGATATATATATATATCTGTATATGCCAGTGATATTTTTCATCCTCTAAAATGTGTGAATAATAGCCTATTGTCACTTTGGACTCACAATAAGACACCCACCTGCCTGGATGAAGTACTGAACCCACCCATCCACCACATCTTCTTGTCTATTTAAGCATCTTTGCTGCTCCTTATAATACACACCTTAAGTACTTATACATGCATGTTAGGCTACAGCAAGAAGTGCAATTCTTTTATTTTACATGAAGCACTTCTCCCATTACAATGTCCTTGTTGGCAACACACAGCTTATATAGTTTCTATAAATAGAAACTATAAAATATCATGTAAAATGTCACACATTCATGGCATTTTACATGTATGAAACATTAAATGCATTGAAATGACATCTTCAAGCAGATCACATATCACCTACCAGTGAAAAACCTCCACACGAATCAATATCGTCTCTCTTTCAACCTGCAACTGAACAAATTATCAAAATAATAAAACAAATTCGTTTTTCCTGACATGTTGGTGTTGTAACTACATTTTAACTGGTTGTCTTAGACATTCAGACCAAATATCAACCAATTTCCAACTAGAAATCAACTTTAAAAACCCGGTCGGGGCTGGGGAGGGTGAGATGAGGTGTTCACAATCTGCAAGCTCACCACTAGATGCCGCTAAATTCCACACACTGGTCCTTTAAGAGACATTTGATCAGTCTAATATGTCGGATGGTCAGGAGGAAACTGTATTGTGTTGATCTAATCCCAGATTTGGCATAGTCCATAAGCTTGTGCACATTTGAAGCAAAGAGTATTTCACACTTTATCTCCAAACAGGATTACACAGTGTCATGCTATAATCCAGCAGCATGGCTCCCTTTATTTCCTGAGCCAACTCAAGTACTCCCAAGTCATCCATCTGGCATGCTTAATGCAAAGCTTTTAACCTTTGTCAGGTACTGTATTAAATGAAATGGACAGCTGTTCACTTCACACAGACACACACACACATATGCACATCCTGGTGCCATAATAATCATCATTATTGCATTTCAGCTTTGAGCCCCTGCTCGGCTTTTTAAAGTTATGTATCAGGATCGAGACAATGGTGACGTAACTGCTTTTCAATTAACAACCATCCCCCCCTTTTTTTTCCAGTTGTCTATGCTGTGAATACACAGCACCGTTTTTAATGAATGTGAACAGTGAGGACTCCCAGGTGACCTGCTGCTGCTGTGGAGTGATAATGAAAAGGGCGGATACTTTGGTGTAATTTGTCCGAGCTGCAGGTTCACTCTTTAATATCATTCATTCAGTGGAGAGTCGAGCGACACGGGCTCACCGCGTGTTCGGTCAGCGTGGACATAGTGAAGAAACAGAACTAAACATGTTGACTCTTTGAGCTCGGAGATGAGAGGTCAGCCTGCACCTGCATGGGACTCTGGGAACGGCACCGTTTGGGAGGAATACACGGACGTCGTCTTTGTGGTGGCAAACAGCTTGATCCTGTTGATCACGTCCGTTGTTGGGATTGCGGCGAATATTTTTGTCATCCTGGCAGTTTATAATCAAAAAACCCTGCAAACGTGGAACAATGCACTGGTGGTGAATCTTGCAGTTATTGATATTCTACGATGTGTAATTGACTGCCCCATTCTCTTAACCATCGTCATGAACGTGTATCAAAAAGGACATGCGAACGAGTTGATCTGCAACACACAAGTGGCCTCTTTCTCCTTCAGCTGCTGCATCCAGCTGTTGACGCTGGCCTGTATAAGTGCAGAGAGATATCAGGCCATTGCACAGCCCTTCAAAACGAGTGAAAGGCGAAGGCGGATTATGGTTCTGATACCTGCCACATGGACGTTGGCTATCGTGGTGGCTGTTTTTTGTCTGATGTTTGTGAAGGACTCACCCGTGCATGTGAGATGCAAAGGATCACACAGGGACACATCCTCCTCCTATGACACATTTGGGCTTTACATGTTGTTTCCACTTTGGGCAACTTGCTTTGCTGTTATAATTGGATTCTATGCTCGCATATTTATCCATGTGAGGTCACACAATCGCAAAATATTCGACAAAGGAACTGCTCCTCCTCCGAAAAAAGACAAAACGGAAGACGAGCAGCAGAAAGGAGAAACCACAGCTGTAAAAAATGGGCACGCAAAAACAGAACAAAACCAGACCTTGAGCGAAAGCGTTGCTCAGGTGGAACCAGTACAGCAAGCTGAACCAAATTCATCCAAGAAAGATTCAACGGCTGCTCTACTGACCCCAACAAAAGCTCCGCAGTGTGTCACAGAGAATAAAACAGAATTAAAAAACACACTGAAGATAACCGACTTGGAAACAGAACAACCTTGCTCTCCTGTGATGCAGGCTGCAGCGCAGACTGAGGAAAAACCTTTTAAAACAGAGCAGTCCAATCCCTGTGCCAAGAAAGTTGAAGCAAAACCATCAAATGGAGATGCTGCTGCTAGTGTTAAGAGCTCAACCACAAATCCGCAGAAGGTGTCGAGCAATTTTGACACAGAAAAGCCGTCCAAAGAGAGAGTGAAAATTGACAGAGCACCCTCTGAAATGAAAGACACCGGGCCCCATGTTCCATCGTCTGCACAGTCAGAAAACCCCGAATCCACTTCTGCTTTACTGATTGAACCAAAACAAGCAAAAAACGACAACAGGGGAGAAACACTGGCTGTCGCTACAGTCGATCAAGCGTCTTCAATACCTCCAGTCTCAAATAATGTCCCTGAAACAGAAGCTCCAAAACAAACTGCAGAGATGGAAGGGGCCGTTTGCATGATGCCTTCAAAGGCAAGCAGGGAGAGAGCGAGCAAAAAGAAGGAGAGTAAGATGGCCAAACGTGCTGGCTACATAATTATAACATTCCTCTTATTCTGGCTGCCACTTATCACGACCATCCTGGTGAATTTTATTGTTGGCAAAAACAAGAAAACACAGGTAAGTCGTTTTAAGGGTGCAACTTTAACTGGCATTTGTAGAAGGTGAATAATTGTCCCTTATACTGTAGTGCACAGCAGGGAGTCACTCAACAACATCATGATGTCAGTAATTATGTTCACCGATTTGTTAAAATCCATTTTAGTGAGCTCTTCTCCTTTGTCAAGATAATCCATACACTAAAATGGCATCAAAATGCTTAATTCATGAGTGTCTCAGGGCCTCCACACTAACTTGGACAATTCTATGGTCTTAGTCCACCTCTACAGAAATGAAGAAGACAGCAGCCATCTCGTGAAAAGAAATGGCTCGGCGTGGTGTACAGACTGTTGAAAAATGTGCTGAAAAAGGAGTAAAGGGGAGGATACTAAAAGACAATACCCACCCCAGCTATTTTCAGTGTCCAGCAAGAGATACAGAAATATTGTAATATAATATTTGCTGCTGTGCTGCTACAAAACAGAGCAGCTTCTCTCCTGAGGCTGTGAAACTCCTCGAGTCATCCTCCACACTCCACCACGAATAAAAGTTTATTTTTCCAATTCATTTCTTCAAGGATTGAACAAGTAATTTGGAGGGCCCCATGCTGTATCCCTTAAGCCCCAAAATTACCATATCCACCCCTGCTACATCTAAATGAACTACACCTATTTCACATAGAGCTACAGACATCAAATTCCTTTCCCAGGAGGGGAAAGCCATGACCTGCCCTCCTCTGCTCCTGACTGGCTCGCCCTGATATTCTTACCCTAACTCGAACAATCACTCCTCATGCCTAAACCGAACCAACCCAACTAACCTAAACAATGAGCAATGAAACAAAAACAAAACAAAACAATGAGCAACTAGAAAAGAGCACCAGCCAATCAGAGGTAGAGTAGGGTATGTCATCACGACTTTGCCCTCCTGGGAAAGGATTTTTGTATCTGTTGCCCTATGTGAAATAGCCATAGATCAGTACCAAATCCTTTTTTTAAAGATAAAACTGCACATTTTACAGTGTCATTTTATTGTGACCAGTCCAAGGCACACCTACAGGTACAGTTCATCCCAAAAATCAAGAATACTAGATTGTTTTGTGTGAGTTGCCAACTTTTGGAGATATTTGCGAGATTTCTTCTCTCTTATATAATGGGACTCGACTTGTTGTGCCAAGGTGCCAAAAAATACATTTGAAAAAATCCACAAAAACTTGTTGAGAGCAGTTTCATGTCAGAATACTTTTCTTCCCAGTAGGAAGAAAGTACCTCTGGTAGATTCTACAACAGAAAGAAAGTAGTAGAGAAAAAGTAGTTCCCGCATGAAACTGCTCACAACAAAATCTGTAATTATCTTGAGCAACCAGGTCATGATTTATGGAGAGAGACACTGGTGTTGAATTTTACAAATGTTTTTTTTGGCGCTTTGAGCACCACAGGCTGAGCATCATTTAGTCCCATTACATTTGATAAAAGGCAGACATCTGTTCGGCAAATATCTCCAAAACTCTGCAAGTCACACCAAAACTATCTAGATGGATGAACAGCACTACAGGTTAAGAAAAAGAAAAATATGTATTCTTGTTGTGGGGTGAACTGTCCCTTTGGGGTTAGCATGTATGCCACTCCTGGATTTTAACAAATTTGTGAACAAAATATGAAATAAATAACCATTTTGACTGTACAGAAAAAGTCTTAGACATTTTACTCCGACTCATGAAAAATGGGGCCAAAAATAAAAGTGCTGTGTTTACATTATATATGTCATTATATATCAAACAGATTTGCATATCAAGTGACTATGTGGAGGTTAACAAACTTCTGTTCTACAGGTTGATGGCTGTTACACAAACTTTACTTAATGTTCTCTCACACTTTTTTTACTTTTCTGTTATCGTTTCAGATAGCAATCGTTTGGGACGTGGAGATTCTGTCGGTCTCTGTCGCCTGCATCACATCACTGAGCGACCCGATCATATACGCTGCAGTGAACCCTCAGTTTCGAACAGAGTTTTATAGGCTTAAAAACAGAGTTGAATCCATTTTCAATAAGAAATGACAATATTCTCACTTCTGTATACCTAGACTAAACACTAGACCAAATGACCATATTCAATATTCACTATGTAACTGAATAATAAAATGGTTAACATTTGCCTAGTCATTGTTCAAATATGAACTAAATTAAACCCCAGACGTCAAAGTGTGAATTTTATTTGGATATAGGAGACCTATTATTTTATATGCTGCTGCGTTATATTAGATTTTATGCAGGCTGACGTCTCAGCAGTTGCTCAACACTGCAGAGCAGAGGCGCTGCATGCTGTGAGACGCAGCCTGGACCGACGCAATCAGCTCAGCGGGAGGCCGCTGCTGAATCTTCTGTCAAACAATCACTGAGGCCTGCTTGTCTGTCTCCAGGGACCCCGCAGTCAGGACCCACCACTGGGCCCGGTCAAGTCCTCACATGTCCTCAATTATTATCTCATCCTGTTTTTAGTGATGCTCTTTGAGTTATCAAGCAAAACATTATGAAACCCATCTAATTGTGCTCTAGTAAAAAAAAAAAAAGAAAAAAAAAAAGACATGGGTCATTTAATGGATGTTTCAGTAGAGCTACAGTATTTATTCTATCCACTGCACCAAATGCACAATGTGTGATTATTTGTCCCTTTTCCTTTCCTCTTATATATGTTCTCCATGTATTTCATTAAAAGCAAAGTGTTGCAGAATTTACATCACATAACATAACCAGCCTTGTCGTGTTTTTCCTTCCATCAAGTCTCATTTTTACTGACAAACCTCCAACAAGAAGCAGAGACATACTTTTAATAAAACAGAATTCTGCAATGACAGCATGCAAATCCTTAATTCAACCAGTTAACAGACAGAAATAGTATGCCAACAACTGTCAACTAAATCTAGAAAGAAGAGGA
Organism: Lutjanus campechanus; assembly: GCA_027495735.1. Taxonomy (NCBI): domain Eukaryota; kingdom Metazoa; phylum Chordata; class Actinopteri; order Lutjaniformes; family Lutjanidae; genus Lutjanus; species Lutjanus campechanus. The sequence goes on along the minus strand of JAJHUR010140464.1, from coordinate 453,236 downwards.
GCCAACTTCAAATGCAGTTGATAAAGTTCTAAACTGAGATATTTACAATATGAAAAATGTACAAAATGGCCCTTGAACACAGTGAAATCTACCAAGTCTCATTGATGAATATTATAATTTAAGAGGAGTTGATGTTCTAGACTCTTTCATGTGGTTTTCCAGGTCAAATACTATGTGTCCACATTAGGGTTAGTATTAGTTACATTCACTTATATTTCTACCTTGTGACCTAACTAATATGTACCCTGTATAGTTCTCAATATCAATTGTTAATTAATGACAGTGGCTTCCACATAGATCCATATCAGAATGTCAAATATGTAAGCTAACACAAATTTTTGTCATTTTTGACTTTCACTTGCACATTTCACAAACATGTCAGGATGCGTAGTATATTTTACTCATCAAGCGATGACACCAACCAGTTAATGAGTCAGTTAATGAATATTCACAACAGTTATCCATTCCAGCGGATGTATGTTTTCTGAATTTACAACAGTGAGGGGGACTATTAGAGACCAGTTATTTGAGGGGGGGGGGGGTTCAAAACAATCTATTTAACTGGGTGGTGAGTGATGTGAATGTGTAAGTAGACTGATTCAATATTCACAAAGATGGCCGTCAGTTAATGAATATGTGTGCTTTGTCATCAGAGGCCATCAAGTGACCTTTTTAACATCTGCCTTTCCTCCTTTGAATCAGAAGACAACAAATACAACTACATTACATATTCAAAAATAAAGTTTTTTCTCAGTATTTTTAGGCAACAACGATAACCACGCAATCCCAGCACTTCCTTGCTCTGCTGTGCTTAATGGAGCAAGATCTGCTGGTTCGCTTTGCTTTCCAAGGCAGCCGTCCATTCATCATTCTAATACCATGCAGCAGAGTTTGACATCAGATGAGATCACTACTTCAAAAAACCCCCGACTTCTGCTAATCTTATAATCCCTCTAGATTATGGCAGGTTGATGCTCGGTGGTCCCTCTCCTCAGCATCTGGTGCTCCCCGAGACCAGTTAGCTGATCAGATAGGCATGACATCTACAAGGCAGATACTCGGACAATGTTGCTCTGAGAGTATGCGGTGGTGGTGGTGGAGCCGTGGCCGTCTGATGAGGTCACCACCGGGGCAGATAGGCTGACCATGGAGGGAGTGATGTAAGGTTCGTCACATTTCAAGGGCACAGTCTCATCGAGTTTGGCATTCAGGCTGGAGCGGCTGTAAAAGAAAACGCGGGATGAAAGAGGATGAGAGGCCTGACCTTGTGAATGCGTTACACAAAGCCTGTACTACACAGAGTTCTTTAAGACATTCTCATACAGCATAAAAGACATGAAATATTCACGTTCTTTGTACAGAGTGAATACATAAAGGAGCTTTGGTTCATGTTGCTCATTAAGGTAGTTTTCAGTGTGGGCATCTGCAGCCTTTGTCAGAATCCTTAGAGAATGTACAGTGTACATAGACTGTGTATATGAAAACCAAAGACTGACTATAATACACATCATGAAGGGATAAATCGGATTATTTGAAGTGGAGTTGTATAAGGTACTCATACAATGCTCGTCCGTACTGTATTACCTACAGTAGATGGAGATCTTACATGGAGGAACACAGGAGTTGCTGGTCTACTTCTGCCTCTATCTGTTAGTTTGTGTTACTGTGTGACTTGTGTGTTTTAATAGGTCAGTTCACATTCACCAAAGTCACACAATAACACAAACACACTAACTGACTGAGGCAGTGGTAGACCGGCAACTCCAGTTTCCAGGGAAAGGAAATTTCCTTATTTTTCCAAAGGAGTTTGGTTGCTTTGGAGAGAGTGATGTTTGACATATATAACAGAGGTTTCTAGCGAGGAAAGGCTGTGTGATGGCAAGGTAAAGCTGTGAAAATGTTCTAAATGCAGCGTACGCTTAAACTGATATTGATTTTTTTTAAATGTGGACCCTTTTTTTGGTGGCTAAAATACATAACTATGGATAAGTACCTCATACCATAGACATACACTGCCTGGCAAAAAAGAAAAAGTCACACACTTTAATAACACCTTTAGCTTTGATTACGGCATGCATTCGCCATGGCATCATTTCAGTAAGCTTATGCAATGTCACCTCTGTCTAGAGTTGCATTAATTTTTCTCCAAGATCTTGTATTGATGATGGGAGAGTCGGACTGCTGCATAAAGTCTTCTCCAGCACATCCCAACGGTTCTCAGTGGGGTTCAGGTCTGGACTCTGTGGTGGCCAATCTAAATGTGAAAATTATGTCTCATGCTCCCTGAACCACTCTTTCACAATTTGAGCCCCATGAATCCTGATACTGTCATCTTGGAATATGCACATGCCATCAAGGAAGAAAAAAATCCATTGATGTAAAACCCTGCTCATTCAGTATATTCAGGTTGTGAGCTGACCTCATTTTTTGGACATATCATTACTGAACCTCGACCTGAGCGACTGAAGCAACCCCAGATCATAACACTGCCCCCACAGACTTGTACAGTAGGCACTAAGCATGATGGATGCATCACTTCATCCACCTCTCTTCTTACCCTGATGCCCCCACCACTCCAGAACAGGGTAAATCTGGACTCATCAGACCACATGACCTTTTTCCATTGCTCCAGAGTCCAATCTTTACGCTCCCTAGCTGATTAGCCTCACTGATAAGTGGTTTTCTTAAAGCTACACAGCTGTTTAGTTCCTCGAGTTCTCTTCACATTGTGTTTGTGGAAATACTCTTAATTTCACTATTAAACACAGCCGCGAGTTCTACTGTTGATTTTTTACGATTTGATTTCACCAAACGTTTAAGTGATCTCTGATCATGATCTTTCAAGATTTTTTTCCAACCACATGTCTTACTAGAAGATGATGGTTCAACACTTTCCTTCCAGGTTTTAATAATGTGTTGGACAGTTCTTAACCCAATTTTTGTAGTTTCATCAGTCTCCTTAGTTGTTTTCTTTGCTTGAAGCAGGTCAATAATGTGACCCTTCTGAAACAGAGTAAAATCTTTTCCACGACCACAGGATATGTCTTCTGACATGGTTGTTTAAGAAATGAGAAGCCAGTCACTGCATCAGTTGGGGTTAAATAACTTGTTGCCAGCTGAAACATATTAGTCTCTGCAGTAATTATCCAATAGAAGGCTCTTACCTATTTGCTTAGTTAAATCCAGGTGGTGACTCTTTTTTGGCCAGGCAGTGTGTATACATAAACCCTGCATTGACTGCTTTGGCTCACTGTTGTGATGCTGCCATATTGGACCAGACAAGACTGGCTTCTGGACAAATACATGTTACGAGTAGACAAAAAAGGTTTTGTTTTCTAACTTGGTTGTTAGAAAACTAAAATTGGTTGAGAAATGTAAACATTATAGTGTTTTTTATCAAGAAAAAATGCAGCTGCCCTGTTCACTTGCATTTATTCACAGGCCAGCGTTGCCCTATCCAATATGGCGGCGACGTTGGCATATGATGAAAATGCATATACAGTATGTCTATGCCTTATTCAACTCCACTTCAAATAATCAGACTTATCCCTTTGAATACAACTCTTTTTACATGTGGTCCATCTTGTACAAAGCCATGACAACCGCCTGTTTCAAATGTGTTTTGTTTGTTTTTTTAATGCCTGTGAGCACAAAATTACTCACTGACTGTTTGTGCACAGTGTGTCCTGTGTTGTTGCATGTGAAATTAAGATTTGCACAAGAATTTAATATTATTGCATGTAATGGCAGGCATGCTTATGAAAAAAAATTTGCAGTTTCTTACCCCTGTATGCCCACACTGAGATTGATGGGTAGCCTATCAGTTTGCCCAATTTATGAAATAACAAGTTTTCTCTGTCACCCCTTCAAGAAATGCAATGTTTTGAGATATTCATCTCTGAGAATTCTGCCCCAATATAACAGAGGTGAATGGAATTTCATTTGTGCCGCTCACAACATCACACAAACAATTATATTCAACAGCCACTCTCCGGATAATCCACAGAACAAGCTGTTCAACAGTTTTCACGGAGAGAAGGGGCCATCTCTTTGGTGGAAAGAGGTTCCAATGAAAACTGTGCTGCCTGTGAATTATCCAGAGAAACAGGGACACTGTTTCTGGAGGGAAACTGTTTTTCAATTTGTCTTTGAGCATCTTCAGCAAAATTCCATTAACTTTCATTGCATTTGGGTTAAAAGCAGAAATCTCAGAGACAGAACCAGAACCAAAACTATCTGCAGATAGATATCTTTAGAGATACAGTTAAGTGAGTGAAATGGCCCCTTTAAGACTGCAATAATAAAATAACTATACACTAAAACCAGCGTGTCACACGTGGCTTGAGTTGTTTTTTTTTTTAGGTTTTTATAATACTCTGTAGCTTCCCAGTAATGTTCCTTACGTATTCAAATCTGGTAAATTTTGTATGTATAAGCATTAAAATGCAATTTTCCTGAGCACTTCTAAAAACATTTTCACACATGATCTGACATAGGATTCTGCATGATGATGTTGAGGCATATAAACTCCCTTAGCTGTGGGAGGGGAGGGAATCAGCACTCTAACCTACGTCACAGCCTTTCTCTAAATGCTGAGTGGGATTTTCCAATGGAAAAACCCAGAAAAAACACCCCAGATGAGTCTCCCTTTAACTAAGGACAACAGCCTTAGTTTTTATGTATATCAATGGAGACATAAGAGACATAAGAAAACTGTCTAAATTCACAAGATCCGTCAGTTCATCTGATTTAACCTAAAAACTAAATATATTCACACTGTCCGAGCATGGAATCAACTAAGTGTATCTTATGTATTATAATACAGGATCAGCTGTTTACGTGCATATGCATGCATTTGTTGTGAGCTGAGAGAGACAGAGACAAACAAAAGAGCAGGGCTGAGAGACTACCTGTTGGCCACTGGCCTCTCTCTGATCTGTATGGTGCTGAGCTCCTGGTTGTTTGTGCTGGGGAGGCTGAAACTGCTCTTCTTCCTGTGGCGTCGAGAGCAGCACGAGCCAAGCCCGTGCGGAGACGAGGACAGCGACGAGCCCGACTTGTTCATCACGGAGATCTCCATGCAGTTGGACTGAAACGTCTGCTCGTCCACAAACTCATGATTCTGCAGGAGGAGGATGGAAGGAAACGTTGCTCATGAATCACTCGATTACATCAATGATTGGCTCTGCTAAACAATGAGTAAAGATGTTTCACAGTGGAGACTAAACAGACTGAACAGAATCCAAGGGAAAATTGTTTAATAATTGGAAAATGAATCATCAAGGGAATAGAAATATATTGGCCCAGATGTCCATATTAAGTGCCATCTGTGAAAACATTCACAACTGTTATCCCTGTGACAAATGAGCTTGACTTGAAGGTCAGGCTCCAAGTGCGTTTCAGGCGCTGCCAGCAGGTGGCAGAGTGACGCCACGCTGGATCTGACGCCATGCCCTGAATCATGCATCCTCTCTTATATGTTCCCTCTGTCACTCCTGCACTGCACTCTGCCATGTATAATGCACACCATTAGAAGCATGATGTTAACATGTGCGCTGCCATCTGAATGGCATGGAGCCTTTATGGAGCTTTTCCCAGACGACTGGCAGGCCTTTTACTGGGGAGGAGGGGATCATCTATGAGGAGGAACACTGATTTACTGCCTGTCTATGGCTCAGTACAGGGTTTAGAGCTGCAAGTGTAAAACTCATGTCATAGCCAAGCATTAAAGAGGCTCTTACATCTCTGAATTATAGATAGAATAAAATTAAGTATGCTGGTTTGTTTGAATGTTACTGGCTGGTGGAGTCATGTTATCTTTAGCATGTTGCTGGAGAGGGGACTGAACATTTCCCATCCCATTTACAGCTATTTTTAACTCCTGCCTGCATATGAAATCATTCTACAGTTTGTGCATGGATGAAAAAACTCACTTTGTTTCTATTTGCAATGCACTGTAACCGGCTGGCACCACTGATGATACAGCGCAGTCTGCAGAAGTGATGCAATTTTACATAAAAGGAGCTTTTTTTTTTTTTTTACAGTGAGCTGTTTTAAATGGTCTAAAATCTGCTACCAGGATAGTAAAAATGAAAGATGCCAAAGTGATTGTGTGTTTTCCGGCGGACACAGCTTTTAAGTAAAAACAGAAAGGGGATTTTACCGTGGTCTTCTCCAGGCAGTGCAGCAGGTGATGATGCTGGCTCTCAAAAGGAGGGTTGGCAGCCTTCCCCACCAGGGCTTGTCCTGCCTCCTTGGAGGCCTTCGAACATACAAAGTGAAAGAAAAAGGTACAGTGTAGATGAGCGGGTCAAGACTCTGCACAGGAAGAGAGTTTCAGGCAACAGCTAGCTCGGCGATGTAGTGGAGATTACGCAAAGCACTGAGGGTTGAAATGCTGATCTGTAGCACGGCAGCCAATCAACTGAGAACCTGGTGAGATGGGGATGTTTTAGAGATGCACAGAGACTAGGGGTGTCACAATTTCAATATTAAATCGAAATCAAAAGCAGAATTGACAATTGACCCCTCTATAGATTAGCAAACGTAACTAGGGCACTGCAGGCCTGTCAAGCTTTGCATTTCTCTACATGTTGCAGCGCTGTGCATTGGGGTGTTATAAGTCTGCATGGTGGTGTCTTTTTTTATTTTAGTCTTTCAAAAACGTAAAACATAAGAGCACACATGAGGGGAATGGATTAAACTTTGTCCTTATCTACTCTAAGGTAAGCTGCGATCATTAGCATGTCCGGCTAACTCATGCTAGCTTACTAGCTGCAGTAAAGTTACCTCCAGCCAAAGTTGTGTAAAATACCACTGCATTTACCAAACTCATAGCTTGTTCCTAGGGGTTACATTGAGATTTGTTTTGTGGAGGTTTGAGGAGGGTTCTCTTAGGTCTACGCCAGGTTAGCTTAGCTCGTATCCCAGCTCTCTTACTGAGGCGATCACGGTCTGGCTGGGTCACTATATCAAGGTCCGCTGCAGTAAACTAGTCCCTGTACTTCCTTTTCCTTCGTCAAGGAGTGCATTTCTGTTGTTTATCATGTACATATACTGTACGTGCCAGATTTCACCATCCAACCAATGCTGGCTGGGAATGTAAGCTAGCTTTAGCCTCAGTCTTTTAGCATTAGCATTACATCATGTACGCACCCATTAAGTAACTTTAAAGTCTCAAATGGAAACGTTAAAAAGCCCACTGGAGCTGACTCAAGGAAATGAAATCCTCATTTTAGCCGGTGGTCAGCTAAAAATGAGAAGTTTCTTTTGTTTATTTCTCTGTGGAATCAAAGACCTTGTGTTTCAAAAATTAATGCCAATTTCAATGTTAAATCTGCCACATTTATTACTGGTATAATATATAAAGGTGCAGTGCAATAATGAAAAACTTGACAGGCATAACAACAGTAGCTAAGGAGGGTGGGGCTTAGCAAAGGGTCAATTCTTCTTGTTATTTTTTCTTTTCTGTCCACCCCCGCCTACTTGTGGCGTCCGGTGCATGTCCGGAGAAAAAACATAACACATCAAACACGACACAGAGTAGCTTACCGGCCCTTATATCACACTTTCAACCAGAATTTGAAAATGTGCAAATATGCAAAAAAGAAACAAAACAAAACAATGATTTGTTGTTCTTTGCAAATCAAAAACAATGGCAAAGCCATCTGTGCAAAAAGAAATTTAAATCGAAAGTCAAATTAAAATCATGGATTTGCAGAATCATGACACCCCTAATAGAGACAGTGGCTGATAACAACATGTTTCACTGATAGAATTGGTTTTGCCATCTTTCTTTCTTTCGCTGATTGGTTGAGAAAGACCAGAAAAGTCAAATTAGCACTGAGCTCATTTCAGTCAGTGGCACACCTGGACACAGATCGAACAGATTGCACCAACCACGGCACACATTCTGCACCACAACAACACTAAACACACACACGTTGATGAAACTCTGCGCGGCTCTGGGATGGAAGGTATGTCGTGTTAGTCGGCACTACAACCTGGATGCTCTAGAAATAACACACAGAAACACACACACACAGCAGATCAGAAACAGAGTTTAGAGGAGATAGATGCAGGCTGAGCAGACAGCCTCCATAGACGACCTACTGTCCAGTAAGCCTCTGGCTCCCTCCTTCCCCTCCAAACCCTGTTGGACAGACATGCAGAGCTTGGTCATGAGTCAGTGTGACTGTAATGGTTGAGCTCCACCAGAAGGCAAGCGTGCCTGCCTGGCCCTCCTGCTGTATGGACAGAGAGAGAGTGTTGACGAGGCATGTCGATGCTGCAGCTGAGAGGTGTGATGTAAAGAGAGAGGACGATCACACTGAAGCACTGGAATGACAGCAGCCCCTGTGTTATAGCATGAGAAGCCCCCACCTACCCACCCACCCAGTGCTCGAAATTAAGGATGTCCCTTTGTCCCGGGGACAATAAAAATGGCACCTGGGACACAAAGATATGGTGTCTGAGACAATTCTGGGACAATAGTGACACAAAACAAATAAAATTATGCTTTGTGTGTCACAGAATATATATCATTTTTCACACTGAAAGGGACAGCTCACCCCAAAATCAAAAGTACATATTGTCCCCCTGGCCTGTAGTGCTATTAATTCATCTGTATTTTTGTGTGTGTGTGAGTTGTAGAGTTTTGGAGACATCAGCTGTAGAGAAGTCTACCTCCTCTCAAAAACAATGCAACTAGATGGCCTGTGGTGCTCAAAGCGCGAAAAAAAGAAAAGAAAAAAAAAACATTTGAAAAATTGAAAACCAGTGTCTCTTTCCAAAAAATCATGACCTGGTTACTCAAGATAATCCACAGACCTTGTGAGCAGTTTCTCTACTAGAAAATAATAACAGCAGAAAGAAAGTAGTTCCTACAAAAAACTACTCACAAATGCCATCTAGTTATATTAGAGCAGACAGCTGATATCTCCAAAAACTCAGCAACTCACCCCACACAAATCTGGATAGATAAATAGCATGACAGGCCAGGGGGAAAAAATGCATTTTTGATTTTAGGGGTGAACTGTCCCTTCAAGGGCTTTTCACACTGCACTTAGCCCCAGGCTAAGTAAGCTGTTAGCCCTGGGGCTAAGAAAAGCTTTCATACTGGCACAATCCTGGCAAATTCCTGCACCGGAGCAGTGTTAGCCCTGAGTATGCGGGGTTATCCCCTGAAAATAAACTAAACCCTAAAAGCTGAAAGCTGCCGATGCGAAACAGAGCTAAAAGATCAAAGGAGCAGCCACAGAACGTTCAAAAATGACATTTAACCCAGAGCAGGTAAAAAGTGCAGTGTGAATGTTTGAAGTGTCTGTATGTAAATTTTCATTGCTGTGTACCAATCAGAAACAGGTTTGCATTTGCACTGACATTTGCAGTGATGCATGAACTTCCATAGCGGACCAAATGAGTCAAATGAAGTGATACAAGTTAAGGGACCCAAAATCAAAACATACAAATTGTTTCTCTGATCTGCAGTGCTATCTATCCCTCTAGATAGTTTTGGTGTGGGTGGCTCAGTTTGGGAGATATCGCCTGTATCCTTCTCTCCAATATAATGTGAATAAATGGGCTGAGTGCCAGTGACTTCTTCCAGAAATCATGACTTGGTTACTCAGGACAAACCACAGACCTTGTTGTGAGGAGTTTCATGTAGGAACTATTTTCTTTCTATGGTAGAATCTACAAAAACTTTTTCTTTTTACTAGTGACAAACAGTTCCTACATGACACTTTGAGCACAACAAGCAGAGTGCCATTTAGTCGCATGATATTGGAGAGAAGGCAGACATCTCTACGGTCGATATCGGCAACTCACACCAAACCAGTCTGGATAGATAATCAGCACTGCAGGAAAAAATATGTATTTTTTTATTTTGGGGTGAACTGTCCCTTTAAGTGTTCAAAATAAATAAATAGATCAAATCCCAGAAGTAGAATTTGGGACACTTGCGGGACACTGAAAAGTTAATTTCGAGCCCTGCCCCCACCCCCTCCCTCCCGTATGTGTTTGTGGTGGCATGGCCCCCCGAGCAGAGCGGCATGCAAGCGTCAGCGAGGCCCCGGCCCCGGTCAGTCAGCCAGCCCCCAAGCCGCCGCTTGGTCCCGTTACCTCCTCCAGTGAGTCGATCAGGAGCCCATTTTGTTTGTAGCGCATATAGGCATTAGTGCCTCGAATCTTCGCTGCACGGATTCTAGCAAGCCGAGTTTTCTGTTTGAACAAACAGACCTCTGTTTTAGCCTCTGACGGTTTGTCTGTCACACTAATTGGCTCTGTCTCCCTCTGGCAGACACAGTATTTAGCAGGGAGAGGCCATGCTTAAATCTACCATTAGGAAATTCTGCCTTAGCAAACACTTTTTTAGGAAGAAATGCACATATTGCTATTGAAAAGCTGCTGACACTATACTCTGAAGATCATTTGTTCAGTCATTGTCATTCCCTCTTTTATTTCTTTCTCCCACTGAAATACACTCAAGCAAGTTTAGCCCGCCATATACACACATCCACAGAAACACAATAGCAGATTAATATTCTGGGAGATAGTGTTTGCCCTGTCATTCTGTTACATGCGGATAAGACAGGGACAGAGGAAAGAGGCAGATAGAGGCAAAATAAAGAGAGATAGGGAGAAAAAGGAAGGAAGAGGAGGAGGAGGGAGGGAAGGAGTGGGGAGTCAGTACCCTCTGGGCTCTTCGCTTCTCCGCCCGCTGGCTTTGGTGGTAGATGCGGCTGAAGTTTGACACTATGACAGGGACAGGCAAGGCGATGACCAGCACCCCACTCAGCGAGCATATGGACCCAAACACCTTCCCCACGATTGTTTTTGGCACCATGTCACCGTACCTGCAACACAGAAAACAGACAACAGTGAGCGCAAAAACAAGAAAAAAAAAAACATCTTCCTTTTCAAGAATGCGCTCCGCAGGCTTGTTTTATCATGTTCATTTGTTGTGTGTTTAATGTTATTTTTACTAGTCTTGAAATAGTTACACTGACCTTGGATTATTTCACGACTTCAAATAAGAAGTCACACATTTTGAAGTGGGTGAGGAATAAATAGGACTTTTCTGAAGTCTCTTCTCGCTGGCCTACTTTCTGCAACGTGCCATCTTGATGCTCCTCTTTTAAAACCCTGTTTCATATATAATTACACACCTGCTGGCACGAGCTAATGCTTTCACGTCGTGACCAAACGCGCTACACGTCCCCTGTGACCTCCGTTAGCCAAACAGCTTGTGAAAGATACAGGGAGTAGTATCACATGGAGTAAAAGCAAAAGGGGAAGGAAACGGTGTGATGCCGAACCCTGGAGGGATCGTTTAAGTCCGCAGGACACTTGTGTGTTTTGTTCTTCCTCTCACATCAGAATGGACCTTGAATATTGAATGCAGATAAGTGCTGAAACGACATTAAAACGATTCGTGTTTGAGATAAAGTGGAAAGCGGCTCTTTGGAAATCGCGTGCTGCGCTGATACCTCAGCACACGCATGTCATTTTTCAACATTACACAAATGTTGAACATTCAACATGAACAGATTAATGGTTGTACATATGTCAGATGGGACTGAATCGTCCCCATTAAAGAGATTAATGCGCCCGTCCTCTATCAGGCAGTCGGACCTGCCTGTTCTCAAGGTAAAGCTAGAATCAAACCCTTCTTCATGATCTCACTGTCTTTACATTAAGCCCACACCTCCGAGTGCCACTTACTACTGTAGAGGTGGAAATTACAAAGCACTTTGCTGATTTGGTGTTGTTTCATTCAGTTCAGCTCATTTCAAAGATGTGTAGCTCCTCACTATAGTTTGCTCACTTTTTTCCCAAGCTAAGCACTTGCATTACCGTTTAAATGCACTTCAGTATGTAACAGTAAGTGGACGAAGCACTAAAGAAAGGGACATTATTGCCTTTACCACTATTCTGGTGCGTCGTGGAATACATCTTCCCTGGAAATCTCCTACCTCACCATCTCAGTCTGCCTGGCTAAAGGATGTGATGTTTTTCTTGAGCACTGAAAAGCTTAAATATGCACTTTTGAGGATCTAATGACAATTTCACCAAAAAATGGCAACCTTTCATTTCACATTAGCAACCTGTCTGTGCTGCCTGCCAGGTGAAATGTATTCATCTATCTGGTCCTCTGTCAGTCCCATGTCTTTTTTCTTAAATATTTTATGGGCTTTTATTTGATAGGACAGCTGAGGTTATGACAACAAAGTGGGAGAGAGAGAGGTTATGACACGCAGTGAAGGCAGCCACTGCAGAGGACTCACAGCCTCCGAAGCACATCTGTTGTCTATGTAATTGATACTACACTGTAGTTTCACAGTAAATTCAAAATTATTGTACTGTAGAATTGTACTCGATTGAATATTAAGGTCTGCTTTTGTCTGAAATTTTGGATATGTTTTGTTTGTTTTTGCTGTTTTTTGTTTGTTTTTCTTTTCCATTGTCATGTTAACTATCAAAACAATGGGCATACTGGACCTTTAAACCTTGTACACCATAATATACACTTTGGCTGCTAAAATATGTTATTAAAAAATCAACAGTAAGTGAGCGAATCACCATCCATGCCAATGCAACATTCAGCAGGAGCTTCAATAGTGTGTGTGTGTGTGTGTGTGTGTGTGTGTAGTAAACTTGTACACTACTGGACCCATCAGCCTAGATTTTTTTGTGCACCAATATGATTGTATGCTCAAGAACCTCTTGTGGTTGCAGTGATTCACAATTTTTGAAAAACATTTATTAAACCTATATATTAACCTGCTGAATCATTAAGGGCCGCAAGCCATCGATAACTGCTAGGCTAAAAACAAGGCCTATCTGCTAGCAGTGTTGGGGAGTAGCTAGTTACATGCAATTAAATTACAAAATGCATATAATTACAGTTATTAATTACAAAATATACGTGGTTACTACTCAAAATGTTGGTGATTACAAAGAAATTACATTTGTATATTTTTTTCAGGTTACCTGAAGCCATTGTTTTTACATTTATATCCTCTGTGTTTTATTTATGCTTATTAATCATCCACAGCTTTTAAATTTTGTTCATTTTTTCTTTCTCAATACCTGCCTTTTTTTCAGACATTACTGTGAATTTTATTGTTGTGTTTTATGTGTGAAGCACTTTGTGACACTGGTTTTGATAAGTGCTATACCAATATACTTAATTATTCTTACTTACTGCTCTGTCGTACATGCATTTACTTTTCATGCCATAGTCAGGCAAACTTGATACTGACGCTTATCCTCTGATGGATCAGCACATCTATTACAATATATTCTATTACTGTGAGCCTGGGCGGAAGCCAAGCACTTGCATTGCCATTCAAATGCACAACAGTAAGTGAACAAACCACTGTTTATACTGACACAATGTGGAGCAGTAAGTTCAATATGTTGCTGTTTCAAACTTCAGTTCAGTTCAGTACAAAATTAGACAATACAGACATGGTTTATAAGGTTAATGGCTCAGCAGGCAAGTATGTGAGACAATATTATCATATCATGACTGTTTCTGAGGCTTTGTGATCTTTTCAAAAGCTTCTGATGAGGAAATAACACACTGAGCTGACAATGAAGCTTTCAGTAGCTCCACTGCTAAAACCTGCTGATTCGTTCAGCGGCAACAGTGATTTTATAAGTCAGTTCAGTTTGAAGACTTGGTGTTTAAAGGTAGAATATGCAGCATTGTTTGTAAATGCATTATTCAAAGTCGGTTCCTCCTCCCTCCTCCTACTCATTAAAGAAGAGAGCACAAATAAAAGATTCCCACACCTCTGCACAACTCTGAATTTTGCATGAATACAGCCTGTGTGTGTGTCTATGTGTGTATCTCTTTGTGCAGCTCTCACAGAGCAAGACAATGTGACCGTTTGATGCTACATCTATAAAAAGTCCGGACCATAAAAAATGCACGCTGCTGTGAGGTTGTACCGCATGTTTAAAAACAATACAATACTAACATTAGATAGTACTGAAAGTACCAAAGCTATATATATATATAAAAAAAAGAAATGATCTACGTGCTCATCCGAGACCTCAGTTCAGTTCAGTCTTTATGGTCCTAACTGAAATTTGGCTTGCATCACTGCAAAACCAGACAGTGTTCAGTGCCTTTTTTTTCTGTGTGTAGGTGGTTAATTTAAAAAAAAGAAAAGAAAAATCACCCCATTTTGTGTGTCTAGGACTTTCTTTTCCTTTCTGCTGTGATATAGAGAGGTAAAGTGGGGGTATCGAATATTGTCTTTTTACACTAGTATCAAAGTTTAAAATTCTGGTCTGGTCTGATGCAAAGAAAAGTCCAGAGGACAGCAAAATATTAGAAAATAAGAAAATACAGGCAGAGGGTAGGGTTTCTGCAGACAGACACCACCACACACTTTTAGTCGGTCATAAGGGATTATGTTTATATCAGTCTGTACCTTGTTTTTTTTTATGAGAAAATGCTGCATAGTATGTCTTTAAGATTTGCTCATAGATGTGCTAAACACCTCTACCACTCATCAGGCAAACCTGCCAATACTAACAAACATGTAGCAACAAACTCAGTGACATTGTGCTGCTTCACAGAGAGGTGATTATCATTCAACATCATTAAATAATTTGGAATTTATTACAGGTAATTAATAGCACCAGACGCAAACCGTGCAAATTACACCCACAAATCATTTTGAACATAACCTGCACGTTCATGAACAGCCCTCTGCAGACTCTTCAGGCCACAGGCAGCGCCGATATTTGAGGAAAAAGAGCGAAGATGAATGATTCGGTGCATGTATGTTTTCCTTGTCTTTTCCAAACATCTTTCTCGACGTGCTGCGGAGGACCGGCAATCCACAGGATTGCAGGTGGGTGAGATGAATGATCGAGACCCTAATGCGCAAATGACCTGAGAAGACCATTACCTCCTGAGAGTAAGATGAATGCAGGTAGGAAAGGACATCAGCATTGCTCAGTGGCTGTGACAGCCGTGCGTCTCTCAAGTGAGGCAGGGTAATGTGAATGTATCGCTACACGGGAGGTTGACTATTTCATAAATGAAGTTGTCTAATGCCCACGGCCGTCTGCTTGAGTCATTAGCCTCAGGTTTCCATCACGTTGGGCCCAACAGCCTGGGCTTTTACAGAGCTTGGGCGGAAAAGATGTAAAAGTGGACATTTTAATATCACGCTTGATGGGACTTCATGTACAACAGTTTGCTTTCAAGTTGAGTAATCTCACACAGATGTCATTAGTTTTACAGTTCATTACAGGTCAAGTCATTTTCCTATGTAATCACCGACGAAGCCTGACAGCAGGTGTCAATTATAGATTCCGGATGTACTGTTGAAAGCCTATTAAGAGATCCACATAAAAAATGCAGGGCAGCTTTCCCTCACATAAACGCGGCTGCTCACGTGTGCTATATTCCGACGGGAGGGGTGTCAAGATGCTGCTGGATGTGTAAATAAGTCTGAACAGTCATCTGTGGAATACATTGTATTGCAGTGCTTTCTGCGAGCGTTGTCTTTTGAAAGCAAAGTGAGCAGGTGAAAAAAGAAAGGAGCAAGCGCACTCTGGAGAGAAGCACTAACAGTGATGGATTGTTCATAAGGGGGAAGCTGAGATACACAAAGCTCTGCCTCCTGCATGACGGCAGAGGTAGGAATTAACAGCGGCGAGAGATTAAAGTAATGTTCCTGCTTTGTTCTTGTTGTCTCCGACTACCAGGTACCCACGTTTGCTACCCCGAGCTGACATGGGTGAGACACGAAGATGGATGGCCAGATCCTTATCCACCCTGCAGAGGAGGAAGAGGAGTGTCGGAATGACTGAGTATCAATTCCCCAGTTCCACCCACCTGAAACCATACTGCGTTCACACTCGCAGCGCTCTTAAAAACAGCGCATTCTGTAGAATTGTCCTACAGTGAGATGACAGCATTGCAGATGAAGCCCGGCGCGGTGAGTGAGAGCGAAACTGGGGGTTCGCCTCAGACGGTTGTAGGAGAAATGTCAGACTAAAAGGAATATTTGAATTCCAGAAGCGGGGGATGAATGTCCCCGCCCGGCCTGGATAATAGACCAATCAAACATTCATGAGTCCCCGTATCAACCTGCGTGGCAGAGTTTGTGCGGGTGACCTTAAAAGCGGTGCGGTATTCCATCAGGGGGTGCTCTGAGACAGACTTCTGTACATGACCTCACCGCCGCACAGCGAGTGCTGACACCCAAAAACACGCCTGGACACACAGAAACACACACAGGAAGTCATGAGAACATGGGTTTGTGTGTGACCGTGCGTGTGAGTGTGTGTGAAAAGGCCTTAATTTGACATCTAGTTAAACCAATCCCCCTTCCTAAAAAAGCAATCTTGTTCCTTGATTGTCTTCCAGAACCCTGTGTCTGAAATCTGACTGCCATCTGGTTAGTGGGAAGCGAGGAAAAAAAAAACAACAAACAAGATATCTGGATGACTTTACAGACACGTCATTTGTTTATTTCTCTTCTCAGAGAGAGGGCAGGTCTTTTTTGTCTCAAATCAATCGAAATGAATATAAATCTATTCAGGTAAAATGAGCTTAAGTTGTAAAAATCCTGACCTTTTCTGGTCATCTGCACTGCTGCGTGCCACAGGATATTAACGTGTTTGGGGGTTGGCAGGAGAAAAGCAACACTTACATAAAAAAAAAACCTCTTAAATGAGAACAGGCTCAAGTTTCTGATGTAATCATAGAGGTCTAAAGTAAGTCCTGCTGTCCCACCAACTGACTGAAATGCCAGCAGAGATCACCGCCAACAGCTTAGCAGTGCTGACAATTAGGATCCAAGAAGGATTGTGGCAGATCTTTCGGCTGAGAGGGCTTTGTCAACAGCGTTAAAATCCAATCATCCACTGGCACCTCTGTCATGCTACTTCTAGCTTCCACTTCCTGGGTTTTTACCGTGAAACGAACTGCAGAAGTGACTGTAGTCAAGTGCAACTTTTACTGCTCAGTTCACTACAAAACTAGACAATACAGACATAGTTTGTGAGGTTTAAATGGGTAGTTCTGATTATATGAAGGGCGGTTATATGAGAAACTTATCCATAGTCAGTGTATTACCTACAGTAGATGGCGATCGGCACAACACCAGTTTGGAGAAGCAGCAGGAGTCCTGGTGTAGGAAGCTAAGAAATGTACTGCCATAGACAAGGTCAGCAGCAAAATGTATAATAGCCACCGCCAAAAAAATCAATATCTCTTCAAGTGTGCACTATATTTAGAATATTTTTACTGCTTTACTTTGCAATCAGATTATTTTTAGACCGTAAACAACCAAAATATAAGCCGGCTTCCTCCAAACCAACCAGACTCCTTGTGCAATAAATAAAAAAAAGGGAAAAAAAAGCCCCAACCTGTTAGTTTGTTTGTGTTATTGTGTGTCTCTGGTGTGTGGACAAACTGCCTAACTGATGGATGCAACGAGCAGATGAGCAACTCTTGTGTTCTACAAGGTAAAGTTAATGTTTTTGCCAAAGGAGTCTGGTTGGTTTAGTATGTAGACCCCTTTTCTGTTGGTAAACATTATGATGTTTTTTGTGGGCCGAGATTAGGTGGAAGCAACACAATTACCGAAACACGTTAGCTAACACTAGCTCGCGAGTTTTGTTGGCTTGTTTTGAACAACGGCTAAAGAAAATCAGAGTTTATTCTGAATACGTACGGTCACTCATTCTCCGGGATCATGAGTGTTACTTGAGAAAGTTGACATTAACCAATGAGACCAGACTGGCTGACCTGTGCACGCTCACTCAATGGATGGACCATCTTTCTACAGTTGCTACAGGATGGGGTGATTGGATGAATATATCATGTATCGGTGAGTGGCTGAGCAATTTTTGTAATTTTATTTTGCTAAGTTAATGGTCTGAATGAGAGCAGGTGCAGTTCCGTGACACACCCACTGAGCTGGAGGACGAGTGAGAGGAAAACAGCCTGTGGATTTATTTTGACCACACCAGAGTTGGTGATTATTATAACAGTGGAAAGTCTCACCGAGACAGTTTTGGTGAGCTTCATTTTGTGGCGTTTAAATGAAACGTGTTTTACAGAGTTAACGAGGCAATTAAAGCTTGTTTTAGTTCGGTGAAAGAGAGAAACATGAATTCAGAAGGTGATCGGTTGTATTTTTCTGTTTAATAAGGAAAACAGGTGTGAGAATATTTCCTCTCACGCGTCTCCCAACTTTCATCTTAACACGTTTAACCATAGTTGACTTTCGGACTAGCAGCGGCAGCTGGTAATCGATAAAACTTCAGTTTTGAGCCATTACTACTCTTTCTATTACTCATTCTGGCACCTGACAACACAGCAACATGACATTTTTGCCTGGTTATGTGGCCTGCTACTGATTTAGGTCTCCTTCCAGCTTTTCCTTCGTTTTGCCTCCAGCTATCACCATGATGTAATCATGATGTCAGCACTAAAAGGGTCAATATGTTTTTCTGCTGCTGAACCTGTCCACAGCAGCACATCGCTTAGCTTCCTACACCTGTACGCCCGCTGCTTCTACAAACGTGACCCGTCTGTGAGGTTCAAATGGCCTCACAGACACCATTTGATTCCACTGATGTGAGCGATCAAGGTCAAGGTGTTACGATGAAGAAACAATCTTGTGATGAAGATCATGGAGCTGCTGGACTGTGTGGTCCCATCCTATTAAATCTGTCATGGTAAAGACACTGAATCTCATCAAACTGCACTTTGATCTACTCCTACTTTGATACTTCAATGAGAGGCAATGGAATGAAACTAATTTGATTAATACATTAAGCGTTTTGATTCGTCAGCTGATTAGAATCAAGATGAATTAAGCACACTGTCCTATCTCGTGCGCCATCTATCCCCGTTGTTTCATGCCAATAATTACAGAGGAGGCCTGCAATCTGATAATCTGAAATTAATTTCAATCTCACCTTCTTCTTCCATGAGATTAGTTTAGCTTCACACCCCTCCAGGCGTTTGTCTCTCATTATGTGCGAGTGGGGGGAAATCGCCGCGAGACACACTCATTGGACTCATTGGCATCTGTTGTGCGTGTTGAGTCACAGTGAACTTATTATGAAATGCTCTTTGAGATGCTAAAATAAGACATTCATTTGGAAAAAAGCACTTAATTGAGGGAAAAATGTCAAGGTCAACCGCTTTTTAGTCTGACACAGAATTAGCATTTTTTATCATTTCAAAAAAGATGAGACGGGTAAATTCCAAACATGCTCTCTGCATCGCGTGTCCTCCTCAGCGTGGCTCTCATAATTCTGTGAATGCATGATTTTCTGTTTGACCTTCACCAACCATCCCATCGCGCACCCACCAGCTCCCTATCAGTGCTTCCTGGGGTAATTCACTCGCTCAGTTTCACAGTTCAATGGTTCCTACAGCACAGACAAGCCCTCCAAACCTGTGAGACCAAAACCTGTCAATTATCCTGAAACTCCGATACTGTCACTGACTGTACCAATCAAAAGTTGATAATGACAGAGAGGAGGCATTAAAACTGCGCAGGGACAGCGGCAAGGTCGGGAAGTATCAGATCCCCTTAGAGCGGTGACATCTCCTGCGGCCGTGATGTGAAATGTAAAGCCGCGGCCGGGGATCAAGGAGTGTCAGAGTGGACACAACATTAAAATCTTATCTGAGAACATGACATGGAGGTGATGAAGCCTCGCGCTGACCAACCGCGAAAAGCCCCCATTTTTTACAAGTCATGACAAGGAGCAAATGGAGCAATGCTCCGCGACAATACGGCTCTCTGTACCTTCTCCACAAGGCTGAAAGAGCACAATATTCATCCTTGCTGACAGTTAAATAATAGATGTACCAAAAAAAAATGTAATTTTCCCTCCTGAACTCCATCATGCTCATACAACTATGAATTCAGAATCTCAAGAAAATGGATTATGGTGTCTGCATGTCATAGAGGCATACTAACATGAGTGACAAGAAGATATAAATTTTTCTGGGGTGTATTTTGTGAAGAGCGCAAGATTTATGGAGTACTGCAGGAGAGGTCTTGAGGGTGGTTATGTCAGAGGCCTCATAAAAAATTTAGTTCGTAAAAACAAGAAAGGAAAGGCTATAAGATCGTTCTCTTCTGTGCCAATAGGCATCGCGAGTCTGACCACTGAGTGAGAAGAGAGAAATGCAGCAAACACAGACTGCTGCATTCACAGACAAACAAGTGTAAGAGAAGCTAGCTGAATAAAATAAACCCCTCTCTTGTGTACCATATATTTATATTATTGATGGACCAAATGCAAACCTGTTTTGTGTTTTGGTCAGTGCATTAAAATATTAAGCACAATCTGTATATTATCTATTTCCACCACAAACAGACTGAAATAAAATCTCAGAGAGACTGACGGCCTGCAAGATTTTCTCAATGCAGCATGAACCACTGCATTGCAATCCTTGGGGGAGACACACCACAAGGTTTGAAGAATCAGAAGCACAATAAATGAACACGATCTCCAACATGATCCCTAAACACCACGTATCATTGCTGATGTTCTGCACTGCATCTCTGGCTACAGCCTGGGAGCACACAACATCCAAAACGTTGCCTCTCCTGGGCTTGGACACCAAAGACTGATGGGATTAAGAGTGTGTGGGCTGATAGGACTCTGCTCTGATGCTATCCCTCAGATATACATCATTATAGAGGGGGGAATCCCACAGGCGCTGGGATTAGCCCGTTAGATTTTCACTGCAGGTGATAAGGGAGAGAAGGAGAGGCTGGCAGAACTACACAACATAATGGGGAGATGGGGAAGCAGAGATAGGAGGGAGCCGGAGGACCGCACTGCCTGGTGTAATGCGTGTGGTAGGAAAAACAGAGCACTCGAGTATGAGTAACTGCGAACAATAGCTACAGGGAAGGACAACTTTGAGATAGGTGAACATCCCCGAGTCTGCGGGGGAAAACGCACAGACTACGTCGCTCCGACTGGATGTTGAGATGCAGTAAAATGAAGTGTGGAGCTGATGTGAGAGATTGTTTTGTATTCTTTCCACAATCCAGCTGAGATCCAGCCTCTGCAGACGGGTGAAAGGCAAAGGCTACACTCTTAGAAATAAGAGTTTAAAGAAAAGGTTCTTCCTGAGGGGCTGAGGTTTTACCCAGAATCATTTGCTTCTGAAGAGCCTTTTTTTTAAGAAGAAGAAAGAGCTCATCAAGCATTTTTGGTCGATTAAAGTTTCCATTAAGAACCTTGTTCATCCAAAGAACCCGTTTTGGAAGAAATAGTTCGGCAAGGATCATTGAAATACTTGAAGAGCTTTTTCGTCAAGGGTTCTCTGTACCATAATGTAAAAGGGTTCTCAGTAGAGCCCCTTGGGTGGGTTCTACACAAAACCCTTGCAGTATAAAAGTGTTCTTGGTAGAACAACCTGGGTGGGTTCTAGCAGAAACCTTTAGAAGGTAGAAAGTTCTCATTGGGTGATACCTTTCACAGATGGTTCTAGGTACAACTCTTTTTGCTGGGTTCTGGGCAAAACTGTCTGAAGGTCTTCCAAGTGGAATCTTCATTAAAGGTTCTTCCAGGAACCAAAATGGTTCTCCTTATGGGGACAAGCCGAAGAACCCTTCATGGTTCTAGTTAGCAGCTCTGTTTCACAGAGTGAGTAGCGCTCAAGGTTAACATGTGAAGTTGGAGGAAACAGTCGTAGCATGCGTGGCTACATGCCAGTGGGTGTTAATGCATTGTAAATGAAGACTTTGTGATGCAGCAGTGTCAACGTGTCTTTGATCTTCCAGCTGAACGTTTACCCGGGAGTCTCAGGAACTACACAGTCCCAATAAAGGCCAGTGAAATTCCTCTCTTTTAGCCATGCAGACACAGATAAACCATATAGAATAATCCCCCACGTATAGCTCTGGCAAAGGCACCTCAGCTCTCTCTCGCTCACATATCAAACATGTATTCCCTCAGCCCTCCAAATCCCAGCTTAACCCTCACCCCGCGAAACCAGGCGGCTAGTTATCACCGCGGCTTTGACATTAGCATGCACGCCCTCTCTCATTTGGGAGATCTTCTTAAGAGTCAGGGATGATAAAAAGCTTTCCTCTCTACCGCTCTTCCATTCCTGACTTTGACTCACCCTTCCTCTGCCTGGACCTGCCTGCCTCTAACTATGAGTTGGAGATGAAACGCTTCATTCTCTTTTTCCTCTTCTCCTCCTTTTCTATTATCATGCAGTGCTAGCACAGCCCTGCTTGACATTTTTCTTTTCTTCTGCTCTTCTCTCAGTTTCTCAGTCTACACCTGCTGACACTTGAGAAACAACTGCTGTCCTATGCAAAAAAGCACCCCTATTTCACTGCTATTATATGCCAAGTCACCTCTACTTCAGCTCCTTGTCGTCATGATTACGACCAAATCCTTGTGGCAATTTCTCTTAATTACTAGATGAATGGCTGCTCTGTATTAATAGAAGTTTTACAGGGGTCAAGTATCCACATGGATCCATAAAAAAAGAGCATGCTATCCTGCAAATAATAATTTGTGAGTGTCAGGGGGAGGTCTGGATGATGCAAGTCTTCGATCAGCCGGGGCATGATGAAACCAAGGTAAACTGACTCAAACATTGCCCTAATTCCAATTTGTCATTCCATGTTTAGATTTCTGCCCATTACATTACTCCAGAAAAGCCAGGGGCTAAAAATATATTCCCACAACGTCAGTATAATACTTTGATAATGCAATTACACTGCTTCGTGGCTGAATGGGGAGGGCAAAGGAACATGAAAGAGGGGGTTGGAAGCACGAAGGGGCGCCGGAGCTATGGATTATGAGAGAACGTGATAATAAAATGAAATCATCAGACACTCAAGCGATTATGCTAATGAACTCATTCCGTATTCATCACAGGTTAATCGGCATGCGAGGGGGAGAGTGGTGGCATTTTCTTGAACACAGAAAGCTTTGATCAAGCAGGCAGCGAGTTCCCGCACCTCCGATGTGTGAAGGCCTGCGGCGGGGTTAAAGGTGAAAATGCTGAAATGGCCATTTGTGATGGCCCCTATTTAGTCTGCTTGTTTGTGTGAATACTGCGTCGCTAACTGTGTCCACTTATGTTGTCTTAAAAGGGCCAGTTCACCCCCAAATCCAACAATTACATATATTTCCTCTGGCCCATGCTGCTTTTTATCCATCTAGATAGTCTGAAAAACTTGAAAGCGATGTTTCTTTCCAACAAACATGACCCGGTTACTCAAGATAATCCACAAACTAAGCAGTTTCATATAGCAACTATTTTCTGTCTACGAACTGCACCTGCCAACTGTTTCATAGTGCAGAAGGAAGCATGCATCTACTCGTGGGCGAGAGGTTCATGCTCGTGACAGCGCAGGATGTAAACATTCATGGCTTCCTCTTCAGCTGAGCTGTAATGTTAGCACCACTGACCTATCTAGCGCAGTGATATGACTAGCATGTGAAGTTTGGTATAAAGACAACAGTCAGGACTTGAAACCGCTCAAAGGCTGTGAATTATCTTGAGTCAGGGGCGCATTTACAATTAGGCAAAGGTTAGTGTTTGTCTGAGGCCCCTAAAATGGCATCAGAATGCTCAATTCTTGAGTGTCTCTCCTCACTAACTTGGACTGTTTAGTTATGACTTACTATGCATCTGTGGACATGATTCAGGAAGACCATAGTCAACTCATGTAAACAAACGGCTTGGCATGGTGCACAGACTGTTGACAAATGAAGTGAAGCTACCCCAGCAGTGCAAAAAATAAAATAAATCCACCCATCTTGAGCACCTGGGTCATGATTTCTGGGTCAAACATTGCTGCTGAGGTTTTCAAATGTATTTTTGTACCACCATCGTGTTTCATAATATTCTAGAAAGAAGGCAGACACCTCTACGGCTTATATCTCCAAAACTACAGGTTAGAGGAAAAATATGCATTTTTGATTTTTGTGTGAAGTTTCCCTTTAAGTAACTAGAGGACCCTGATTGCAGTGACCAGATGTAGAGCACCAGGGCTCACTGCTCGACAGGATATAAACGTCCCAACTCCCAGCGTGGCTCGCTGTCCTCCTAGCGCCTGCAATCCACTTTGTTTTTTTTAGCCTTTTGTTTTAGGGTTGCACAATAATATCAGCACATGTCATCAGTGTCGGCTGATAAAGATATTAGTATCGGCCCGAAATAAACATTTCTGCAAATATGACTGGTAGGCTGATAAGATGATGCATTAACAAGTATGCCTGCAGTGTGGAAACTTTTTGAATGTGCGATTCCACACACTGCCTGTTTCACATTTATTCACTTTACATGGAGCTAAAAGTAACACCAAATGTTTGCTGATTGTCTGTTTTTAAGTGGCAAGAAATCATTCATAATCTTTTAGAGGGAGTAGATGTTTATAAGGTTTGAATTGAGCAACATGTTAATGGAGTCTGGGAAGAAGCAAGGCAGGCAGTCACCGAACTCAAACTCCAGAGCTTGTACTTTCAGAGCAGAGGGCTTTTGTTTTCAGGATAAGAGGTCTAGCTTAACATTGACAGACAATTCACAGCTGAATTTTACAGTCAAATTATGAAGTCGCACTCATCTTGTGCTTGTCTGGGTTCACAGTGTCCCTGCAGTGGGAGGAAACGACTTGCTCCAATATTTTCAATTAAGGACTGCAGTACCCATTTTTGAATGCTAGGATGTTACATATTTCACCTTTAAGAGCCACCATCCCGATCATTATGACAAATTTGTGGATAAACAAAAGAGAAACCGGCACCAGTAGAAAAAAAACAAAAAACTGTCAGCAATAGTTTTCATATTTTGCCCAATGAATGTGAGCATCTTGAAAAGCATTGTATTTTATGCCTGCATCTGCCAGCGGGCCGTCACGAGAAGAGTAATAATATGTTAATTCCACTACAGGAGAGAATTGATGTTCTCTGCAATTAGGAGGGGAAGAAAATGTGCATGTATATGTATCGGCATTAGTAATTGTCCAAAATGAGCAGGGAAATATTGGATCCAATATTGCGCATTCCTATTTTGTTTAATTTTTTACTTCATAACAGCTTACACTACCCTTTAAACACACATCAAAATGAACACGACTGATGAATTTACCTCTCATTCTATCTTCTTCATTGCAATAAATCAGTTGTTGGCCTTTTCTGTCTCTTGTAATGTTTTGTCATGGTTGAGTTATGACAAAATTAAGAAAAAACAAAGAAGTGATAAGAGTAGAGCATTAGTAGTATTACTCATATTGTTGATTTATTGTATTCTGCGGTGTGAAATTCTTATTCCACATGAAAAAGCACAGTCAGGATGCTGCAAGGTCACAAGAGGCCAAACTGGCCTCTTACTGGTACACACTGTACATAAGCACCTATGCAAATGATCAAGGAGTATTGATCACACGAGATTTCAAAGTGACCCCTGTGACCTTTGTTGTGCGCTCAGGTGATGGGGAGAAGAGGGAAAACGTGAAAGGTCTTGCGGATTAGCGCCTGTGTGTTGGAAAGGGGAACTGGTCCAGGAGCCTCATCACACTGACAGCAGATTAGTGCTCCGCGGCACCAGAGCAGACGGTGCAAGATTAACTTTGATGTGCGATTCCACACAGAGCAGCCGCTGGATATCAGCTCCCTCCACCAAATGGCCCCTTAACTCTGAGTTTGCAGCGTGTGCATTCACGAGCTACAGTATCTAAAAATCAGCTTTTTTTTAAAAAGGCACAGCACAGTGTCGCCACATTTTGAGCCGCTATAAAGAAACATTTCCATGGTTTTTAATTTAAATGTGCCAGTTTTAGCCATGAGACATTTATACCTGTATTGATTGATTATTTTCAGTATAAGTATATATACTTTTCCCATGACTTCAGCCAACCAGGGTCCTTGAGATGGTTGTAGTGGGTCCCCAGCAAAAGAGCTTTTTTTTTGGCAGTTGGAGCAACAAGTGAAGAATTGGGGATGGCTGTATTGATTGACAGTAATTTATTGATCCAGGCTTGATCACTGATTGAACCTAAAAATGAAAATAATACTCAGAAAAGACAAAATCCTCTTAAAATGGGGGTCCGTGGTCTAATGCGCATCTATTGTGGGTGTCCTTAACATGAAACACTTTGTGAACCCCTGTTGTACGGTGATAAAAACACAACAATTCTTATTTTCAGAGGGTTATACAGCAATGAAAACATACTTATGAATATTATATTCCATTCTGCCACGCTGTGCCAGTAAATCCCTGTAAATCTTACACACTGGACCTTTAAATCTTAGAAAATAACCTCTGATCAGGGATATCAGGATTATCTGTGCTCGGTCTTGGAAACTTTGAATTTCTAACATAAAGTCTGAGTTCCAAACTAGAAATGGTGGAGTTTGAAAGAAGTGGGCAGACTCTGAGTTGCATTTTGGGAATTGTAAATGCAGTGAACCCATACAAGGGACTAAAAGTCAGGACACCTTGGCCTCTGCTTCAATTTTGATAGCTCTTTTGTTTATTTATCTCTCACAACGTAATGGTAATGCAATAACAAACCACTGGAGCACCACTTAACAGTTTAAACCATTTAATGTAAACGTCAAAAAATAATTGAAAACACCCATCACCATTCACCGAACGTCTTCAGCTCGAACAGCTCGAAACCAAAAGGTTATTTCATTTCCAATCATAGAAGAAAAGCAGCATTTGACAAGCTGGAACCAGTGAATATTCAAAATCAAAACTCTTCTCTGAGCTCAAGTCGTCAAAAATATTGATAAATATTGGTACTGAAAATTTGAAATGCTTTCAATGCAGATTTTTTGCAGTATTGATACTCCGATACCAGCCGCACTTTTTTTTTGCTCAGTTGACACACATGTTGCTGCTGTGCCTTCGTAGCCCCGCCTCCTCCTCTCACTGACTCACAATGCTGCTTTCTTCTCATAACCTGTCTCCAGATAAATATCTGTTGTCATGTTATAGCCTTGTTACACTTATCTTTTAATACAAATCTAAAATTTATACCCTCAATGTTATTGAATATCGATGTTTCACAATTAGAAATTCCAGTATCGTGACAACACTTCTGAGCTCAACTGATCCATCTCCCTGACAACCGAGCAAACTCCATCTGTTCGCTGTTGCCATATGTGTGATAATTATCATATCTGTATCATAATTTTAACAACTACAAGATAGTGTGTATGATCAATCATTTCAAAATAAAACCAAGGTGATAATGACTGTGTGGTAAGATTGAAAGCTCTGGAAAAGCCAGTATGAGAACCTTTAATTGTGATTGTTAAGTCAGACTAGTATTTCCAAGGTCGAGAATGAAATTTAATGACTAACTGACTCATTTTTAAGCCATCATCCTGCAGTGTCTGAGCAGGTTGATGTTACAACAAAAGACTTCAGGCGAGCGAATAAAGTAATTCCCAGCAGGCCGAACATATTTCTAGAATTTGGAGGAAAGAAGAAAGCCTCAAGATAATATGTGTTGTTGGGAAAAGATCGATTTTCCTCATGCTCCACACCAGAAAACTTTTAGATTCTGTTTGAGTTGCAACTTTAAAATGTCTATATCAGCTTTTTACACCAAACAGCTGCAGCCCCTCATCTACAAGTTCGCTTCATGTTCAAACATGAAGGATCGTTAATGCCTCGCGTGGGATACAGAACTCAAGACAGAAATGACTTCAGATTATTTGTCATAGCGGTGAAGGAAGCATTTTTAAATTCCTCGGAGAACGTCTTTGAAACAAACATCAAGGTACAAATTCCAGCCGTTTAAAAAAAAACAGCTGCAAGTTCAAAGGAACACTTCAAAATCTCGGAGTGAAACTGAGGGGAATAGCGGAGGTTGGGTTGAGACAGAAAGAGTGGTGAAGCGTAAAAATGTACTGAGCGCTCTCTCAGAGAGTGTGGACAGCAGCCAGACTGGCGACAGCAGTGAGCCTAGATAACAGCGCGTACCAGGAACCAGCGAGAACCTGTGGGGAAGTATTGGGAAGCGCTGCATCTCTTCTAACAGCTGCTGACTGGCCCCTGGGGCAGAGTGAGCTGCTAGCACGCCGGTGCAGCCGTATCCACCATCTCCCCCACCTGCACCGCGCTACGTCATTTCTTTTCCCATTTCACATCCACGAGACTTCTCCTGTCAAATCAAAAAATGACACGAAAAATAATAACTCAGGGCCATGGGCGGAACAACAACAACAAAACCGAAAGGTCATTTTTGCAGATGAAAATTGGTCTTGCATCCACACAACCTATCAGTCATCAACAGGTTTATTGCAGCTCTCACAGCAGGGAGGCTGCAGCCCGAATTAAAGTGACCCTGGGCCACTGTGGGAGAAAGCATCAGTGCACTCTTAGAAACAAGGACGCTCACTAGAACCTAACAGGTTCTTCAGGTTGGCCCCATCCAAGAACCTGTTTTGGTCCCTGGTAGATTCTTTTTTCTGTAAAGGTTCCACTTTGGAACCCTTCCAGAGGGTGCCACCTAGGATCCAACATAAAGCGTTAGTCCTAGAACCATCTGTGAAAGGTTTCATCTAGAACCCCCTACAAGAGGTTCTGAATGAGCACTCTTCTATGGTGTAATGGTTCCACCCAGACCCCTCTCTGGCACTTCTATCCAGAATCTTTCCACCTTCTAAGGGTGCTAACAAGATCCCACCCCCAGGTGTTCTACTGAGAACCCTTTTATTATTCCAAGGGTTTTATCTAGAACCCACCTGGAGGGTTCTACTATAAACCTTTTTAAATTCCAAGGGTTTCATCTAACCCAACCAGGATGTTCTACAAAGAACCCTTTTATATTCCAAGTGTTTTATCTAGAACCCAACCATTGTGTTCTATCGAGAACTCAACCATTGTGTTCTATCAAGAACCCTTTTGTATTCCAAGGGTTTTATCTCGACCCTAACCACGTTGTTCCACCAAGAACCTTTTTATAATCCAAGGGTTTTATTTAGAACCCATCCAGGGGGTTTTACTGGGAACCTTTTTATATGTCAAGGATTTTATCTAGAACCCAACCACTGTGTTCTACAAAGAACCCTTTTGTATTCCAAGGGTTTATTTAGAACCCACCCTGGGGACTCTACTGGGAATCTTTTTATATTCCAAGGGTTTTATCTAGAACACAGTGACAGGGTTCTACCGTGAACCCTTTTATATTCCAAGGGTTTTATCTGGAACCCACCTAGGGAGTTCTACCGAAAACCCTTTTTGCTCTACCGTTCTTCGCTCTATTGAAAAAGAACCCTCAAGGAAATCGTTGGATAACAAGGGTTCTTTATGGTCTTAGTATAACCCTTGATAAACCCTTTCTTTTAAAAAAGGGTTCTTCTGAAGCAAATGGTTCTGGGTAGAACCCCTGCCCTTCAGGAAGAACCATTTTTGGAACCTTTATTTGCAAGAGTGCACTTAAAGACACAACTGCCATTATTTACACCTTGAGCATCTCTGTCGGTGCAGGGGACAGGCCTCCTGATGAATAATGATGTTAACACTCTGAAGACAGCTTTGCACATTCGAACGTACCGTTAACAATCGTGACTGAATGAAGGTTATTCATTTTAATCACACTACAGCACGCCCTCCCTCCCACTATCCCAGGGGGTTGCTATATTTAAGCACTTTTTCATTTCTTCTCCTTTTTTTGGTCTTGGCTGATGGCAAGGCAATTGCTTTGTGGGACGTCTGCCCTTGAAGAATCAGACAACAGAAGGAGATATTTATACATACTGTAGATGTGGAGTGAGAGCAAGCTGTATCAAATTCAACGCCTTCTTCTTTGACTGTGTAGTGTTAAGAAATCAAATCACAGGCGCGTTTTCTTCGCCTGCTTTCCAGCTTTTATTTCTTTCTTTTTTTCTTTTTTTTTTTAAATGTTTCCCCCTCTAAAACAGCAGCGATGTTGGTTTTTGTACCTGTTCTCTAAGATTAGCTGTCTGTCCTGGGGGAGAGAAGAAGAGTTGGAACGTTCGTCTCCCATTTCTCCCATTCATTCGCTCGCTTTCTAATTGGACTCCTCCATCTGTTGAGGTCTACAAATTGTCTTCTGGGGATGCTACAGCTAAAACATCCTATCAAACACACAAATGCATCAGGGACGGTCTTCTTGGAGCGCTGCCATGCCTGAAACTGAAAGAGTAGCCTGTGTATATGCGCACGTGTCTGTGTGATGTATAATCAGAAGTCCAGCAGCATACAGCCTACACTCTCAGAAATAAGGGCTCCATAGAGGTTCTTCCTGAAGGGCAAATGGTTCTACCCAAAATTATTTGCTTGTAAAGAACCCTTTTGTGAAGAGGTTTGTCAAAGGTTCTTTGTAAGACTAGAGATACCATTAAGAACTCTATTTGGAAGAAAGAGTTCAAGGCATGGGTGTTAAACAATCCTCACCCTCAAATATTCAAATGTTAACCTTTGTGTCAAATGATATTTTTTAACATAGCTGTATCTTAAAACTCAAAATACAATATGGTTCTTTGTAGAAACCTTAGAAAACAAGAGGATTATAGGTGAAACCCACATAAAAGTATATTTTTTGATTCCCCTGATAGGTTGTAAATAAATCTCTTGGAATATAACTTGCATTGGTTCTAGATGAAACCACAGGAATATAAAAGGGTTCTCAGTAGAATCCCATGGTTGGGTTTTAGATAATCTCTTGCAGTTCTACCAGGACCCAGAAAGGGTTCTCTTTTAATGGGGCCAAGCCAGAGAAGCCTTTATAGTTCTACTTCACATCTTTATTTCTTGGAGTGTGTGGTAACAAGCCGAAGAACCCAACACGGTTCCAGTTAGCGGGATTATTTCTCAGAGTGTCGAGATAAGTAGATCTCCAGCAAACGCTGAACTCTGATTTGGAGCTGGCAGGATTGACTACTTGGAAAATTAATCTATCTACCACACAGCAGATCTGTCGGTGGCAAGTGACATATTTTAATAAGAATTATTTCACAGGATGACAACGTTGATGGCTGCCTGAAACACAGTGTCAGTGGTATTGACTGTACGTCTCATTCACCCCTGATGAATGTTTCTCCTCTGCAGTCCCCGAAGAGCCAAACGGACTGAATTCTGAAAAATGGCAAAGTTTTTCTGGATTCTCTTCCAATTCTCACTTAGAGCCATTAATGATATGGGAAATTGTGTTCCTGCACGCTTGTCACTCTTTACATCCCATTGACTGGGAGTTGAATACTCGGGAGCGAGCAGTGGGACGTGTGACAGTGTATTTGTGGTGATGATTACAGCCCATTAACTTTGATGGATGCCGTTTCATAGAAAAGACGATGGGAGTTGGAACGACGGCGACGCAGCTTGTTTTCTGTCACCAACATGTGTACACAAAACTGTGCAGAAGAGCCCGGAGGAGCAAAACTGCAGGAAGGTCCATGCAAAATTGATTTTTGGATCTGAATGAGTCCACTTCACCTCTGGAGGTAATTGAATGTCACATTAGAGAGGCCGATGCTGGATCTGTCTCCCAGGATGCTCAGGCATGATTCCCCTGTGACCTCCAGAGGACAGCAAGGACCAGAGAATCTGGTATCACCACAGCAGGAATGTAAATGCTGTGTTTGTCATGTGTGTTGAGTCTGTATGTGCAAGTAAATGAGACTATGCTGCATCTCAAATTGATTGCAGTGTCTACCTTTATTAAAGCTAACTGTCTGGGTGGCTTTCTTCTCTGCTATCTCACTTGCTTGTCTTTGCCTTTTGGCCCAAATGCGTGGCTTAGTCAAAAAAGAGACACACTCCATTTGTCTGTGGCCGTTATGTAAAGATAAGGCCATGCATGCCAGAAATCTAACTCTTAAGCTCCTCCACAGGGATTACGGACAATTGGCTAAGGGGAAAAATACAAATAATAATCAACTGTTTACGGTTTTCCACTAATACCTTGAAAAAGAAGAGAAAATCCCCACATGGAAATGCAATCCTTAAGCAGTTGAGATACTCCTGTGTAGGACGCCTGCAGAGAGACACGCAAAGCAGGAAATCCTCTAGATGGGAGCTGAACTCGCTCTTTAATAACACCTAAACAAACATATCAATCTACAGGAGCTATCATATGTCTCATTCTGAATAAAGCTTTTAAATGGCTGCCATTTTTAAGTCAATGAAATCCAACCGGAAGACACGGACAGGATAGGATTAGGATTTGTCATTTTGCTCTTTTATTTTCAACTTTATTATGTTTACCTGCTGTGACCTTGTTAGCCGTTAGCCTGACTTACCCCCTGGAGTCTGTATTTACTACCTGCATGTAGGCATAAAAGAAATTACCTCAGCTGAATACATAAAGTGTTCTAAATTTGACATGTTTGCAACTACAGCCTGAGAAGATCTGGCAAGTCGTGGTTGCTGAACTCTTTTCTTGAGTAAAAGTAGTAACACCCTAATTGAAAATATAAGTAAAATATGCAATTAAATGTGAAAGTCACCCAATGTGATGTTAGAGCTGGGATTAGAAAGCCCTAACATTTTAAGACTAGTCGCACAGTTACGTTAGGTATGCTAACATCAGCATCGTGGATGTATTGGTAGAGCTGGATACCGCACCTAACCTGCTCAGTCCAATGAAACCTAGTGCATACACCAAAACAGTTGCTAGTTTCCAGGTTTAATCTGGGGTATGCGGTAGTTTTTCTCCTGCTGCTGTCGCCCGTGAGTTCCCATTTGGCCCAGAGACTTTTCATTGTGATGAAGTAAAATAACTTAAATTGCTTTTCTTGGCTCGAGTAAAGTTTTAGAAATTCAAACCTTCTACATAATTGACACTGTTTGCAGGTCAACAGTTTTAAAGGTGTCTCTTTTCTAATGGTGGTCTATGGGGAAATTGCTTTTTGGGCTGCAGGGGAATTTTTTCGCTGTAGTACCGTGAGTGACCACTGGGCAAAATGGAAAGTAAGTCTGAACAGCGCTACTTTATCCAGGTCTTGTTATACATCCATGATCACCATGCTGTCATGCTCACAGTTCCTAACAGTTGCCCTAAACAAAAAGTCCCCTACAGCTGAGGCTGATGGGAATAAAATTATGTTTTGAAGGCATTTGGTCATAAAACAAACACAAACTGGATAAATAAAAAATTCAATCTGATCATACTACATTACAACTCTTAGTTACAGTTAGAGGAAAAGCCAGGGGATCGCCAAAGTCAGCAGGCTTCATCAGTCAGGAGACCACAAATATCTGTTTAAAGCTCAATGGAAATCACTCAAATTGTTGTTGAGATATTTCAGTCTGGACCAAACGGACGGGCCCCCCAGCCGACAGAGAGACATTACCATTCATAGAGTCACTCCGCTAGTCTGGTTGAAAAAACACTACTATCTATTTATGCAGAAACCTGAAAAACCCACTATGGTTTATCTCTGCGGGATACTAAATTACACTGAAATACAGACAAAAGGCAGACACTGATATGTGCTGCCTTCAACCTGTCATGTGACTGCTCTGAATTTACAGTGGGTGGGAACAATAAAAGCATCATCACCATTTCCCCTTTGTGAAGATTTAGTGCTCAATGCTTGTTGAGACTGTGGCAGTGAAGTGTTGATTTAACACCGTGGTAATTCTTTAAGACCATAGTTTGTGGTAATTCAATTACATCGCATAGTTATGTGTGATTGAAATTTTTAGTACCCCCTTAACAAGAGCCAGCATCTTTCCGACATAAAAAAAAATACACAAAAACAAGAAAACAATGCAATTTTCACAAGCTGGTAGTTACTGCAGAGCTATGCTTTTTATTGAACAGGCTTTATTGTGTCCACCACCATTATAGCCAGAAGCCTGAAATAGTAACTGTAATAACTGCAACTGGCAGTTATCTTTACAGTGTTGATAGATAGCAAAATAATAACTGATATATTTATAAGATCTCTCTCTAAAAAAATCTGTTAGGGGTTTATCAAACTGGCCATGATTGCTGGTAAATGGTAAATGTAAAGCTTTGTTCTCTCCCGTCTCTTCACACATGGCATCAGAAATGATTATCTTCAATCTCAAAAGAAAACCACAGTTCTTTGATGAATGCTGCTTTGCTATGTTTGACATATGCACATGAGCATTAATGTAGAGATGCAGAGAGGAATTTCTTTGAACTAATGTAAGAACATGTGTGTTTATTTCAAGAACTATACTGTTTTTGTTTGTTTGTTTGTTTGTTTTCTACCCCTCAGATACCATTTGTCTTTATGAATGACTGTTGTCATTCAAGGGCAACTACATTCATTTTGGGTTATTTGAGATTTTTATATCATTTTGTAGCTTCTCAGTAGTGTTCCTTGATTACACAAATCCAAACTTTGATCAAATTTCAAATTTTGGTCGGAATACGTATGTTTTGGGGTCAAAATGTTTCCAAGCCATTGTAAAAACTTTTCCCAAAATGACATGACGTAGGTTTCTGCATGATGACGTTGCTGAGACTCCTGTTTTTCATTGCCCTCTCCCTATTTCCTCCCAGGATCACAATTCTCGTGTATTTTTTCCCAATTTCTGACAACTTTTCACACTTTTTCCCCCCTTTTCATTATCACAATCTGTTTCTGACACTGACCAGCGTGTATAGGCCCTTTAAAAGTCTTAAAGTCTGTCCAGACAATGATACAGCTACACCAACACTAACGCAAGCTACAGCTAACAGCAGACACTGGTTAGCCTATTTTAGCAACAAGCTAACTTCCATCTATTGATCAGACAGATTAACCAAGACAAAATGTCTCTGTCACAACTTGGCATGATTAAACTTAAAGAAACTGTTTAGAATCATGTTTTAACATTACATTATGATGTCAAATGTAGCTGGTTTTGACACTTGCTGTCATGAGATCATTATAAGTTTTTTCATATTTTCATTAGTACTAAGGTGATTTAGCTTACAGAGTTACCTGATGAACAGACAGCAGTTAGCTAGTTCGCTTGTTGCCAAAGTAGCCTAACTGCTGTCTGTAACAGGCGTTAGCTAGTTTGCTCAATTAGCTGTCTAGCTAGCTAGTTTTGTTGAATGTCAAGCTATCATAACAAACCCCTTTTTGTCTTGGCTAATATCAAGTTGTCATAACAAAGACATTATTGGCTTTGTTAATGTCAGGTTGTCATAACAAAGACTTCTTTTGTCTTGGTGAATGCTAAGGTGTCATAACAAAGACATTGGCTTGGTTAATGTCAGGTTGTCATAACAAAGACAGTTTTGTCTTGGTGAATGCCGAGGTGTCTTAACGAAACATCTCGAACAACGTCGACTTTGCAATAAAACTTAAATAACTGACTGAATGACACTTAATGACGACAGCCATAAACATTCAAAAAGACTCTTCATGGTCATGACAGGTGTCATGACATGCTTATGACAGTGTAATGACAGCACACCCACACTTAAATAAAGTGCGACCATGTGTTTTAAACAATTCTATCGCAGTTGCATTAGATCAGCATGAATGATCAGTTAAGTGTCTGAAGGTGTGAATTTGACATAAAAATAATGGCACTATATGGCCGCTGCTTAATATGCCATTAATCCATGTGAGACCACATGGAGACAGCCAAAGAAGAGGAAAATATTAAGACTGTGGTGGTGACACTGATACACTTTTACATGAGAAATTAGTTAGAGGTGAAAGAGAAATATATAGCCCCAGAATACATGCCCTGTTTAGTTTCTGTTTGACCAAATGGCCTACATTAGGTGATATATTTAGCTATTTATAGAAGCTGGGGCAGGCAGGAAACAGCTGCCATGCGTCAGGGTGACAGGCTGACATCCCTCATCTCAGCAGGACCTCCCTGCCAGGCAGACGGGAGGAAGCTCTTTATACCTAAACTGAAATGGGACATAGCCTCTTATCATTCATACTGCATACAGAAACTAATAATCTATGGAGCCTGTGGCAAAGACTCAACAATGAAACTGGGTTAACAGTGCCCAGTATGGGCAGCTCCACTCGACGCCGCAGCACTTGTGCGTGCTTTTAGGGAGATCTGTATTCTGCCTTTACAGCAAACACTGTGGATTCCATTCAAGTGGGATCAGTATTGATCATGAGGAGCTTTTATTGTGGTATCCTGGCGCCGTAAACTGGCACAAGATTTCTCAGCTCTGACAAAAAATGAGACGGTTTCGTGAACGGTGAAGCGGAGCTTTAAGCTGACAAACGGGCTGAATCAATATTCATGACTTTGCCCGCGAAGCCGCTCACGTTTCAGGTATTATGAATGGGCTGTAAACCAAGTTTCAATTAATGTGCGAGCATCAAAGTTTCATCGCGCTCTCTGCAAGCTGATGACAAGCAACGCCTTCTGTTTGTCTCTGCTACATGAAAGCCAATATTGATTTCAACGCTCTCACGAGATACAAGAGAGGAGCTGGTGTTAACATTACACACTATTACACAATGAAAGTGAGTCACCACAAAATAAATGTATGCTACACATGCACCATTTAAGTGCAGGTACTTTAAAATCTAGGATAACTGTCAAGGTAATGGATTTCTCTCATTTCACCCCGGTTCATGTTTTGCTGAGAGGCTTTAAAAACAGCATAACTTTCTTTTTAAAACCGTATCTACGGTGATATCCTCTCACTCTTCAGATTTAGGTGTCAGATCAGCAGAAGTTACATCACTCTTTTGAATTCTGCTCTGTTTCATTCACACACAGCAGACTGATGATTGCTGTTAGCTATAATCTCCGAATCTCGGCTGATCACAGATGTTGGCTTGTTGGCTGAGGGGCATTTTTGATAAAGAGACAAATGTCAGGGGGAGGGATACTCACACTGGCATTATGAAAGCTGGCACCGTTTCAAGATATTGTGTTTGCTATGCTGTCCCACGCGCCCGAGAGGGAAAAAAATGGGCGCAAAGAGCAATACAGCCCCTCCCAAACTCCTCTCGGTGACGGGTCGGACTATCATCACCTTGCTCATAACTTTTTGTTCCTACATCTGTGCTGCAAAGCTGGATTTTGAGGTCAAGGAAGGGGCAAAGGCTGGCTCGGGTCTCGTAAATGCAGCATAATGAAGACTAGATGAATGTTTACCATAGTGACAGTGGCGTCTAAAAATAAAAGAACAACTGTTTCTCGCTCAACCAGCACTCATTACATGCCAGCGCGGGGAGCGGTGTGATGTTCAGACAGGCATAACATTTCAGGATGAGTAGGAAGGGAGAAGCAGCAGAGAGGCCCGACCATGAGAAAGTGCAGGTTGTGGAAGGAAAAAGTTGCACACAAGTCGCCCTGACACAGAGAATAATAATTTAATAATTTACCAATGATTTGAATTTTGTCTTCCTTAGGCTACTTCTATAAGAGGGGATGAATGTGACTGATGTTTTTGTTGAAAAGGTTTTGCTCTTAATGGCCTAAATGATGATTATTAGTGGTATTTTTCCCCTATGTAAAACATATTTTCCACACCAAGTTGTCCTTTTTATACAAAATGTTGTTTCTAATGATAAAGACTTTTTCTGAAACATGTTCCTAATATTTTAACATTCCTGATATTTGTGGGACACAATGTTCATGCCTTGTGGTCTCCATTTTTGGGAACCTAGTCTGAGCCAGATGTGTGGGATTTTTTTTCTTTTGTTTGTTTTTTTCCCTCATAAATAATCTTTCGCCTAGTCTCCAATAACACTGTAATGACAAGGCCGGAGACACTCTTTTGTAACTCTCCCTTTGGATATTTTGGCACATAACCCAATGTTTATTAAATATACTGTATAATCCTCTTCTTATGTTTTATGTATTTATTGATATTTGTATGAAGATGTTTTTGGATGTAATGTCTTTTCTTGTCTAAAAAGAGAGATTGTTTTGTATCTAATCCTTAAACACTATTGCTCCTGATGACATAAGTGATGCTTTTCTATTTAAAGCTTTGGTATGCTTTTAAAAATAAAGTTTATCACCAGATACCTAGATACTCAATTTCTTCTTTTTTTTCTTTAAAACAAAATACCAGGTCTTCCTTAGCATTATATATCTCAATAAGGCTTTATCCTAGACACTTAACCTTTTCTTGCTGCTCTTTCTTGTGATGCTTATACGGAGAATAACTTTTTTCTATCAAACGTTTCATCCTTTTCTAATATTTAGCTATTTGTATACAGATGTAACTGCACATACTGTACAATTCAACTGACTGATTAAACGTCTTTCCTAAGATGTTTCTAATGAACCAAGTAGCTCCCTGCTTCTCCTGTGACATGTGAACGTAATTGATGTGTTTTATTCTCTATTTAATGTCTGTTGAGTACTTTTGTCCTTCAATAAGAAGAAGAAGATCACCTTGAAAAGTTTGAAAATTATTAGAATTTATTTTGTATAGCAGCTACAAGTGTGCAACCATTTTCTCCCACATTGAAGCATAATGGACATTAAACATGTTACAGCTCTCCATGGCAACAAATCCTGTTCTCTGTATGGTGATTAACTCACATCTGACACAATACTAACAAGTGCAAGGCTGGCGACTTGCATATGTTTAACTCTACAGTTTATTACAGCGACCGTTTTCACAATGCTAACGTGACCGTGAGGGAATAAAATCGTATCAGTGCATTCTTCTGTTGTTTCAACACTATGTTGAGCTGATAATTACTTTCCTGACCTTACACTGAATCCCTGAATATGAGAATTTAAGTGTGAGCGGTAGTGACTTTGTCTCTCCAAGGAAACTTTTAGTGGCTGATCTTGAACTTAATAAAAAGGATTCCTGCAAAACGTGAAAATGTTGTATCGGACTGATATTAAAGGACATGAATTTGCACAATAAAATAGAGAAAAACCTTCACAATGATATTAAGAATCTTTTAAAATGAGAGAGCAGTGCGGCGACAGAGAGAACTCAGTGCACTTCTGCTTAAAGGAGTAGTTCAACACGTTTTTTCTTGCCAATAGTTGAATTGAATTGTAGATGACTCAAAAGTTAAAATAAAATGAAATGACAAACAAATGAAATGACAAAATACAGTGTTTTTTGCCCTCTAGAATGACACATAAAAGTGTTTTCTGATCTGACACCTCTATTGGCAGGACAACATTATTACAAATCAGTGTTGTGAAATGAGTCAGTTTTTATTATATAACACTATGGCTAAAATTTGTTTAGATTTAGGCACAAAAACAACTTAAATTTACTACTTCTTTAAGGTTATCATGGTTGTGGTTTAAAAAAAAGTTAACTTTCAGTTGAAATAAAGATTTAAAGTTGAATATTTTGCTGACCCCTCCGTCCACCCTGACCTTCTACCTGCACAGACTTTGTCGGCCTGTAATAAAGGTCACCTCATTTTGTCTTTTGCCCCTGTCGCAGTCGATACCGGCTTTGTCACTCGAACATAAACGCATGTTGTTTTGGAGCTGAAACTACTGATGCTGTTATTCTTTTTGGTGTGACAGTCTCAGCTGAGAAGATTGACATCACTCTCATGTCTGTACAGTCTAGTTGAGCCAGTTTTATTTATATAGCCCAATATCACAAATCACTATTTCCCTCAAGGGAATTTATGTGCTGTACAGCATACAATCTGTGCACCCCGTGTCCTTAGACCCTCGTAAATATGAAACTACAGCTGGCAGCTGGTTAGCTTAGCTTAGCATAAACACTGGGAGAAACAAGGAGCCTGGCTTTTACCAAAGGCAACAAAATCTGCATACCAGCACCTCTAAAGCTCAGTAATTAACACATTATATCTTGTCTGTTAATCCAAACAAAAACCATGGTGTAAAAATAACCTTTTGTGGTTTTATGGGGTTTCGTGGTTAAACACAGCAAAGACAATCCAGGGAGCGAATGAAAAAAAATACTGATCTTTTTCATAGAAGCCATTTTGACATGAAATAGTGGGATAAACATCCTAGACATTGTAGAGGTGCTTGGATTTAGAGCTGCAACAAATATTACATTTTTGTAATATAATCATTACGAGTCCTTTTTTTTTAAAAAGACAAAATGTCCTAATTTAGCTTCTCAGATGTGAATATTTTCTGTTTTTTTTAAAAAGTCCTCTATGACAGTAAACTGAACATCTTTGGAATGTGGATCAAACAAGACATGTGAGGACATCACCTTGGGCTTTTTGACATTTTATGGGCCCAGCAACTACTCAGTTAATGGAGAATGTGATGAAAGATTTCTCAGTGAGGGAAATAATTGTCAGTTGCAGTCCTAGTTGGATTGATTCCTAAAGGTTTGATACTACTAGCGCGTCTAACACTAAGTCTCGTTTTGGGTATTTACACTCGCATCAGCAGGATCAAAACCAAAAAAAAAAATGAATTAACCCTCTTAATAATGAATGTCTTCAATGCCTTATTTTTTTTAACCTGCAAATTACGTGAGTAATGTTGGCGGTGATGAAAATATATGTAAAAGTAGCAGATTAATGATGATAATATTCACCTCATAAATCATGACCACATGATATTACTGCACATTACCACCTTTAATAATGAAAGGTCTCAGATCAATAGTGGTAATTCCAGCCCTGGTATTACTTTGTACTGGATTGAAACCAAATTTTGTGGTGTTGCTCACCTCTAGTGCAAACAACTAAAACAGTATGCACTGCTGTTAATAGAGTCAGAGTTATAATTATAATAATAATGAATTGCAGTGACGGTGATTAGCGTTAAGAAGTTCTACATATAACCTCACAATCAAAAATCTTGTCCAGTTTTTTTGTATAACACGTTTATTTTGATCCTGACATGATTATTGCACGGATTTAATTCTGAGAGAATCCACTTTGAATTCTGGTTTTACATTCCAACAAAGTGATGAGGAGGCATTATGTGTGTCTGCATACCAATCTCCATGACCAGACAAGCCATTTTCATCTCTATGTAAATGCTGAGTATGTAAATAAGCCATGCAGCACTAGAGGGAGAGATAGCTGTTGGGGCTGGGGTTTATCATTTGCACACCATTTGATCCAGAGATCTCACGGTGAACACTACATCCGATATCTTTTACAACACATCAACTCTCAAGACAGGACATAGTCAGTTAATGGGCAATATTTCCCCATTTCATTCATTCACTGGAGCTGGGTCAGGCTTTCTGGGCCGTTAGATTGGATGGAAGTGGAGCCCGGCAGAGCAAATGCTTTCTAACAACAATGAAATTGAGGTGATGTGTTTTCTCACATATCTCCTTATTTCCTAATGCAGTGATGCTGCATTCCTTCGGAGTAACTTTAATCTTGTTCTGGAAAATTCCATTAATCTTTGACGTTGCTTGCAACACAAAGAAGATGAAAATGCTGAGCAGTGTAAAAAAACACTGATGCCATATTTTATGTCCTCACACTACGTTACCCAGGCCCAAGTGCAGAACATGCTAGTCTATTTCCCTGCTTAATGCAGCACATTCAAAGTGAATTAATGAAATCCCCCCGCATGGAATGAGCGTTATTGGCGCTGCCTCGAAGACGGGTTGTCAAAGAAATCGAATCAAATGGAGGGACAGCCATTTTGTCCTTGCCATATAGATTATTTATCAATCTGACCATCCGCAGTGACGCATGCCTGCTTTTAGAGTCAGTTCACACACACAGTATCCTCACATCAACCTACCAGCTGGCCACAATCTGTTTTTCAGTTCAGGGTTGACTGACCACAAATACATTCTCTTTTTGACATTGTATTATTCAATAAACACATATATACACCATCATTAAAATGTACTTTAAGGTGCAAATGAAAGTCTTTGAAGTTTCTACCTATCAATAATGATGTAGTAAATGTGTAATATATGAATGCCTATAAAATGTTAATCAATCTTTCAACACACACCTCCACGACAGCCTTTTAAATCTCTAGCTGCCACTGGGAAACTGTTTCAGTGAGATGAAAACAAAGAGAATTGAAGAAAGAAATGCTGCGGCTTGCATGTTTTCAGTTGAGCAAAAAAGATATTTCTGTTGCTTTTTTCCTGACGTACTTCTTACAGTTTTTTTTATTATTATTTTCAGCTGCAGCTTAGTTAGGCTCAGGGAACAAAACTTCTTTGTTAGGTTTAGGGACAGATTTTGGTTTGTCACAGCCATAAATAGCCAATGTG
Organism: Lutjanus campechanus; assembly: GCA_027495735.1. Lineage (NCBI taxonomy): Eukaryota > Metazoa > Chordata > Actinopteri > Lutjaniformes > Lutjanidae > Lutjanus > Lutjanus campechanus. Next base: position 411,132 of record JAJHUR010140464.1, on the reverse strand, counting down.
GCTATTTACACCCTGGGTGCAAATAGCATTGTTGGCTACGGACACCTGAGTGCATGTTTCTGCCATGCTAGGCTATATACACACAGGCGTAAATAGCCATATTGGCTAGTCCAGCCCTGGTACGAATAGGCACACAGGCTAGTCCAACACGGGTGCAAATAGCATCTGCCTCAATAAAAATATATACATCATTAAAATGTAGTTTAAGGCAACAAAACTACTTGGTGAGGTTTAGGAAATGATCATGGGTTTGTCTCTGTCATGAGGGTGTAAACAGCCACATTGGCTTGGTTGCAAATAGCATTTTTAGCTATTCACAATTTGACAGTAGTATGAAGGTGTACTTTATTTACAGTTTTTATTTTTCAGGGATTAGTCTCAGTTTGGTTAGGCTCAGAAAACAAAACTACTTGGCTAGGTAAGAAACTACTTGTTTTGGCTTCTGTAACAATAATCGGTTAGGTTTGGGAAAGATCATGGTTTGTCACTGCCATGAGTTACACCACATTTGTTATTTACACAGTGGGTGCAAATAGCATTGTTGGCTACAGACACCTGGATAGCCAATGTGGCTATTTACAAATTCTTGGCTACTGACAGTCTGAAAGTAGCACAAAGCTATATATCAGAGGTACTCTAGTTACAGTTTTTATTATTGTTTTCAGTTTTCAGTTGCAGTTTGGTTAAGTTTCATTAACAAAACTACATGGTTAGGTTTGGGAAAGATCACAACGCCACACTGGCTATTTACACTCAGGTGCAAATAGCATTGTTGGCTACGGACACCTGGATGCTTGTCTCTGTCATGCTAGGATATGTACACTCGGGTGTAAATAGCCACATTATCTGTTCCAGCCACGGTGCAAGTAGGCACGCTGGCCATTCAAATCTGGGTGCATATAGCACCTGCTTCAATAAATATATATCCACTCTCAGTACAATGTAAATTAAGGTGCAAATGAAAGTCTTTGAAGTTTCTTCCTGTTAATAACAATGTAATAACTCTGTAATACACTTGTCTATAAAATCATCAAATCATTCAACTCACACCTCCGCAACACCCTTATAAATCTCTAGCTGCCTGTGTGAAACTGTTTCAGTAAGATGAAAACAAAGAGAATTAAGGAAAAAAAATAATGCAGGGGCTTGCATATTTTCAGTTTAGCAGAAAAAAGGCGTCTCTGTTTTTTTTTTTTTCACAGATTCTGTCTTTCACAATGATCTTAATCTCCAGTGAAGAAGGCTGCCTGTTTCCCGTCCCTCACTCTCACTCCTCCATTTCGCAGTCATTTGCATGGGCAGAAAGGAGCTCAGCTCAGAACACATCTCAGCGCCAGGTTCCCCTCATTAAGTCACCTGTCACTTCAGGACTATTATACCAGCCTCATATTAGCATCACCTCTCCTCCCCAATAAAGCACCTGGAGGGCCGCTGCGAGCCTACAGGCTAATGGCAGCCTACACATCTCACATCAGCCACTTCTGCTCTACACAGTAATACATCACATCGCTCATAATGGATTGCTGATTTTCATAATGTGCATAACATACACAATGCCAAGTGGTGTAATGTATTCTACTGAACACAAAAATTACACCCATTGCGGTACATAATCAAACACACCAAATGTTCTCGCTGCTCAGTCGGAAAAAAAAAAAAAAAAAAAAGAGTGAAAATCCTCTGCATCGCCTGCCAGGGGCATGGCAACTTATCCAACCACATGAGTACTATATCATCAAGAATGCATTTGTTATCTCTTGGGTACAGATACAGTAAAAGGCCCTGCAGATTGTTCCTGTATATTTCAATTACATTTGACATGCAGTGAAGGGTTTGGACTTCAAAAAGCTTTTGCTCTGCACCACATCCAACCATGAAGCTAATGCTTTGCATTGTAGGCTTTGATTGCCCTGGGGTTGAGGTGTCAAAACTGGCAAGCATGATAATGGTTATACTTCTGGTGCTTTATGGGCCCTACAGTGACCCTCGTGTCTGTTAACCTTGCCTCCTCTGTCTTATAAATCCTATCCTGAGAGGTTTATAGGGCTCACTTGTCAAGCCTTTCCAGTCGTATTTGGTGGGTGGAGCAGTGGCACAGACAAACGACATGGTGATAAATTCTGCGTTTGTTGGGTAACTACAATGAACAGCTGTGTTCGCTGCACCGTAGGACAATGCACACAATAAATGTCGCAACAAATCAGTAATTAGAAGGAGCGCGCCTCCTAGTAGGGCTGCATGACATGGTAATAAAATCACATTGTGATTATTTATACAGATATTATGTTATGATTCACGAGGAGTGGGAATGATCATTCTGGCAGCACAATTTTCATTCTCACTGGAAAAAATAAACTAAATCATGTTTTCTTACGTCTAGAGAGCAAGATTTGTAGGCCAGGGCATCTCTGCAGCACAACACTACTTCGTTATAATGCTAATAAAGTACAAATACCTTGTTACTGTACCTAAGTAGAGTCTTCAGGTGGGTTATCTGTGCTTCACTTGAGTATTTTTTTTTCTGACAACTTTTACTCATTACTCCCAGCATTTTAAAGGGATAGTTCTACAAATTTGATGTGTGGTTGTATGAGGTTCTTATACAGTAGATGCTGATCTGCATGCCCCCAGTTTGGAGAAGCAGAGAGGAGCACCAGTACAGACGCGAAGCGAAGGTATTGTTGTGGACAGGGTCAGCAACAAAAAATGGTTTAACCACCTAAAACAGTAAATATCCCTTTAGGTGAATACTATATTTAGAATATTTTCACTGCTTTACTTTACCGTTAGACAGCCTTTTCTGATGTGAAACTGCAGTTATAGAAGCCAAATAACACTCTTTCCAAACTAGGTATCGAACCTTAGGTTAAACCCAAAATTTTATGACACAGAACAGGGAAGTTGCTGGTCTACCACTGCCTTGTTCTCTTGGTTTTTATGTTGTGTCCAAAACTATTCTTTTACATCACAGACATTGCATAATAACACAACAAAACTAACAGACTGAGGTAGTGGTAGACTAGCAACTCCAGTCTTCTGTGAGGCATTATTGATTATTTTTTATTTTGCATCAAGAGCAATTTCAACCTAAATGGATGGGACAATAACAGATAGAAAAGATGATTCCTTGGTGTCTCCATCAGTGCATGTCACACAAAACAGATGTATAAAGAAGAAAACAACATAAAAGTCGTAACAGTGCACAGAGACAGCAGGTAGAAATGTGCTTTAGAGGGCTACTTTCTATTTTTGTGCTTTGATAATATTTCAGAGCCTGTACTTTTTCACTTCTACTTGAGTAAAGAAGTTGAATCAGTTCTTTTACTTTTACCAGTCTTTTTAACACAAGTATTTCTACTTCTGCTTGAATAAATAATGTGTGTACCTTTGTCACCTTTATCAAAAAATTTGCAGCTCCTGCAATGTGAATATTGAACTTGATCATATTGTGATTTCGATAATATTTAAATTAGTTGTGCCACCCTACCTTATAACATTACCCAGAGGTAGTGGCTGAAAGACGTATATTGATGTGAGCATTGGGAGAAAAGTGTGTGCGTTTGACAAAATGTTTGTGTCTGAAGCTGAGGCCTGTTCTGTCTATCAAAGGTAATGTCTGTTTGTGTCCAGAGGAACGTGTGTGTGCCTCTGCCAGACTAAACCTTGTCCTCTACACTCCTCTTCCCTTGTGGGTTGCGCTTGACTTCCACCATTTTCACAGCTGCTCTCAGCAGTGCACTCCATTACACCTTAAATCACTTAAAAGATCTGAAGCACCAAAAACTCCCTCTGCAGCTAATTCACCCTGACTGTGTGGATCATCTCGAGAAAACAAGAGCAGGAAAACACTGCAACATCTGATTCCAGGCTAATAAAGTGCAGCCCTATCTTTGTATTGGAATCTATCGCCGCCGCAAACTAACTATATTAAATCAAGTCACACAATTATACTCTCACTCCGTAGTGCAGTTCTAAAAGATACTGCAAAATACAATCCCACAGATAAAAATCTCATATTTTACACCCAGTCACCCAATTCTTGAAGATCTTGGCAGGAGCGTTCTGACAAAGGCAGATCCCTCTTTGTCGGGAATCCGAAAGCAGCCACAGAGATTAGGCTCAATAAATAAGGAGGGATAAGTGGGTCTTGTCCTGTGTTTGGTGGCACAGAGCAGTAGACACACAGAGGTGTGACACGCAGCTGCACAGTGCTATTGATTCTCCGCTGGTCTCCAGGCACCCTTCCCTTTCATTCAGGCTGCCTGCCAAGTGCCTCTGAACAGGAGCCCCTGCTCTCCCAATGTCTGCACGTCTGCTTAAGCACAATCAATGGGCCATCAGCAGGGGAGAGCACGCATGCCACTGTCTTTACTTCCACAGGGTGTGAGTCGGGGAAATTGAAAATATATGTAGTGGAAAGGCATCATGATACCATGCAGGCATAAAGCATCATTGACTATCAGGATCAAATCAAATGCTTCAAATGGAGGTTCCAGCCAGTAGCGCCCCTGCAAGAGCTTATTTGCAACCGAATGAAAAGACTACCCCATTCATATCTGACTTAAATAACTATTTGTTAGGCGTGGATCGATTTTTCTGCACGCTGAGAACTGAAACAAACCGTCAGAATACCTCATTTCCCCATATCAGATAAGCATTTGAAGGTTACTGCACAACAACAGATATTTTCCTCACTTCAGTGTATTCGGCAGACAATGACAACCCCCATTCGGCTCTACTGTACGATTCTATGAGAGATGTGTTATTTTAAAAGCACACCTCAGGACAATGATGGATCATGAGAAGGAGCCGACTTTGTCTTTCAGTTGATGGGTATTCAGCCTCTCCACCGGTGGTCCACTATGCAGCATTCTGCACCACTGCAAGGCTTCAGTTCAGGTTGCAAATCTGTCAGCCGGGCTGTCACGGCTCACAATGGAGTGACAGAAACGTCCCCATTATCAAGGACATTTCAGTTTTGTTCTCGCACGGCAGAACATCTTTTTCAAATCCATCTTAAGCAACACAAAGGGGATTCCGAGCTGAATGCAGCAATATCTTTGTTGCTCCCCAAAGATAAATAATGTACCCTCTTACACAACTCATCTTTTCATCTGTGCTTTGAATCTGAATGGAAAAACACGGCCAATGCAGCATTACATTTGAGGTGGCAGCTTCAATCATTGGATCGTGCATATCACTAATTATGCACTCATTGGTCATTTCGAGGGTGAGTGGTGGTTCGACTGGTATTGAGTGAGTGCAGGGGGGGAAGCTGTGTGCACCATTAAGAAGACAGGAAATCTACTAACTCAGTGTCATCTGAATCCATGAGGGCAGATAGAGAGATACTGACAACAAATAATAATTATTATAATTATAATGTAATAATTAGGCCTGGGCAATATTACTTACACACAGCATCTTGATATTTTTAATAGGGGTGTAACGATACTTTGCTCTGGATGAATGAAATGAAAATTAAAAATATAATATTGATCATCAACTTTAAGATACGCCTGTATTTGGAAACGCCCACGGCCCGTTGGTGTCACTAATTTCTGGAAGAGTTCAGTCATAAAATTGTCTAATTATAATTTAGTTGCTTTTTATAGTTGACAGAAATGTAACTGAATGTGTTAAATGAACGTCTGATATCAGTCACAGACTCCTGCATTGAATTGAAACGAAATCGTATTCTGGATATCACTTTGTGATATCAGCGAATATCGTATCGTGATTTTACACTCCACATTTTTGACTGTTCCACAACACACAAGATATATCTTGATATACACGTTTTCTCTAAAATAACAAACTGTATATTGTCAAATAGTATTGATCTTGTAGAATATGATGCATTACTGTAGATTAAACTACCCAACATTAGGGCTAGGCAATATGGACAAAATCAAATACGGAGGTGGGTTGTAAAGAGTTACATTTACTCGGTTACATGTACTCAAGTAACTTTTGAGAAACTGTACTTGTCAGAGTAGTTTTAATGCAGCATACTTTTATTCTTACGTGAGCAGATTTCAAGAGAAACATCTTTACTTTTACTGTTATATTCATGTTGCTACTTACATTTGAAAACATTTATGTCGCAACTTACATTTCGATACATTTATGTCGCAACTTACATTTCGATACATTTATGTTGCTACTTACATTTGGAAACATTTATGTCGCAACTTACATTTCGATACATTTATGTTGCTACTTGCATTTGGAAACATTTATGTCGCAACTTACATTTGAAAACATTTATGTTGCAACTTACATTTCGATACATTTATGTCGCAACTAACATTTCGATACATTTATGTCGCAACTAACATTTCGATACATTTATGTTGCTACTTACATTTGGAAACATTTATGTCGCAACTTACATTTCGATACATTTATGTTGCTACTTGCATTTGGAAACATTTATGTCGCAACTTACATTTCGATACATTTATGTTGCTACTTACAGATCCAGCCACTTAAAATTTCCGTTTGGTCCCTGGTAGGGCCCAGACCGATCCGTGGCAGGTCCCTGTCGTCACCTGGCTGGGGCCGTAGCGCTAATGAGATCCCCCGCGATGACGTAGGGAACACGGGGCCGACCCGTCACGCCCATAAGTTCATTTTTTAGAAACTAGTTGCAATGGTCTGTTTATCCACCAGGAGGAGCAGTGAGTGTGGAAGCTGAAGCGCCAGTTATAACTGTAATCGCAGGCATAGGCCCTATTTGATGAGGGAGAGAGCTTCCCACACAGAGCATATTTAATTATTATCAATAGACTATATCATAGGT
>JAJHUR010140464.1:376253-404307 GCA_027495735.1 Lutjanus campechanus | reverse complement strand
ACATTTCGATACATTTATGTTGCTACTTACATTTGGAAACATTTATGTCGCAACTTACATTTCGATACATTTATGTTGCTACTTGCATTTGGAAACATTTATGTCGCAACTTACATTTCGATACATTTATGTTGCTACTTGCATTTCGATACATTTATGTTGCTACTTGCATTTCGATAAATTTATGTTGCTACTTGCATTTCGATACCTAAGTGTGTACTTAGATTTGGATACATTCATGTCTCTACTTACATTTGGAAACGTTCATGTTGCCACTTGCATTTGCATAGATTTACTTTGCTAATTACCTCTGGAAACATTTCTTTCACTACTTACATTTGGATAAACTCATGTTGCTTCTTTTATGTATTTATTTACTAATTTATGCAGTCATAATTCATAATTCATATATCACAATATTTTTGACCAAAGACCTCGATGTTGATATTACAACAATACTGTAGGGATGAATATGGGTGCTTTCACAAAATATTAAGTTTTTTGATAAATAATCATCAGTAATGTGGTTATAATGACTAAAAAGCATAAAGACAAATAATAGAACAGGTTGAACAGCCTTTAAAACCAGGAAAAGACAACACTTACACAATATCACAATATAACAATATCCAAAATCTAAGAAAATATCTGGTCTTATATCACAGTATTGATATAATATCAATATATTGCCCAGCCCTGGTACTAATAATAACATAAGTTGCCTGCAGAGCCAAAGTTGCAGAGTAGCTGCATCAATGCAGATACCAGGAAAGACAAAAACAAGATGGCTCGATATCAAACATGAAAAGTCCAACCAACAATTCATTTTGTTTGTATGAAGCATTAACATTCCTGTATCAGTTAGCCCAAAGATAATACATAAAACTGTGCATCTAAACTTTATATTCACACAATTATTCCACATCTCAATCACACACGCTCACACACACACACACACACACACACACACCTGCAGACACACACAAGTACACAAAGCCAGAAGCAATTTGTTCTGCAATGTTTGAACTGTGATATTATGACTTTGAAATTAAAAGACAACATTATTTCAACAGGACCTCATTTCTGTGTCAGCAGCAGCGAAGAGGAGGGCGTGAGCACTAACACCAGCTGAGTGGCTGTTCAGCCTCATACGTGCAGCAGTGAATAAAGAAGCAAGCAGGATATTTTTACACACACACACACACACATTAGAAACGGTCTAATTATTATTTCCAACTGTAGAACTTGTAATCGCGCTGCGGGCAACCCAAACACTGCACTCACTTTCTTCATGTGAGGAGACAAAAGCCAAATGGCAGCCGATCGGCTCATTGACAACTTTTCAGCACCTTGGAAAGCCCCGCGCCGCCCCCATGAACGCTGAGCTGGAGCGAATAGTGCTAATAATAATAATAATAACAATAATAATAATAAGCAGCTGAGCGGTTGAGTGCGCTCATCAATACAAATTAATTTGATGTAATCGTCTTAAGCTCCTTTTAATTATTTTATGCTACATCAGCACATAGTACAGCTGACGTTGTTCACGAGCATGAAATTAGCATTCAAATATTTACTGTAGCTCGTTAAAGGAGAAGAGGAGAGGAGCTGAGAGAGGATGAATGAGAGGCAGAGGGAGAGGAGATGTGTGTGTGTGTGTGTGAGAGAGTGAGTGAGTGAGTGTGTGTGTGTGTACTCTATAGGTTTTGTAAACTAGGGGAGACCGGGAGCAATTGTAACAGGGGGCAATTGTAACACGTTCAGTTACTCCAATAAGAAAGACGACATTACTCTGCACATGCTCGGTAGGATTCTCTCTCTGATTTTGAGGTATGAAAGCTCATTTTTGGGATCTACAGTATGTTTCTTCTGCAGTCCAAAGTTTAAATGATATGAACTTAAACTTACATCAATTTTATCTTTAGGTTATTGGTCAAAAATGAACGTAAACAAACTATGCTAATATAAGTTTTGCTAGATTGCATATGAGATGTTATCATCGCTGCAAGATCAGGGACACAATTACCCATGAGCCATATGGCCCGATGTAAGCACATTAAATTTAAATGTAAAATTACTTAAAACGTAATTCAAATAATTAAAATCTAGTTACCACAATAGTTAGTCTTCTGCAAAATATAAACAGACCTTTGATTTAAATGCATTTAATGCCTGACATCTAAAAGAATCTGAACTATATACAAATCATCTTATACTACATCAGTAATCTGATTACAATGGTGCGCTTTTATTTGATAACTGCAACACTCTGACTGTTCACATTAAATGTAATATCATAGTCCTGTCCTTATTAGTCAATTGTTTTATTAATTAGTGCACATATGTGTGTATCTTATATCAAAAGATGACTGGTGTTACAGCTTACCCTGGTCTCCCCTACACTGCCTTAAATTTAATCACTTGTGTTTCCATTTGGTCTGTAAATGTGGTAAGCAGTATCTTGACCAGTTAGGAGCCTTTTTTCCCCACTTTCAGCTCTCCCGTAAGATGGAATAAAAAAATAAAAAAAAGCCCCTTCCACTATCTGTTTATTTGCCACAATGCTTGTGTCCACCGGTAACCTTTTCCATCCAATAAACACCCTAAATAGACAGGGACGAGGCCTAACCTTCGGATAAGAGCTATTTGTGAGGTGCAGGCTCATTGAGAGGCAGCGACTGCTGCACAGACGCCTCTATAAAGCAGTTTGTTCCACTCCTCTTATTGGCTGAGCAGCACTCGAGGCTGTTAATAAACCCAATAAATGCACACCTGTGGCCACATGACAATTAGTCCAAACAGTGGCCGAACATTTGTGCTAATTAGACTCGGTGTCGCTCTTCAAGCTAATTTAAGACTCCTTGAGAATTGGATATATAATTGTCTGATGGTGTATCTGCAGAGATCCTGCCTTCTGCTTGTGTTTCCTTATTTTTCCTCATTATTTTGCTGCGCTCAGGACGTTTCACCGGCCTAAAACGTCAGTATTTGACGTCCTGGGAATGAGACTCAACATTCAACTACCTTTCTGGTGTGTTTAAAAACACCTTGGACAAATAACTACTCCTCGAGAATTAGAAACATAAAAATAGATGGTTAATACATGATATTATAGTAATTAAAGGCATAGTATGCAACATTTTCCTTAAAATAACAGTGTAAAGATTCATACAAACATAATACCTTTCAATCATCACTTATGATCCACTAGAGGAGTGCAATGGTGGCTGTATCTGCAGAGAGCCTGTCCCCTGCCTGTATTTCCTCATTTTCCCATTATTTTTTGTGCTTGGGATGATTTACCAACCCAAAACGTCAGTATTTGACATCCTGGGAGTGAGACTCAATAAACAACTATCTATCTTTCTGGTGCGTTTATGAATAGCTTGGACAAATCTGACTGATGATAGCTTTAACTAGTCTTTGAGAGTTAGAAATATAAAAAAAACACCAGGGAATTATTGTAAATAACCTGATGATTTGTTTTGTTTTGTGTTTTGCTAAAAACTATGGCTTTTCATAAAGGCAATAAGCCAGCTGAAGCACTGATTTATGGTGAGCTGAGAAAGCTTTAAAGGTATAATCAGTAGGGTTTCTCTGAGCTGTTTGCAAATGCACCAGAAAGATAGTTGATTGGACGTCAAATGGTGACGTTTTGGGTTGGTAAAGCATCCAGATCACAGCAAAATGTACAGAAAATAAGGAAATACAGGCAGAAGGCAGAGTCTCTGCAGATACAGCCTCCTCCTCACACTTCTAGTGTGTCACAAGTGATGAATGAAAGGGATTATGTTTATATGAGTCTACACATTGGGTTTTCTGTTTAGGGAAAATGTTGCACATTACGCCTTTAAGCAACTGAGGATTTGTTTTGTACGTGTTTTGCAAAAAAATATGGCTTTTTCTTTAAGGCGATAAGGCAGTTAAGGCGGTGATTTATGGTGAGCTGAGAAAGCTTTAAAGGTACAGACAGTAAGATTTGTTCGAGCTGCTCATTAGCGCACCAGAAAGATACAGTAGATGTTTGTTGAGTCTCATTCCCAGGACGTCAAATACAGACAGTTTTGGATTGGTAAAATGTCCTGGACACAAAGAAATAATGAGAAAAGAAGAAAATACAGGCAGAGGGCAGACTCCCTGCAGATATAGCCACCTCCTCACACTTCTCATGGGTCATAAGTGATGATTGAAATGGATTGTGTTTATGTGAGTCTATACACTGCTTTTTTTTTAAGGGAAATGTTGCATATTATGCCTTTAAGCAATTGACTTGTTTTGACTTGTTATGTTTGTGTTGTGTATGTGTTTTTGCTAAAATAAGGCTTTTTCTCAAAGGCCATAAGCCAGTTGAGGCGGTGATTTATGGTGTAAGCTTTAATGGTTTTATGGACTTAAATGCAGCCACCTACCCGAGTGTTGTCATGGTGACAATGGTGTACCAAAACGCTGCGGGGATGCTGGTGAACTTGCTGGCTGTGGAGCCTTTTTCTGCATAAAACATGACCGTGGCAAAGATAATGATGGCCATGGTGAGGGAGAAGAGTAGGAAGCCCAGTTCGGAGGCGCAGCTCTTCAAGGTGTAGCCCAGGATGCGCAGCCCCGCGGAGTGCCGGGAGAACTTGAAAATCCGAAAGACCCGGAAGACTCTGAGCGTAACGAAAGCACCGCTCACCTGGTCATTGTCGGTCATGACCAGGCCGATGTAGTAAGGCATGATTGCCACCACGTCGATGACGCTCATCACACTTTTCATGAACTTGTAGCGGCTGGGAGCTGCGATCAGCCGGAGCAGATACTCGACGGTGAAGATCATGACGCACGCAGTGTCCAAACAAAAGAAAGCCAGCGCGTACCGGTCCCCACAGGAGATCTCCTTCGACCTGTTGGGCAGAGTCCCGCACGGAACCGTCTCCACCACGTTGGCCATCACTGATATGGCGATGAAGAAGCCTGTGACATAGTAGAAGACCAGCGCCAAGGTGCTGGTGTGAGGGTTTTCAAAAGCGCGCCACAGGAACTCCCGGTAAGTCAGGTTCACCGGCGTGACGTCATTGTTCATGTCCATCTCCTCGTCGTCTTGGAGCCTCTCCGCGTTTTCGCGCCTCCGGTCCTTGTACTCCTCATAACAGCAGTCCCCGATGATCTCCGGGATGATCCCAAAGAACGCCAGCTCCTCGTCGTACGCGGATATGCACTCTTGGCGCGGGTAGTGTAGCTTCCCCGTGCGGTAGAAATTGAGGATATGTCTAAAGATGTCAGGGTCACGGTCGAAAAAGTACTCGTTCGTCTCCTCGTGGAAGAAGAAGTCCCTCTCCGTGCTGCCCAGCAAAGTGTCCGGGTACCTCTCCAAAGTGGTCCGCCACGTCTGAAACTTGGTCCCGCTCACGTTGAGGATGATGAGTCCGTCCTGGCCTTTCTTCTTGTCTTGGGGAGGGATGGGCATCGGGGTGCTCGCCACGGGCATCCATCCTATGGCCGCCGCTCGGGCGAAAGGGAGCCATGCCGCTACACCTGCTGCCATGCTGACCTGTAGTGTTTAATACAACCCTGCTGCTCCGGTTATCACAGTGCTACGGCTCGGGGATGAATTGCATCTGCAGGAAGGAGAGCAGACAGAGATGGTTAAAGAAAACACACAAAGCCATTTAGTTGTACTGATACTGCGCATTGCACTGTTGAGTCTCACTCTCAAGGCTTCTCCTCAGTGTAACTGTTCAGTTATGGAAGCCTACTTCTTTGCGGCAGAATATGAATTGGATTTCGTCACCCATCAATAAGCAGGATTTTTTTTTCTTTCAATGAGAATCTAAGTGAAAACCACCCACCTTAGGTAAGGCTGCTCTTTAAACTGCATCCACGGTGAGTTTAATAAAATCCTCGCAGGAGAACACTTGCGATTCCGCCTCCCATCTATCTGTCACCGCAGCCAGACGATAGAGGAAAAACAGTAGAATAACGTCGCATCAACAAGTTAAACAATTCAGGCGGCAGTTTCTCAGCACGGAGCGGTCGATCGTCCGAGCGCGATCTCTTCTTTCCTCCCTCCCGTTACCGACCGTGCTCTCAGTTGCATGCGTTTTTCCTCCCGTTGCAGCTACTCCTCAATAAACTCCTGTTCTGTTCCTCTCCTCGTCGACTGCAAGACCACCCTCCCCCCTCCTCACACCGCCGAGCCCCGACTGTTGGAGAGAGGAGAGAAAATCATATGCAGAGAGAGGAGAGGAGAGAGGAGAGAAGAGGAGTGGTCCTATCTGCACCCAGAAATTCCTCTGCTGCTTCACTCCGGGGGGACTAATCAATGCGTAATGGTGCTCTAAGTAGGCGGCATCTCCGAAAACCTCAAGTTAACGCTTATGTTTGTGTGTGCAGCCTCACAATTCAACTTACCCCGAGTGGGTAATATGGTATATCCACTGAATATAATGAAATATCTTGAATAGGATGGTTTATTTTATGAGCAGCCGTATTAAATTTGTTTTGTTTTTTTCAGTTTTCTTCCCTTTTTCCTTCGAAAAATCCCTCATGCAGGTAATAAAAATAATCATTCTGACACCACTCGAGGTTTGTTTTGCGTATTATAACTCTTATGATCGATTGCAATATATTTGTATTTATTTATTTTGGATTTAACATCTGCAACAAATCGTGATCAATATTGTTTCTTGGATTGCATCGTGCTGTGATGCTGTTCCAACGGAGTTACACAGCCTAAAAGGTCAACATCATTGGGCTACACTGTTCTACTGACATTTTCCAAAATAAGCATAATCAATGAAATGTCTCTTGTGCTCCATAACACAACACTGACATCTCCGAGGGGGATTTCGAGGCTGCTGGGTCCACACTGTGAAGCATGTGCTGCGGCGTGGACCACAACAGGCTTCAGATCCACGTTATTAACACACAAAGAGCACGTTCACACTCCGCCTTGAGCAGATTTTTGGTGCCGTTTGAACCGGTTTTTGCTTTTCAGCACCATGGACAGCACCCGAGCTTTCAACGTCTCTGCAGACGTCTTTCTCGAGCGTGCGTTTCTTGACTTGTTTTACTGTTCATCCAGTCAAGCGAACTAAAAAAAAAAAAGGCTCCAACTAGAAGATATTCCTCCTGCATCCTATATTTTATTTATTTACACTATTTTACTTTTATTTAACCCGATAAGTCAACTGACAATCAGTTATTATTTACAATAGCGACCTGGCCAAGAGGCAGCAACAGGACGTAGGTCGATACAAGGTAATAAAACAGATAGAAAACCTGAAAACATCTCATACAAAATTAAAACATCATAGTGTATACAGTACATACAACAACAGTAATTCAGAAGCAGCTGCAGTGATCACAGACTGTTGTTTGAAATGTGTTTTTAAAGGTGGGTAATGGAACGAAGGTGTAGAGTTTTAGCTTCCTTTTGCAACTGGTTTTTAGTCAGCAGGAGCAGAAAACTGGAATGAGAAACAAGCGCAGACTTTTAGGATGACCATGTTAATGAAACTGCCAGAGCATAAATCGTGGTTAATGTTGGAGATAATGAGTAGTGAGTGGAGATATGGGGGAGTTTTGCTACTGATTGTTTTATGAATGAAGTGATACAGGTATGGAGAGATGGGGCCACTTGACAAGAAAGTACAGGTTACAGTGATGAGTGCTGAAAGGGGCACCGGCCACAAAGCCAATGGTGGTATGGTGGCTGATGTCCACTTTATTGAGAAGATTTTTGGAGGGAAGCCTATATTAAAAGTAGAACTTAATGGATTTAGTGGAACATATTTTTTCAGGGTGAAAAGCAAAGTTTTGACATTTTAGAGTGATGTGGTCTGGGTAAAAATGGTGTTGTGTAATATTCAAAGGTCAGTCTACACCTATCATACAATTTTTTTGTTGTTGTCTTTTTTTTTAAAAGTTTTTCAGGTCAGTCTTTCCAGTAAAACACTCACACAGAGGATATTCTGATGTCTTTTGTATTTGGGGTACTACTCCCCCGGGTATCGTTTTTTCGATACTGGTTCCTGAATGAACTTCACACATTATGGTTCATTTACTCACTTAAAAGGAAGAAGCTCTTCAAAGACTTGGTGTTTCCTGCAAGCCTCCACGACAGGTAATGTTGGAAAGCCAGTCCCCAGAATTATTATACCTGGGTACAAGCATGCTGCTTGGTTAATGGCCTACTGACACTAATGAGATTTACTCCATAGGTATTGAAATTTGGTATTGAATGTCAAGTCTAAACTGTGTATAAATTGCTCCTTAAAGACAAATATGTAGTATCTATGACAGCATGATTACCTCCACCAGGTGTAAGCCTGGAGTGGATCATGCATTTGTGTAGTATCATATGAAACTAGATGACCTGAAGCATCCATTGGTACCATGTCGGAAAAAGGGGCTAAAAACGCTCCATAGTTGTAGCCAGTTGGCTGTAGATCTTCTCCACCTTCAGCTAAGCACTCAGGGGTTCACAGTCATACATAAGTACACACAGCTGCTGAGCTTCTAGAAAATGGAGGGTTTCTTTGACCATTAACCCCCGCTGAAATGAGGTGTGGATTAATTCTCTTTAGAAAATCTACTGCAGCCGCTGCTCTTTTCCAAAGGACTGTACTCAAATTTGCAACAAGTGAGAAGAAAGTGGCCCACTGTCTTGCTCAAGGACAGTTTGACAGGCCCGTTGATGGACATTTGATGTCACACCAGTCAGACCTGTGGCCTTTTATTTCCCAGATCTTCAGCCAGTGCACTCCATTCACTCTCAGCCTCTGGGCCCCCCTGGCACAATGCTGAGTTTTTGTAGGATGAATGCACAGGACTGTCAGAAGTCCCATTAGTGTATGCTGAGCATGTCAGAGCACACTCAGTGTTCAGTTTGAGCAGTCAGGCCCAGGGGCTATGTATTCATCAGGGCATTTAAATATTCCAGCGGTTGCCAAATGGCACCAAACACAGGCGTCCCAGCTGAGCTGGATGCCAGAGTAGCAGCAAGCTTGTCAGAGCACAGATAGCCACTGTGTTTTAATTTAAAAGGCGGTCAGAGTGGTTATTTAGCATTTATCCTGTAATTTAAGCAAAGCAAAGCAATTTGTCAAAAATGTTCTGATATTTGGATTTTTCTAAGAGAACATTTGCTTTGTTAAAAGAGTATTGGTGTGTGACAAAGTGAAAATATATGGGAGTTTTTCATCTTCAGCGCCTCACATAGACATTTCCCTTTGGCTTGTAAAATTTCCAAATCATTATAAGATCTATCAGCCAGTGAAATCACAGAAATATCCTTTGTTGTGTCTTTTCAAAAACATCACAGTATACTGACAGATATATACAAAAGTATCAATAAAAAAGTTTTGCTTTTGCTCCTGTTTTTCATGAAATAAAAGAATCTAATACTTCTTCTGTGCAAACAAAATGTTTATAACTCAAATTTATTCACAAATGGCACATAGAGATGCTGATTAAACAGTAAGATTATTGCACATGTGTGCCATTAACTGGTGACAATAAAAGGTCACTCTGACTACAAATGCTATTTTTTTCCCAGGATGGCAAAGTCGTGACCCACCCTACTCTGCCTCTGATTAGCTTATCCTGATATTCTTACCCTAACCATTACCAGTCACTGCTCATGTCTAAACCTAACCAACCCAACCAATGACGGCAGTGAGTACCAGCAAGTCAGAGGCAGAGCAGGGCACGTCACGACATTGTCCTCCTAGCAACAAAATTTAGTATCTGTAGCCCTGTGCGAAATAGTTATAGTTTAGTGTCTAATAAATGTCATTTTTCAAGATAGAAGTGCACATTTTAGAGTGGCCTTTTATTAGAGTACACCTGTGCAATAATCCTGCTGTTTAATCAGCGTCTCTACATGCCACACCTGTCAGGTGGATGGAAAAGTGCTCACTAACATGGACTTTAACAGATCAGCGAACAAATTTTGAGATAAATAAACCTTGTTTGTGCACAGAAGAAGTTGTAGACATTTTTACTTAAATGCATTTGAAATGGAAGCAAAAAAAAAAGTGCTGCATTTATGTATTTTTTTAAAAACTATTTAGGACTCCTCATATTGTATGGTGATTGTCTGTGGCGATCAGAATGAATGATCGTCATCCAAGGTGCTGACACACTTTATGAACACGCTTCATCCGAAGAAGCTCCAAGGTCATTTCAGATGATTGGTGTTGACACAGAGCTGTGCAGATGATTTAATTACATCGTCTGTGTGTTTATGGATTTACTGTTTGGATCAAGTAATTAGCATGTGTCCTTAACAAGGTTGAACAACTCATCCGGCATTTTTGTGATATTTCTGTGATTTTTTTTTTTTTTTTTTTTTTTTTCACGGACATCACTTCAAAGATGGAAACCACTGATGTGGATGTCCAATCAATGTTTAAACATTATGGTTAGCAGTGGCTTCCAGTTAAAATAATACATAATCAGGCTCTTGTCCTGTCAGGCCAGATAGTCCCTGATGCTGACGTTTTGAACTTGTACCACTGAAGTGACGCTGAAGCCTTTGGGATTAGGTTGTGTAACAGGATACATTTTGTAAACAGGTTCTTAAGTGTGCTCAGTGTTGTAACGCAAAGGCATGCACCCAAAACAAACACACACACACACACAGACTGTCCTTTAGACATTCATGTGGGAGCACGCACACACAAAGCCATCTTTTTTGCATTTGATCCGGTGACAGCAACAGTCTGTCCACTATAATACACGAGTGCAGCCCACACTGCTGCCTGTTTTCTGTATTCTATATTTAGTCAGGTCCAGCTCAGTGATTGAGATGATTAAACAGATGAGTCCCCTTCACTGGAGACGTGCCAGGGCTTGTTAAGGAAGAAGTGAAGGGGCAGCCGCCATTTGATCCGGGTCATCAATAGAGAAATTCAAAATATTTGAAGCTATTGGAGCGATTTTGTGAGTTTGAGCCAGAAATAACACATGAGCAAGATGATTCATGTACAGTACAAATATTTGCTTGAATGCCTACAACGCCTTTAAAGACAATCATATAGGCTCAGCGCTCTCTGCTCTGGGTTGGTAGTGGTTCGGAGGTCTAGTTTAACCTCATAATAAACTTTATTTTTATGGAGCATTTCAACGAGATGCAAAGTTCATGACAGGTGATAAAAGGGTAATAAATAAAAAGCCAATAGGACGAGCAGTAAAAATCCCAGAAAGGGAGAAAAAGGTTAGGGACGAATAAAGCAGGCAAATTACACGTAGTACCCTATTTCAGGCCTGGAAACACCCTGGCATGTTTTATGACATGCTGCTAATGAAGTCATGAATCGTCCTCATGACCTCTGGGCACAATGACATGCTGATATCCTCAGGTGAGCAGCCCGCAGCCTCGCAGCCCATCTCCCCCGCCACGTCATCTCCCTCAGCTGCCTCTGCCTTTCCTCGGCTCTAATGAGTTATTGACCCCCTGCGGATGTGTAAAATAGAGTAGGTCTTCTTGTTTCTTTATTGCACATGGCAGCTGGTGTGTTTGTGTCTGAGTCCCTGTGTCCATGCATGTGCCTGTATGTGTGTGTATGCGTGTGTGTGTACACATGCATGCAGTCATGTGTGAAGCTATTTATATGTGTGTTCATGTGTGTATGATATGTTCTGCAGGGAAAGGGAGGCTGAAGACTGTATGACTAGTTTTATCCGCCTCAGGATTGCTGGCATAATCTGTAATTTAACAACTGCTGGTTGTCAGGATGATACAAATAGACCATATGGATGTGTGTGGTTCATAGCACACGCAACACTACATATGTCTTATAGTATTAAAAGCATATTAAAGGTAGAGTTTTGATTTTTTTTTTAAAGTGGGATGTTATCATTACTGTATTACTATACTGTACTGGAGATGGCAGTCAGTATACCTGCAGATTGGAGAAGCATAAAATGTGTTTTAGCCACATAAAAAAGGTCCACCATATACATGATACATTTAGAGTATTTTCACTGCTTTACTTTGTCGTCAGACAGCCTTTTCTGACAAAAAAACAACCGTTATATACGCTGAATATCACTCTTTCTAAACCAGCCAAACTCCATAGGCAAAATCAGTCATTTTACCTCCAATGAGGTGGCTTCGTGGCTCAGTTGGTAGAGCATGCGCCCTGTGTACTGAGGCTGTGAGTCCTCTGCATCAGGCCATGGGTTCGATTCCAGCATGTGGCCCTTTGCTGCATGTCATCTTCCCCTTTCCTATAATATTTTCAGCTGTCCTTTCCAAATTAAGGCACAAAATGCCCTCAAATTGAAAAAAAAAGTCCAATAGTCTTTGAAGTGAACAGTAATTGTTACTGGTTAGCTGCCAATATGTTGTTTCTACTGAAGTATGGGTTTACTAAGCCGTCTCAAACTGCTAACACAATCCTTACAGAAGAACCAGAAACTATGAAGAAATTATAAAAAAAATTAGGAGTGAATGGAAGCAGGAGTTCAAGTGGCGAGAATATGACATATCCAGTAACATAATGACAACCAGATGAGAGGAGACACCTCATTACAATTCATGGGAAGAGTGACGACTCATGTGTCACAGTACAGAAAGTGCAGAAAAGCCTGTGTTAAGTTGAATTAAATTGCATTTTCTCTCGTTTTTACATAAGTTTACATTGCCTTTTGCCACCAAACTTACGGGATTGGTGGGCAATGAGGTGTGAGGTGTCATAACACAAACTAACCAATCAAGGCAGAACAGTAATTCCTGTGTTCTGTAAAATAGGTAAAATTACTGTTTCTGAATATGTACTTTGGTTGTTTTGGAAAGAGGGATATTTGGCTTGCATAACAGCGATTTCCAGCCAGAAAAGGCTGTCTGGCGGCAAAGTAAAGCAGTGAAAATTTATTGTACACTTAAACTGATATTGATTTTTTTTTTCAGGTGGACCATTTTTTAAGTGGCTAAAATACCTTTTGTTGCTGGCTCTGTCCACAGCAGCACATTGCTTAGCTTCAGCGCTGGTGCTCCTCTCTGCTTCTCCTAACTCGGGGCATTGCTGTAGGCTCGGGCGCAGATCCCGGGGAGGACGGAGGGGACGGAGGGCATGTGTCCACCCCATCTCTGAAAAAAGACATGAGGTTGCTCCTCTGATAAATTACTTCAAAATAAACGATGTAATTTAAAAGACATACTTAACAGAAGCCGCCTCCACTTTTGAAATAATTCACACCTTAACACAGCCCTTTTTGAAGGTTTTGTTTATGTTTCCCCTATCTATCTTGCTAAGTGGTATGAACTGCATACATCACTTTCGTCTGGTGAAAATTAGCGCTGTAGTGCGATAAATAGTGAGATAAATTGAGCTGACCCACCTCTTAATAATGAACCTTGTAAGCAGCATAAAGTAACGTAGGACGTGTGGCGAAAAGCCAACAGTTTTCTTCTTCTTCTCTGGGCTTGTAATTAAAATCCACATAATCTGGGCAAACTGCAATTACCCCACCCCAGCTGCTCCAAGCAGATAGGTGCAGGGCTGATTTTCACCACTGCCCCCATCCCAAATTGTTGTAAGATATGCACCCTTTACTAAAGGTAATACACTGACCAGTACCTCATACAACCCCACATCAAATAATCCAAACTATCCCTTTAAGTTTCGCCACCTCCCTGTCTGCTACCATGGGAGACAACCGAATATGTTAAAGCCTACGTAACTATCAGCATTAGAGGCTGGCAGAAACACAAAATTGCTGTTTAAATACGGTCTTTCTCATTAAACCATTCTATCATTTATATACAGTACATTCTGGATGGGAAACAATGAGATGGGGATAAGTGTTCCACCCACTAGCGCTTTTTTAATTGTTTTTCACCTAGCTCCTTCTCACTGTGTCTATAGGGAAAGTAGCTCTTGTCATCTGGTGAAGAGGTGTAGAAGGGATTAGAAAAGAAAGGGAGGTGTCTGTCACTGTGAGTGCTTGTGCCTATAGCTAAAGCACACACACTGCAGCAAGTGTCTGGGGCTTTGAGAACTCCTCGAGTACAGTACATCACTGCAAGATCAGCCGCGAGTCCCTTAACTGCCGCTGCACGCCGGCACATCAGCAGGAAAATGTAAAGCACGGCCATGAGACTAAACTGAACCATACTTTCCCTCACCTTGCCTTGTCAGTTCAACCTTGTAGCATTTCCTTTTGGCCTTGTAGCAGAGCAGAGAAATACAGATGTGTGTTTATCTCATGGTGTGTAATTAAAAACCAAAGACAGCGTGGCACCCAACTGGCACACACCGACATTGAAATAGTAATTCTTTTCCAAGGGCATCGCATTGTTTACCCGCCTCATCTGTTGAACACAATCCCCCCATTGCAGAGGTGCTGAGCAGATGCTATGTGAACATCTAAACAAAAGGCTTTTAACAGGTTCACACTGTCTGTGCAGTCGCAGCTCCAAATTGAAATGAAGCTGTGGTAAGTGTTGAAAGCTCTCTGTCCGTGCTGTGTCTGTGCACTGAAGTGATGGTGAAGAAAAGGGCTGTAAAGTTCGGCTCAGGATATTTTCTTTATTTTTTTTTTTAAAGTGGGGCTGTCGACTTGTTCCCAGTTTGGAGAAGCAGCAGGAGTACTGGTGTAGGCAAAGAGCTGCTGTGGACAGGGTCAGCAGCGAGACATATTTTAGTAGTGTTTAAGTGTACGCTATATTGTCATTGTTTTTCCTCGTTGCGGCCTTTGTATAAGCTAAATATTGATCTCTCCAAACCAACCAAACTCTATAGGTGAAATAAGTGTTTTTTTTACCTCGCAGGACAAAGGAGTTGCTGTTCTGCTGCAATGTTAGTTTGTTTGTGTTGTTGTGTGACTTCAGTGAATCTGAACTAACCCTTGAAAACACTGAAGTAACGCAATAACACAAACAGGTACAAGGTAGGGTACAACAACAATCCCTGTGTTTACAACCATTAAATTCTCTGTTTTCCTCTTTTCCTTCCTTCTTTTTTGGACTTTGCATCCACTGCTAGCCGAGGGACGCCAAGGCAAACCAAAGAGCTGTCCAATATCTCAAGGCACACCTGTCATCATATGCATGCCAAATAGCCTCTATAACCAACCTAACCAACAACCTTTAACAGAAGCACATTTCTCAGTTTGGGGAGTTTGGGTGGAAAGAAAACTACCAAGTTACACCAGGACTTGCCTCACGGCGCATCACTGCGCCTCAGCACACTGTTTGGGAACCATTGATTTAGAGGATAAGATGTAGGCGTAGGCTATGACACACATTTCAGTTGATGAAATATTAAAACACTTTTTATTTGGTGGGTAGGCAACACTTTTTTTTTCCTTACAACTGGAGAATGTAAGAATAACTTTGGGCCTCCAAAAACGATAAATGAAAATTAAAACTGTCATTCAGCTGCAGGTTGCTGAGCCTTGGCCTATGAAGTCTGGCTGGAAATGTGGAAAAAAATGACACATTGAGGGCACAAAATTTTTACATTTTATTAAAGATAAAGGCTACAACTTGACAATGAGAAACACTTTTGGAAAAATGTGTTTTTTATTATTCACATCAAGCCCTTAATAATAAGTAATTAATCTCAGAACGTTGACAAAGTTTATAGTATTTCATGTTAAGTACAACATTATCAAATTTAATTTAAATCTGATCTTAGTCAAAGGAGGCGGGGCTATGTGGGCACTGCGGCGGTCTGTGTGCGTCAACTCGCTGTTGTACAGAAGAGAGAAGGAGAAAGCAGTACTGCTGTCCTGATACTATAGAAAAGGAGGATTGATAGCATCTCAAATATTCAAAGTAGATATATATTGATGAATCAATAATTTTGACGACACTTCTGTATAACTACCTTATGCAAGCCTACTTTAAAAAATGCCAAGCTATCCCTTTAACCAGCACATTCAGACTTCACTGCTCATCACTGGTGCACATAGATTTAAACGTTTATGCTGGAGTGCACAGGATTGCATCTGACAGAAAAAATATTATCTAATCTGCATCTGCATTGGAATAGTATTTGTTTGGCAGATGTGAGGTAGCATTTCACTGGATCGTGGTCAGAATTTCATCACCATTTCAGCTGATTGATACTTAAATGTCACTGGATTTAATGCTGCTGGCACAGAGGGAGATTTTCAATCTATTTTTTGGATCTGCTTTCTGTTGTCTTTTTACATGACCTGACTGGCATGACGGTTCATAAATACCCATCAGCGTTTCCTCTGCGCTCCCCAAACTTTCCCTCTAATCCCGAAAGATATATTATACTTGTTTTTTTAGGCGTTGAGCTCTTTTCCAGAGGGGCTGTCTGTCACTGAGTGCCACGCTAGGATAAGCTTTAATTCCTAGATCACCACCACCATCATTACAAGCAACCGACAGTGAGGCAAAAGGGTCAGGAGGGGATCGGACTCGGTGGCAGGGTTGTTTGTTTGGGCAGTGACAGTGTGGGCCACTCCTGACGTCATTTGTCGGGACTTGGCATTGGCTGCCCTGACCAGTGACATTTGCTTTCCCACCATGTGGCCCCTGTACTTTGAGGCCAGATGGCAGATGATGCCTCCAAAGCAGACGACACACAAACATTCATGCAGGCGTATCCACACACACACGCACGCACACATTTACATAAGCACACACACACACACACACAGGCACACAGACACACACGCGCGCTGTTCACAATCACAATTTTCCCTTCACTCAGCAGAGCGAGGGGCAAAGCAACAGATCGATTTGTCACCCAAAATAATTTATAAAGTCCTGATAGAATGCCAGAAAGTAAACTTGGGGAAAAGTGGATGTATTATGATTGGAGCCGGGTAGATCGATGCTTTCCTCTCTCTGTGAGGCTCAGCTTGTTTGTTCAGGGTGAAATATCATCATGAAGGTGCAGCACACAGCTCCTCCACCTCCCTTTTATCTGGACTGCAAAATTTGTATCCCTCCATCACATGTCCTCTTCCTTTTTTTGTGCTTGTATCCATTCCTTTAGTCCCACGTGGAGGAATTGTCAGTCATCTGTAAATATATTCAGTGTAACCACAAAGACTTGTCATTGATGTGGTCCAGAGACCCGCGCTCTTTGAAACAAAGGTTCTAACTAGAACCATAAAGGGTTCTTCGGCTGGGATCCTTTTATAAAGATTCCACTTGAAACCCTCTCAGAGAGTTTTACCCAGAACCACATAACATAAAGAGTTATACTTAGAACCATCTGTGAAAGGTTTCACCCTGAACCCCCTGTGAGAGGTTCTATAGAGAACCCTTCTATGGTGTAAAGGTTCCAACCATTCCACCTTCCTCGGGTGCTAACAAGAACTCAGCCAGAGTGTATCGATAACCCTTATCAAGAATCCACCTTGAGGGTTGTACAGAGAACCATTTTATATTATTACGCAAAGTACCATAAAGGGTTCTTTGGCTTGTTCCCATTAGTAGAACCCTTTTTGGTTTCTGGTAGAACATTTTGTAAAGGTCCCACATGACACACTTTCAGAGAGTTTTACCCAGAACCAAACATAAAAGGTTATACCCAGAACCATCTGTGAAAGGTTTCACCCAGAAGCTCCTATGAACAGTTCTACAAGGAACCCTTTTATGGTTTAATGGTTCCAACCAGAACCCTCACTGGGGGTTCTATCTAGAGCCTTTCAACACTCCTTGAGTGCTAATAAGAACTCAGCCAGGGAGTTCTATTGATAATCTTTTTATACTCCAAGGGTTTTATTTAGAACCCATGTTGAGGGTTCCAAAGAGAAATCTTTTATATTTTGGTACAAATAACCACAAAGGATTCTTCAGCTTGGTCCCACAGGAGAACCCTTTTTGGTTCCTGGTAGAACCTTTTATAAAAATTCTACTTGGAACCCTTTCAGAGAGTTCTATCTAGAGCCCAACATAAAAGGTTATACCCAGAACCATCTATGAAAGATTTCACCCTGAAACCCCAATGAAGGGTTCTACAGAGGACCCTTTTATATTATGGTAAAAATAACCATGAAGGCTTGACCCCATAGGCGAACTCTTTTTGGTTCCTGGTAGAACATTTTATAAAGGCTCCACTTGAAACCCTTTCAGAGAGTAGTTCCCAACATAAAGGGTTATACTTAGAACCATCTGGTTCTATCCCGAACCTTTCCACTGTCTTTGTGTACTAAGCCACTGGTTTCTATAATAACCTTTTTATATTCCAAGGTTTTATCTAGAACTTGCCTAGAGGATTCTACAGAGAAGCCTTTATATTGTGATAGAAGGAAACATAAAGGGTTCTTCAGCTCGGCCCCATAGAAGAACCCTATTTGGCTCCTGGTAAAAGTTCCACCTGTAACCCTTGCAGAGAGTTCTACCATCTATGAAAGGTTTCATCCATAACCCCTTATGGGAGGTTCTACAGAGAGCCATTCCACGGTGTAAAGGCTCCACCTAGAACCCACTCTTCTATCCAGAACCTTTCCACCTTCCTCAGGTGCTTACAAGAACTCACCCAGGGGGTTCTACTGAGAAAGACCCCTTGAAGAATTGGTTATTTGGATCAAAAGAGGCTCTTAATGGAACCCTTGAACACTTTAATTAAAAATTACTTCTTCAGAAACAAATGATTCTGTGTAGAACCTCAGCGCTTCAGGAGGAACCCTTTTGGAACTGTTATTTCTCAGAGTACAGAGAAACACGTGTTGGAAACCGAAGTGAACGGTTCGTTGGGTGTATGTAAGTGCGGCCTATTAACCCTGCTGGAAGGAGCCAAATCAATTTACTCCCTTTAAAAGTTTTATCAATCATCGGCATCGCAGCTCGGAGGAAGAGTAAATGAAGGGGGTCTTTCTCTAAATACATCATATCAGTAAACTGCGATAAGCATCAGCACTTTAATCCAAAGCTTCTTTGAGCCTCTTTTGTTGTAAAATCATTTCTTCTTCACTAGAAAGCACACAGAGAGTCACAGAGTCACAGGAAATTATGTGGACAGAGAGGCGACAACAGTCACATGGTGATCAATCCATAAGAAAGCCCAGTGCGAGCCGCTTCTCTTAGCATATTTCATTATTTCCACATTCACTTCCCACCGCTTTTGTTGTGTAACTCGCCAGACTATAAATGAACAATTATTTTCTGCGAGGAACTGAGCCCAAGCAATCCAGAGTTTGACCAAATGAATGCACATGGCTTCACATAAATACTGTGTGTGTGTGTGTGTGTGTGTGTGTGTGTGTGTGTGTGTGTGAGGGGGGTGATGTTTCAACCAGAGAGAGTTAAAGAAAGAGTTCGACATTTTGGGAAAAACACTTATTCTCTTAGATGAGAGGATCAATACCACTCTCATATCTGTCTGTTTAATATAAAGCTACAACAAACTAGCGCCTCCAAAGCTCACTAATTAACACGTTATATCCGTTTGTTTAATTTATACGAAAACTGCAGTGTGAAACAAATGTTATATACCAAACTGTTTCTTGGATGGGAGAAATGTAACTTTCTGTAGTCTGCGCTGGTTGCCTGGCAACTGCTCAGAGCCCCCCAAAAAATAGCCTAGTTTAGCAGGTGACCCCCCGTGAAATGAAGAATTGTTGCTTAAACAATTCAGTTTTTGCAAAATAAATTTATCAAATAAGGTATAAATTGTTATTTTGTGAACTTCAGAGGTGCTGGTAGGCAGATTTGTTCATCATCGTACAGAGCCACGTAAGCTGTTCACCCCTGCCTTCCAGTCTTTATGCTAAGCTAAGCTAACCAGCAGCTGGTTGTAGACTCATATTTCAGAGTCAGCAGCAAAACGTATTTTCACCACCTAAAAAAAGATCTGTATAATTTTAACTTTACGCTATGTTTAGAATATTTTTTACCACTTTACCTTGCTGTCAGATAGTCTTTTCCAACGGGAAACTGCAGTCATAAAAGTTTGTCCAAAGCAACCAAACTCCTGTGAAAAAAGCAGTAATTTTATCTTGCAGAACACAGGAGTTGAAGGTCTTTGACCACTTTGATCAGTGTTTTACAGGATTAGTTCAGTAATTATCAGTTTTCTTTTATTCAATAATTTTTTTGCCCTGACCCTAAAAGAAAACTGATGTGGCAGATATTAGAAAATGCTCCTTTCCTTTAAAACTTTCCTTAAGAAACGGGAATTATTCTTTCCGGGATGTCAGGTTTGATGTAGCTGTATCGTTGTTTGGGTGGAAACAGTAGACTTTTGGAGTCGCTGTACAGTGTCAGAAACAAGCTGTGATAAATGAACGAGAAAACGGTGTAAAAATTAGACATAAATCGGGAGAAATACGGGAGAGTAATGATTCTGGGAGGAAATAGGGAGAGGGCAATGAAAAACACCTGGGAAAGAGTCTTGTTAGCTGTTTACTCCTGCTTCCAGTCTTTGTGCTAAGCTAAGCTAACCAACTGTTGGCTGTGGATTTATATTATATGTAGATTTTATATTTAATGGATAGATATAAGAATGGTAACAATCTTGTCAAAATGTCAAAATATTCCTTTATACTTCTCTTTTGGAGGTTTTAGACTGACATGTGCAGCTGTAGTCGGAGTAAGATATTAATGAGGAAATCTTGCAATCAGCATCTTTAGCGATGCGAGTGAACACAGTGAAAGCGAAAAGACCAGTGCAGATAGGCTTTGTGTCATAAACTCAATTGAAATTCCATCGAGCACACGATTGTCTTACCCTTTAAAGAAAATCTTTACATGGAACCACTTGATACAAAGATAATGATGTATTTCAGTCTTGCAGAAAGAGCAATATAGCAAATGAATGGGTGAGCTGCAATGAATAACGAGATAACCTGCCTATTAAAGATAAAGGGGAGGTGTCGAGGTCATCAGCTCAGGAGCGGCTGCTATTGGATGGCAGTTCAATTTAAAAGGGGGTGGACCATCCTCTGAGAGTTTTGTAATTAATCAAAGTCCCCCCCTTTAAACTCAACTATTTCACGTTCAATTTTATCTGCTCGTCTCCCACGTGCAAAGCCCTTGTGTGATGTGAGCCCATATCTTAATTACTCTCAGATCACTGATACCCCCCCCACACACACACTCGCGGTATCTCTCGAAGAGACAGAAAATCATTTTACAGCTGAGCAGATAAGTCCCCGTGCTCCCTTTAACAGCCCCCCTAGCCAAAGCACATCTGACAGTGTTGTAATGACAGACAGGCAGCGAAGGGCCTTGTTCCGATAATTCCTCGGCTACATACTAGTAATGAGCCCCCCACACCCGTGATGGATTTCAAATTGAGCCTCTGCAAAAATATTATAATTTCAAAGCAGACATACATCGTTAATATGTTATTAATGGCAATGGCTGCTGGAACTGGCCGGCTGCTGTATAAGTTTTTCAAGTTGAGTGAAGGATCATTATCGGATGTGTGTTTGGGCATGCGTATGTGCATTTGTGAGCATTTACTGTCCAGCTTTATTACTGACCTATACTAAGGCCACTAATCACTGAGTCTAATTTGGTGTCATGTTCTACTTAATGCAACGTTTGATCGCAATTCACAACAAAACAGTGTCGTCGCAATCCCTCAGTTCCCCCCGTGTCGAGTGCAGATCAGTCACCCCCGAAGCCTTCGAGATGTTTTTCTCATTCTCTTCTTTTTTTTCTTTTGTTCGGCTGCCGTGATGCACTCAAGTCCCTTTAAAATGATCTGACGAAGGGCGTTAAAACTTAATCCATAAAGGTTTTTAATGTATGTTTGATGCTTAATTAAAGATTTGTGCACCTGCAGGAGCGACTGTGCAGTGGCTGTAAAAAGTGATCGCAAAGGTATGTGTTTGAGCTCATGAATACGTAAATGGAAAATGTTTGGACAGGGAGCGTTATTGACATCCCACAAAAACACAGTCTCACACACACACACAGGAAGTGCCTGGGGCTACTTGTCAGATTTTACAGTCCTAGAAATAAAGGTTCTAACTAGAACCAAAAAGGGTTCTGTGGCTTGTCCCCATAGGAGAACCCTTTTTTGGTTCTTGGTAGGAGCTTTTATACAGTTTCCACTTGGACCCCTTTCAGAGAGTTCTACCTAAAACCCAACGTAAAGGTGTGTGAAAAGTATCACCCAGGACCCAGAGGTTCTACAGCAAACCCTTCTATGTTGTAATGGTTCCACCCAAGAACCGTCTCTGGAAGTTCTATCAAGAAGCTTTCCACCTTCTGAGGGTGTCGACCAGAACATACCCAGGGAGGTCTACCAATAACATTTTATATTCCAAGGATTTTATCTACAACCCGTTCGGGGGTTCCACCGAGAACCTGTTTATATCCAAAGGGTTTTTATCTAGAACACACTCAAGGGGTTCTATTGAGAGCCTTTTTATATTCCAAAAGATTTTATCTTCAACACACCCAGGGGGTTCTACTGAGAACCTTTTTATATTCCAAGGGTTGTATCTAGAACACAACCAAGGGGTGTTCTACCAAGAACCTATTTATATTCCAAGAGTTTTTTCTAGAACATACTCCAGGGATTCTAGCAAGAACCCTTTTATATTACAAGGGATTTATCTAGAACCCACCAAAGGGGTTTCTACTGAGAACATTTTTATATACCAAGGGTTTTATCTTGAATACGCTGAGGTGATTTTACCAAGAACCTCTATGTATTCCAAAGGTTTTATCTAGAACCCACCCAGGGGGGGTTCTCCCAAGAACTTTTTTTATACTATGCTACAAAAAACCCTTGATGAAAGAGAATTCCAACAATCCTTGAATAACTCTTTCTTCTAAAAAAGGGCTCTTTGAATGAAACAGGTTCTTAATGTGATCCCTTAGTATTACAAAGAACCCTTGGCAAACTCTTTCTTCTAAAAAAGGTTTTCCCAAAAGCACGTGGTTCAGGGTAGAACATCAGGCCTTCATGAAGAACCCTTTCGGAACCTTTATGTGTAAGAGTGTATGATGGTGAGTTCCACATACGAGCTGTAGAATGACACAGTCACGTCTTTTGATGCTAAAATAATTATAAATCTTTCGTCCTATAAATAAACCTGCCACATTAAAGTGCAATTTTTGAATATTTTGATATGCTGAGCCAGGGGTTTCTTTATCTGTAAAGGGGAAAAAAAAGCCAGAGGGCAATGCTGGGGCTTTGAGCGTAGCTCAGGGGCTACGCTGACAACACAAGTGTGCGGTTAAATTAAACAAGAGACTGAAATAAACACAAGGTGAACGACCCAAACTGAACTGCTGATATTAAATAGATTTTCGACTTTCTGATCTGCCTCAGCACACACAGCAACATAAAAGCACTTCCATTTCACTGTGCCTCGGTGTGCCTTCTGTCTAATTCAGAGTAGTAAAACCACATTTTATTACAATTTAAGGTTCCCGTAATGTCTGGGCTTACCACCACGAGTATAAACATCGTTAGAGCGACTATTACCGCATAAAGCCACACAAATATTCACCTGCAGTGGTTTGGTTTCTCCCACTGGCGGATGAATCAGCACGCAGTTGTCTAATCACCTCCTTTCACTCTTTCAGCTTGTTACTGGCTAATCATGCTCATTTAAACGGCTCACATGTGTAATTACCGCCGTCAAGCAGTCCCCGGCCTAACAGGTCAGCTTGCTTAGAGGGCCAAGCCTATTATGGAGACGTTAAGTTATGATCACAGCTGTAGGCCAGCTGTAGTAATACAACCCCGGGGAACAAATGCCAGCCCTTCTCATTGGGAAAATAAAGTGTTTGTTTAACATAGAGCGAGGTATGTGTAGTGTGTAGCTTCGATTAGCATAAATGACCATCACTCATTTATGGCTCATCAGTGGCTGCTGTTTTCCAATCAGAGCGTTTCAGTGAAACTCAGCAGGCCCTAATGATGAAAACAGTGACTTTGCGCCTCTCTGTGCCTTCCAACAGTATAAAAAGCCTAATTGTGTGAAAGCTAATGATGGTCATGATGGAGCAGAGCTCATGCAGTTGATTGTTTGTGTTATTTCTTGCTTTTATGAACTGTGGCATTATGTTTTTGGGCTGTTTGTCCTTTTCCATTCTTGTGAACGCGATGTCTCAAGAATGCCTTGATGTAGTTTCTTCAAACTTGGCACAAGTGTCCAATTTGACTCAAGAATGATCTGATTGGATTTTGGCAGTCAAAGGTAAACGTCACTGCGACCTCATGTTTGTCCCATTTTTGTGAATGCAACATTTCAGGAGCACTTTGATGGTTTTTTTTCAAATTCAGCACAAATATCCACTTGAATTGATTTGAAATTTGTGGTCAAAGCTCATGCAGTTGATCATTAGTGTTTTTATGCCTCTTCGCCAACAACAGCCATGGCCAGAGGCATTATGTTTTGTGGTTGTCCATCCTTCCCACAGTTGTGAACATGATATCTCAGGAATGCCTCGATGGAATTTCTGCAACTTGACACAAACGTCCACTTGGACCCAATGATGAACTGATTAGATTTTGGTGATCAAAGGTCAAAGTCACTGTGACCTCATGTCTGTCCCGTTCTCACGAAGGCGATATCCCAGGAACGCTCGGAGGGAATTTGTTCAAACTTGGTACAAGCGTCCACTTGGGACTCAAAGATGAACTGATTAGACTTTTGTGGTCAAAGGTCAAGGTCGCTGTGACTTCACAAAACACATTTTTGGCGATAACTCAGGATATTCAGACACTGATTATGACAAAATTTCACCCAAGAATCTAATCAGATAAAATAATGAGGTGATGACATTTTACATCCAAAAGGTCAAAAATGAGCTTCGCTGTGACATCATAATGTTCAGCTCTCTATCAGTCGTCTGTACTTAAAAAGACAAGACAGCATGTTTCTCACTTTAAACAATTCACAGGGATTGTGCATGTCAATATATTGAACAAAAAACAAAAAAATCCCTTGAAGTCTTCACATACATACATTATATGGACAAACATGGATGTGTGTACAATTTGACTGGTTGGCGGATGCATACAACCATGAGCTGCCAATTCTAGTTTGTTTCTGCGAGAGTAACGGTGAGGAGAGGAGGGAGGAGTGGCAGAGATAGTCACGTCTTGGGAAGTGTCTGTACTTACGACACGAAAAAGGTTCTTATTTAGGATGCGGAGAGTGCAGTGACACTCAGAGGATTAGCCGCAGCGTTTTCCATAAAGCAAAAGCGCTCTCAGGACACCTTCAAGTCTTTCTCACTTTCCCTTCAACTCCCTGTTTCTTCCTCTCACTTTTCTTTTACTCCATCGCCACGCTCCCAGGAGGTGAAAGAAATAAGCCCCGAACTGTTAGAAAAGAGGAGGAAGAGGAAGTGAGAACAGGGTGAACATAAATTCGCTAGGTGTTTCACTAAAGATGTGTGTGCAAGCTGCATGGGTGTGGGAATACACAGCCAGACATCTGGGGATGTCATGCTTCCTGCAGGCTATAAACCAATGTTAAAAAAGCAGTGCAGATCCGCGGCTGGATTAAACCAGTGTTATGGCTGGTTTATGGACTGTGCCCATCCAATCAGCGCTCTAATTAAGCAAGAGCAGTGTGGGAATGGTGGGAGCAAAGCACCTCATAGCCCTCAAGATTATTCTGCTGTTTACTAGAGCCAAAAGACTTTGCACTGTGCTGCAGCCAGCGCCATGTTGACGTGGCTGTTTTATTATGAGCAAATACGTTTTTTTCCTGTGCCTTCTCTGCTTAAAAGAGTCTTGGCGAGGCGGACCCAGGAGGCTGTACATTCTATTTCATTTCCATTTGAAAAACAGTGCAGTGGAAATGACAAATGTGTGAGGCCTATTGAGAAGCCTTCAGGGCAGTAATGTAAATAACAGAAATTAATCATCTTCTCCAAAGAGGGAGAAACACGCCTCACAGTCACAACAAAGGTCACAAATCCGGCCTACGCTTTCACATCTTCCAAACAAGAAATGACAGACTTCTGACACGCCACTAATGTTTGACTGTGTGGTCTGTGTGTTTTACTGTGTGTGTGAGAGTGTTTACCGAGTGTGTGTTGTCATGTCTGTGTGCGAGTGTGTGCAAGCGTTTCTCCGTGAGAGCTTCTGAATCTGCCTTTGAATTTCTTCAGTTTATTTGTTTACGAGCGCGAGGCTGTGCGTGTGCATCCGCATCCGCATGCATATGTGCATGCACGCCTCCATTGTCTGTCTGAGTGAGTGTTTGGTCGCAGATTCACAGGATACCTTTTTCTCTGAGGCTGAACCATCTACTTTTAGCTGACAGCAAATAGTTGAGCAGAACCAATTTAATCTTGTTTTTCAGCCCAGGATGACATACGGAAGAATAAAGCAGTGAAGCTTGTCCTAACTCTCCTGGTGGAGGCAGCCACTACGGGCAGCTGTACACTGAGGAATAGATGGTAATTGCAATGTGTTGATTTGAACTTTATAGGCATCATGGGAAGCCGTGGCAACACACTGTGGTATTACCATACACCGGGCAGGGCAGAGACATACTGCAACCCTCTCATAGCAAGTCTAACAGCTTCCAGGGAAACTAATTTGCAGCTCGGGAAAATACTACCTGACAGATCGATTCACCAGTTGTTCCCACAATTAATGGACGATTCACTCTCATGGAAAAAAGAATCCTCTGGGTAGCTTTGGCACAGGAGAAAGGGAGCACAAATGTTGCTCTCCCACATCTCATAAATGTCACAATTAAAACCAACCACAAGCTCTGTGTACATTACAATGCCTCTCGGGGGACAGCTTGACATTTGGACAATCATGTTGAGTTTCTCATCACGAAAGAAGTTGGATTTTATGTACCCTGAAGAGCTTGCGCATTGCAGCATTATTGGACTCATTTGGAGAGAAAAGAGGTAATTGCATTGGAAATAAAGCACGGCACAATGTTGCACATATATTCATAACAGCAAGAGCCGCTGAAATAGGCTTTCTCAATGACGGCGATCTATACATAGAGCTGGTCTGAGCTGAAGTGTTGCTGGTGAAGAGCACACACCAGCTGTCAGTGTGGGGAAAGAAGAAGAAAATAGCTTTCATCACTGAGGGGAGAGGACTGTCGGGCCATGGGGAGGCAGAGACTGATTCAGTCATACATTTTCAAATAAATTCACATGGGTAAACCAGAATTTTACTGCAGGAATCCAGAGTGGTATACGTAACGTAACCGAACTGCTCATCCTCCCCAGAGAATCCGCAGATGAACAGAGTAAAGCTACAAACAGCAAATCCTTTCAGCTCCCAGAATTCTGCAGAGTCCAAACCAGATTAACTTAGCTTTGCACCAAGCAGTCGATGAAAATTTAAAGGAAAGGCCCTCTGATTGTTTTACATAACATCAGGGTGTGCGTGTGAATGAACTTGTGTTGACTCTATCTAGACTTCCTGCATGTTGAATGGATGAAACTGGGTAGCTTAATCATTGCCCTGTTGCTTATGTTTTTGTTGATGGACAAAATTATGGGATTTGACTAAGAGGATTAAAATGACAGCAGTTAATGAGACACAGCTGGGACTGGATCACAACAGACAAAATTGTAACCACCAAACCCCCCCTCCTTCGCCCCGTCGGAGTTACAAATCCATAAACACATAAACAGACAACTCTTGCACACTGGGGCATACACATCAACACACGGGCGCATATGTTCCCTCTCTGTCTCCGTCTTTCTTTTTCTCTCTAACGCACACCTAGAGGCCAAGAGACAAGCTGCCACTCACTCCCATATAATGCTTATTACACAGGGTTTATTATCCCATTCAAACGAACCAGATTAATTCACGCCTTTTCTGCTGGATTTGAAGTATTTAGCCCAACAGGACACACTGAGAATAATAGCATAATTGTAAGCTCTCCCTAACCCCCCCTTCCCTTTAAATGTTGGTTATAGGGATGGGGCCAATATATGTACATGACAATGAGGCCTCAGATGTAGTAAATGAAATTCAAGGTTGATCCACATCGCATTACCACACTGATCCACGTTATTATGTTATAAAGTCGGCTACCATGACAGGATAAACAGGAGTAGCTGGCATCCCTGAGATAAAATATGACAACACCTGACAGCATCTCTCTCCACTGACATGGAAACAATATGGATAGGGCCGCAGGAACGAGCTGTAATCACAACACTGACATGTTA
>JAJHUR010140464.1:288884-375874 GCA_027495735.1 Lutjanus campechanus | reverse complement strand
GAACAATTTACCTCCTATAAAACAAAACTCAAAGAACTTCAAGTCCTTTTTATATAAATTAAAGCAGGATTTTTGTGTAAATCTTCACTCTTTTTTTAGTGTCTTAAACAAAACAGAACTTAACCAAGGTCACTCCTGTAAGGTCTCATATCTTTACAAATGAAATAAGAAATGGCACCTGTGATGCTCATCGCTCTTTTCGATGTGTTGCTCAGCGTTTTTGGAAAGAAACTGGTCAAAGCTGGCGTGACATCTGACTCGGTTCCGGCGGAGCTAGCATGGGGGTCAAGGCCGTGCCGCGAGTTTTGTCTGTTGAGACGTCCGTCGGAATCCGAAATATTTCCACAGCGCCGATTTATTTCCAAGAGGAAAGCGTATGTCATCATCATCGTCCTTTTCTTGGCCGCTCGCGCTAGCCATGACGCCGCCGTTCACGTTGTTTGAAGGCGGCGGGGGTGCGCAGGAAATGGTAACACAGACATACAGACGTGCTATGTGAATTTCAAAATAAAGGCGTATCTTAAAGATGACGATGTGGATCGATGTTGTCATTGTGCATCGATGTAATTGGATCATTAATTAATTAATTGATGTATCGATGTGGATCGATGTATTGTTACACCCCTACTAAAAACATGGCGTAAATGGCGTCTTTTGCGGTTAAATGTTCATGTCGCGGCTCACGGACACTTGGAGTACACCACACGAGCAGGATGGAGACATTTTGTGTTTATTTTGTGTTCTTTTTTTTACGTTTTGAACTGGGTCACCGTTCACTCTAATTGTACTGGATTTAGCTGCAACGCAGTTTTCCACTGAGACTCCGGGAGTATTTTGAGAACTGTAGATCTTGACCCATCCTCTCATCAGCACAGAGGTGAGTAGATATTGAGTGAATGGTCCTTTTTGGATGGAGTATCGCTGTAAGGCTGCAAATTGTTAAGCACTTTCCTCAATCAATCCTTGTAACATTAGTGATCAAGTAGTCAGTTAAAGACAAGTAACATTTCCACATTAAAATGTCTAGAAAGCTTGACATATTTTGTTGAGTTGTGTACTTACATTATCCCAAATATTTCCAACAATGTTCAAACCTAGAGAAATCTGACATTTATTCAAGGTACCAGTGTCTTTCCTGCTAGCCTTTGCTAGCTAGTTGTGAGTTGCCTTGAGTACCTTCCGGGAATCTGTCAGAGAGCGTGGAGGGAAGCAGGCGCATGTGACTAAACTTAATGTGAATAAAACTTTAAAATTACTCATCCATGAACATGATTTCTGCCCGAGTCATGTCAGGCAGATTTTCATCAGCTGTGGTGGTTGTTTAAAAGTGAAACAACTCCCACGCTGCTTCACAACGTCATTGAAACTACACCTTTTGTCATTGTTTTCATGCCAGAAGGACCCCTAGTAGCAGAATTAACACATTATGCAGTTAATCGTACTTTTCCCCTCTCTCTCAATCATAGCTGTATTTCCACAGAAACATAATGCTTATTCTCTAATTGCATTTCATAGCCTAATAATCAATTGCTAATTAATTGTTATCATCTCTAATTATGGCATACACGTCTCCACCAACTCCTGGGCAAAATGTCTGGCACATTAGATGGTAAATGCTCCATAATGTTCTCCAGCTAACCACTAACTTCACCTGTCAGTCCTTTGATGGTGGGCAGGTAGCAAGTAGAAGTGGGAAAATGTGGCCATACAACCAAAAGCTAAAAGGTGCTAAAAGCTTCTAAAGCCTGAGAGGAACTGCAGAATCAGGTGATAATTCTGCATGTAACTTCACCCCCACTCCACAAAATGCTAAAAAGTGTGCAGAGGGCTGAGAGGGATGTTGGCTAGTCTGTCTGAATCCTTTATCTGACTGAATCTGTGGCCCCAACTATGGCTCTGAAATATCAGCAGCCTAACTGTGCTGTGTATTGATTAATCCAAGGCGCTGTCCAAGGTAGCAGATGGATTTAATGGCACTTTTTTTCTCTGAGTGAGGCCTTTCTCTCAGTTTCATCTTGGATTTATAATATTCTTTAAACTACATGGAACCAAAAGAGTCATTCATGAGTCAGGTCGTTAGTCGCAGGTGAATGAAAGGAACCTGGTCCATCCCCACCGGCACTAACATTTTTTTTTGTCCAAACTCATTGGCTATATGTCAGCATTGGCCTTGCAATATTCAGGGCTAATTTAAAACTGTAGATGATGTGTTGAGCCATTTTCAACCCATGAAATCTTTATAAAGTTGGTTTGAAATGTATATATTACCAGCAGAAATGTGTTTCATCACAGTTCAATCAATTAATTTAGTTTACAACTAAAAAAAAAACATGTTTAAATGACCAATCTGTATTTAGAGGCTGTGAAAAAATGAAAGATCTTTGTTTGTCCAGTCTGGGCTACTGTAGAAACATGGCAGTGTAACATGCCAGCCTCTGTGGAAGAGGAGCTGCACTCTGTGGCAAGGAAAATACAGCGATTCTTGTTTTCAAGAAAACATACTTATGAATGTTATATTCAATTTCTGCTATATTCTGCCAGTAAATCCCTGTTAATCTTACAAACTGAACCCTTTAAGTGTGCAATGCCTCTTTAATAATTAATTAAGTATCCAACAAAATGCTTGTTGTCATAATCCTGTTAAAATCATCAATTCCACATTCAAAATCTCTCTAATTTATAGGGCTAAACATTGCAGACTGGGCCTTTAATGACTTTTATAGGCACAGCATCGCCTTATGTCTTCTGTCTAAATGTCACCATGTGATATTTAATGCAGTAAATATAGTATCATGATCATGTGATTGATTCCCTGTGATGACGATCACCGTCATGAACATTTCTCTCACCAGATTCGTCCTCCAATCTTTCCAATAAGTCAAACGTTGAGTCCTTCCAGACTTTATCTCTCCGCTCCTGAGTAATGACACGTCTAATGTATGTATCTGATGGTGCTGTGGGATGTCCAATGTATATAAAACGTTGATGACTTTCCTGGACATCATGTCCCTGTGAGCAGCCTGCAGCAACCCCACACACACTAAAGACAACATGGTTAATTAAATTCACAGGGAACAAGATGGCTCTACATGACACTAATGTGTCCTGAACCTACATGATAATGTAATATGCATGTTAATAAAGAGGCATCTAGTTTAAAGATTCTAAATAATGTAAGCAACACATTATTAATCATGGCTGGGAGCACGTCTAGAAGACAGAGTGCCTGCAACGCATGCATTCTGAAGCTGTGTGTGTGTGTGTGTGTGTGTGTGTGTGTGTGTGACCATCAGTGTGGGCGTTTTAATCTATGTACACCTTGCGACTTTCGCACACAGCGATGATGCATTATATTACATTTTCTCATACAGCAGTCAAAAGTGGCATTCCCAGCATCAATTTGCCATGGCACATTTGTTGTGATTCCTCTCATCTTTCAATCTCACAGACGGCCCAGCGTTCGGTCGGCACATTCAAAAGGGGGCAACTGTATAATAATCAAACTTTGATAAAAACTGGCTGTGGCTCTGCCAGAGTTGCATGCATTAAAGGGAGCCCTGCTAGTCAGATGCAAAGAACCAAATGCAGAGAAGGCCCTGAAATCAGAGGGAGATCACAGCAGCGCGGCCTGTGCCTGTGTGAATTTCACCATTACGTGGTGTGATGTGAGCTGAGGAGGAAGCCAGCAAGATCAGAGGGATAACCCATCCGTCCACAGCTTTCCTGCGGTCAAGCCTGCATGACGGACACGACATCTCCCCATGCAATGCTGCCTGCTTGTATTAAAATTCAACAATTAAGTCCAGCAGTTGTTTAAGCAGTAAACAGTCAATCTGCTCTAATATTGGGAAACATATCGCCCTTTCAAAGCTCAAGGGCCACAGCATTATTTAGCTTGGCCTGATGCTGTGATGAATTAGTGAATTTCTCTGAGTGTGCTCTGAATTACATTATGCTAATATTAACAGACGGCCCATCTGCAACAAGCTTCAAATAGGGTTTATTTCTGTTCAAGCAAGATATTTCTATCCGGTGGAACATAGATTTTACCACCTGCGCATATATTCTAATGCAACATGATTTTCATAGAAGCGCTGTGGCCATGACTGAAGGAATGTTCTGTAACAGGAATTGGCATAGTCACTGAAATGTAAAAAGCAGTGCAGGTGGTGCCCAATGACCCACAGGCCTCTATCATCTCTGGGTTAAAAGCTGATTGAGACCAATGACTTTGACTCTTACAGTAAGAGGGAACAAAAAGTTATGCCTCCATTTCGAATCAGGCTGAGTTTGAGCCCATACACAGGACATGCTTCAGTGATCTGAGAAATTACAGGATACCACCCCTTCCAATTTCGCCATCACTGGACCAGACTGTTGCAGGCTTTTGAAACAATTACCCCAAGGGGACCAGAGTAACCTTGTTTATAGCTCATTGAGCATCCACAGTTCCAATTTAGCGCAGGTAATTACAACATCGTTATCTTCCCCTAAATCTTCACCAAAGGTGTTATCACAGAAAGCTACCTTTGGCTCAGCTGTTTGCCTTTTGGACGTTGATCGAAACAAACACGGCATCAGTATGCCCGTGCATTTCTTGGACGAGCTTATGTTCGTTCTCCAGGTGTCGGTGACCCAGCGCAGCCTGCTCACCCTGAACACATCAGTCAC
Source organism: Lutjanus campechanus (assembly GCA_027495735.1). Classification (NCBI taxonomy): domain Eukaryota; kingdom Metazoa; phylum Chordata; class Actinopteri; order Lutjaniformes; family Lutjanidae; genus Lutjanus; species Lutjanus campechanus. Next base: position 371,203 of record JAJHUR010140464.1, on the reverse strand, counting down.
ACTAACACACATCTGTCGCGCCGGTCCAACCCACTCCATCACAGCCATGGCTGGTCTCTCTCCTTGAATGTCCCGCCCCGCTCGGAGAGGACAAACAAATCTTCTGATTTGCCTCTAATCTGCAGTCTACCCTCAGCATGGGCCACCGTCAACCCAGCACATCAAGGACAAGCACTCCACAGGGGGGCTATCCATTAGCACAGCATCCTGCTTCTACCGTAGTGTGATAGGGACAGGGCAGAGGGATACGCTCCAATTAGAGATGGAGACATGGGGACTTTGCCCCTGACACGTCCCTGCTGCTCCACAAAAGAAGTGTGAGCACACCTTTCTCATACAAAAGGAAGGCTTTCCTTCCTGTCAGTCCTCTCGCCTCGGGCTTTTGCTGTTCATTCACCTCATGAAGCCAAACCATTTCGTATCACGCTGTTTCTTTGCGTGTGTGGTGCCTGTAAGTATGAACTGCTGGTCAGGCTTATGTGTATGGAAGAAAAATGTGTGTGATCTTGTGTGTATGTGTGTGTTTGTGGTGGTCTTTGGCATGCATCTCTCGTCCGAGGCTCCCATGAACAGAAATCAATCCCTCTGTATAGTACAGCATGTTCCGCTTGCCCGTATACTGTCTTGAGAATAATATTTTAGTTTTATCGGTTATTAGCGCAGTTTTTTTACATTACACTTAATCACATTCACTGACCTTCTTCTTCACTCTCTGACGTATCCTGTGTTTTTGCAGAAGTTAAAGCAACTAGCTACCAATGGCTGGCAATAAAAGCGACATTACCTTGGATAAATTCCAGATTCCTCTGTGTTTGAACAGTTGGAAACATTAACATTGATGTAAGTACACAAATCAACAAAATATATAACATATATCAAGTGTTTTTGGACATTTTAATTGGGAAATGTTAGATATTTGCATGTAATCCAAAATAAAACGTGTTTCCACATCCAAGTTTTATGAAGTCTCTGAAGCCCACCACCACCTCACCTTTAACTGGTGGATATTGTCTGCTCATGTGTATGGAAGAAAATATGTGTGTTTGTGGTGGTCTTTGGCATGCGTCTCTTGTCTGAGGCTCCCATGAACAGAAATCCATCCCTCTACATCGTGCAGCATGTTCAGCTTGCCTGTATACTGGGTTGAGATCGGTTGGACCAGCTTCATGCTTCATGCATTTGCATGCTGCATGAACACAATCTGCTGACGCCCGGTGGGAACTCCTTCCATCCATTTGCATTGTTTTTACGGTCCTACGTGAAGGGAAACAATTTGCGGCTATAGTCCGTCTGATTTGTAATCAGGATTTGTGTACATGGGAGATAAGAGACACAGAAGAAAGCATAGCAACAACACTCTGGTATGAATATTTCATCTTTGTTCTATATGAATAAAACACAACATGGTCTTGATTCATCTACAGGACAGCATACCTTTCACCGGTCCCATGTGGATCGGTCCATTCTAAAGGGGAGAGATGAGCACTCAGATATGAATGAGCCTTTCCATCACAAGGCGCCTCCCGCAGATCCCAAACTTCACCAAGCAAGTGCAGCCTTCCACATAAACACAAAAAGAATCTAGTGTATTTGGTTGATTATGCAGTGTATCAACTATGCATGAAGCAATTACATAGCAGGGCCTTGGGGCTCGGATAGAAACCGAATGGATGAATTCCTACAACGATTCCTCCCTCCCCTCTCCCTACATGTCCATTCATTAATCCAGCCGGGCGGCCATTTGTTTGTGCAAACATTCGTTTAAGCTATTTGTTTGTCTGTTCGCTCAGCCATGGAAGTTTTCCTCTTTTTACTTTTTTTTTCCTTTTTTTTAAATCTGAGACGTCAGTGTCTTGTGACTCAATCTATAGGGATTTCCATCTGAGTTAAAGAGACCGGCCGCATTGATAAATAAAGGTCAAAGGTAGAAGAAGCAGGCAGGCCCGCGGACAAGGCTTGTGGTGACAGGAGAAGCGAGACGAGAAATAAACCACTGGATCTGCAGAGGCTTAGATTGATTGGAATTTAGAGAGAGGGAGGAAAAATTAAATTGGGGGATCGGAGGGAGGGGGGGAGTGCGAGGCTGGATCAGAGTAGATGGAGAGAGAGGGAGAGGAGAGCAGGAGTCAGCATGATAGGGGCAAACCAGAGAATGAGATTTCTGCCCTGAGAGCACCAACTTCAAAAGCTTTTGGGGGCATGCCTTTACACAATTTTACTCTTAACATAATCCAGATTTCTGACAGTGTGTGTGTGTGTGTGTGTGTGTGTGTGTGCGCGTGTGTGCGCGCGTGTGTGTGTGTGTGAGAGAGAGACAGACAGTGAAGAGGGGTATAAGAAAGATGTAAAAGAGACAGAACACCCCACCACTGATCCCTCCTCAGAACAGAATTAATAAGTCATCACCCATTTCACTAACTCCAACATTTATGATCGCTTTGAAGGTTAAGCTACACACGCATTAGCCTGTTTCAAATGGATTCAGAGCAGTGATTGACTAATATGCAGCAGAGGTGCTTGTATTTGCATATGTATCTGTTCAACCAATGAAATTATCTGCATTATTTTAAAGCTGTGACGATAATCAATGAACTGTTTCGAGTAAAAAAAATTTTTTAATGAAGGCGCAAAAGGACTCATGCGCACTGTCTAACTTGCAACAACAGAGAGTGTGCAGAAGTCCTTTTGCAACTTTTTGGTCTACTCACCCCTGACTGCTAGCTGCACAGCTAACTGAGCTGATTAGCTAGTGGCAGCTACAGTTAGCTGCAGTTGGTGGTTGCTCTGATAGGCTGCCCCCTATTTTGATTTGAGTATGAAGTCAACAGGTGCGTAAGTTCTGCTGCCAGGGATCTCTCTCACATTAAAGCAATAAGAAAATGCGTAGTTTGATGATGTCGTGTAGTAGTGTGGGATCATGGGAGTTGTTATCATCACTTTTAAACAACCACCATAGCAAATGAAAATCAATCTGACATGACTCAGGCAGAAATAATGTTCATGGACGAGGTCATATTAAGGTTTTATTCACGTTACATTTGGTTTATACTCTGACTTGTCCAGTGTTTTCCCTGAAGTTATAGCAACTAGCTAGCAATAGCAAGCTGTAAAGGCACCATTGCCTCGGATAAATTATGGATTTTCCTGTTTGAACATTGTTGAAAACATTAAACGATCCCTACAGGATTTCACGTGCTTTTTGGGATTGTTGCTCATTTCGTGGCAGTTTTCTAAAAAATATATAATGCACGTTGCTGTGCTTTAGGCGATTTTGCATTTCAATTGTGGGAGCAAGTGAAAATTACCTCTTTTGTTTGTATAATTCATGAAATCATAGGCAACTTATTCTGGTGAGAATAAAACAGCCACCAACCTGAGTGTTCTAATTAACCTCAGCAAAAGGGACTGCAAAAATTCTAACAAAATATGCTGTATTCATAAATGAAGAGGTGCGCCTGGGGGGTATTCAGCAGAGAAGCAAAATTTTCCTGGAGCTCAAACTCAGTCAAAACAGCCAACACAAACTTATATAAAAGTGCACAGTGTTGATAAATGTCAAAAACAATGACAAACCTGTTGTTTTCAGTAAATGAATAGTTAACAATAAAACACTGAGTCAGTTCATTGAGACGTACACGTATGACGTCTGCGCGGGAGACTGCTATGATTGGTGGAACCCATGGGAAGCTACAATGATCAGTGAAATTGTGGTGAGTGGACAAAATTGCAAGATTGTGGAGAATTCATGGGGACCGGTTGAATTTGCGTTAATTGTTGTGATCGCAGCATCACGTTCTGAAGGGAAGTATACAACTCAACAAAATATATAACATATGTCTAGTACTTTTAGACATTTTAATGTGGAAATATTATATATTATATCTTCAGAACTGACATATAATTAATTATCATCCTCATACTGTAGTTCATCTGTCCCTTTCTCTTTTTATTTCCAACTAAACTAAGTGTTAAGTTCTGTCTGAAGCTCACCACCACCTCCCCTTTAACTGCTGGATATTGAAAAATCATATATCCTTCAGCTGAAGGGAATAATAGTGGTGCATAACATCAGTGACTGATCAAGGTAGAGGCAACATTTTTTAACTGTGCCGAGACATGGAGATCATGGAGCTGACTTTTATCCAGTAATAATGAAGAAATATCTGTTTCCATTGTATTATTTGTGCTTTCCTTAATAACATATTTGGATTTGGATGTATCCCTAATATGCAGTGTGTGTATTTTAGCTTGTCTCAAATGCACTTTAGCTTGTTTGTTTCTGTGTTGTTTTTGTGTGTGTCTAAACTGCGTGCCTGTCTGTCTCCCTTTCTTCCATCTGGATTCTTTTAATCCCATTCTCTTCCTCTAATCCATCTTTCTCCCTCTCTTCCTCCCACACTCTCTTTGCCCTCTCCTCCTCCCTCCTCTCTACCCCCCTCCCCCATCTCTCCCTCTCCCATCTCCCTCTCTGCTTGCTTGATCGCTGCTGTCTGCATAGCGAGGAGCTGTATCTTCCACGCGGCTGTGATTCACTTGGCAGCCACTCCAGATAAACATGTTGTGGTGGACAGACGCCTGGGTCCCGGTCCGGAGGAGCAGGACGGAGGACGACAGACTGACGTGGGTGGCGGGCCCTGCCCTCCCTGGTCCCAACGTCAGTGCGGGCAGCAGCGGGCAGCGCCAGCCACTTGGCCAGATGGTCCGGAGTCGAGCTCTCGCCACTGTTCATCAAATGCACCCGCGCGCTCGCTCTGTCTTGCCTAGCCATGGCCCCCAGCATCATGTCACAGTGGAACCAGAGAAAATTAGCACCTAATTATAGGCTCCTCTCTGTGAAGAATGGTACTGGTGCTGCTGGTGTGTGTCAGCGTGTGGAGGCTGGGTGGTTGACTCACTGTGGGCCTGCAGACCACGCAGAGGACATGACAGAACACACACACACACACGCGGGCCATGGAGGCGACACTCACATATGCATGGGAACACACACATGCAAAAGGCTGAAGCTCCCTCCTTTCTGGTTGATTTGTGCCTCAGCGGGGTCTGCCCTCTCCCCCCCCATGAGGATGCCACAACAGAAACCACTTGTGTTCCATCTCTGATCCAACAGGATTAATTACACACACAATGGAAGCTGATGCCTCTGGTTTCTACGCTCTGCGGGCTCCCCTGTGTAAAGGCTGCTGTAGTTAATCTTCACTGGGAACAATGGAGATTTGGTTCTGGTGTATTTGGTTTAGAGGAGAGCTTGACTATGCTGCCATCTTGTGATTGCATCTGGACAAGTACAGGATGTAAATGAGAGGACGGGAAGAACACCAACTTCTCTATCAATACAATCCTGATCAGTATTGTTCAATTAATGTCAAAGTAGGGCTGCACGACATGGTCAAAAAGTCATATTGCGATTATTTTCACTGAAATTGCAATTGGTGATATGATTAGTGGAAATAATAGTTTTTGCATTAGAATTTAAATTTTTTTACTGAAAAGAAAATAATTAAAATCGTGATTATGTGACATTTGTTCAAGTCTGTACCAAACACACATTTCCTTTCATCTGCAGATCAAGATTTTTAGGCAGCACTACAGCACCCTCTTATAATGCTGTTTTCACACACATTTTTCAAAAAATTGCGATTTGGTTCTGGTTCTGCAATTTGGATATTGCACTTAAATGTATTGGGATTTCGATAATATTGCGATTAACTGTGTAGCCTAGTGTTGAAGGTAAAGAAAGGAGCTATAGGATGATGTGAAACTAAATATTGAAAGCCATGAAATTCAACTGTCCATTAGATTCTAGTCTTACTAGGTCACATGCTTCCAGCTGGGAGCCTCTGTGATCAAGAGAAAACATCCTGACAGCAGCTCAGACACAAGATCCAGCAGTGGTCCGAAAATAGCTGCATGATGTAACTGTTAAAACCTAAAAAGTAAGAAATGCTTCCTGCTGAATTAGTGCTGTGAGAAATCAAATAAATTCACAAAAATCACTTTTGTCTGGAAAGTTAGCCATTAAATCTTTATTAGGTCTGCAAAGACTTACCAAAAATAGGTTAATATAACAAAAAAAAAGTCATTCTTAAACCATACAAAACCATATTGCATCACACTTAAATACTGCTGATTACTCCGACGTCTCCTAACATTCATATATTATGCCATTCTTTTACAACGTAACAGAACGGAGAGAGGCAATTTCATGGACCGAGCAAAACACTCAAGGACTCACACTGTTGCCTTTACATCACTCTGAGTGTGGATGCATACTTTCTGTTAATACAAAACTTTGGCACAATTCATCAAGAAAACTGTAAGTAAATGTCCTTGCAGGTTTTAGTGCTTGTTGAGTATATTGTAATCCGCTGAAGAGGAGTTTGACTGATGCGTGCACATGATGAGAAAACGGTGGTGGTGGTGGTGGTGTTGGTGGTGGGTCAGTGGAGGACAGGGGGCGGGGGGCATCGGTGCAGTTTGTTTTATGCAGCCACTTTGAAAGGGCTCCCGGGGATGTTGTCGTCGCCCCATTTGACGATGATGGTGTAGCTGCCCTTGTCCTTGACGGCGTAGGTGACGTTATAGAGCTTGTTGCCCATGTGCTTGACATACACCTCCTCGCAGGGAGCATGGGGTCCATGCACGCCCACCATCAGCATGTTGGTACCTGGACGGAGCAGTGAGAGGGTGATTTAATTATCGTGGTGTACAAAAGTTGCACGGGTGTAGGTGTGTGGGTGGGTGTCAGGTATTTGGGGAGTAAAACAATATCCCTGGAACTTAATTTAGACTCTGGTTCTTGCGATGGAAACGCAAAAAGGTTCCTAGTTCCAGGGGAAAGTTTCTGCAGCGGGAAATTTGGCTTTAACAGAGCATTTAGCTGCTAAAGAGCCACATATTTCCCTCAGGAGTTGTTGGAGATGAAAGAGAACTAACAGGAGAGTGAATTCTGGACTTGGTCTGGTTGCCAGAAACACGACTCCAAATGCATGCTAATTTTGTTCCATGTTTGCTGGATGTGTAAACTGGCAATTGTTTGCTAACACATTCACCACAACAACTTTGTGGGGTGATAACACATGAGTGTTGTGTTTACAGCTTGTTCCTCTGCCTTCAAGTGGCCAAAAATCAATATTGCTCTAGTCTGTAGTGTCTGCAGAAACTGTGTGTTTGATTTACTTTTTTTTTTACTGCATGAATAGAAAAGTCTGCCTTTGTGTTTCTGATCATCTCACCTGCTTTGCTGCAGTCGACTGTAAAGTTGTTCTTCTGTCCGACCAAAGCCTTTGACAGCCCCGTTCCACGACAAACCACCATGCTGGCATCAGATGTCAGTTTTGTCGAGGTGGTGGAAGAGGAGGAGGAGCTGTAGGCGCCGCCCACTTTGGAGGTCTTGGTGACAGTTTCGACCAAGACGGAGGAGGTCTCGTGGAGGCTGTGTCCCCCTGACAGCCGGGCGCCTGTAGGGGAGGCAGAGACAGAGAGAGGGAGAGAGGTTATCTAATGTCATCACGGCTCAGTCCAGACATTATATAATACACTCAGTATTGACAAAGACATGAGGGAAGCAAACATGCTGCTGCTCGTGGGGAAAGCTTTCCTCTACTAAAAAAGTGCCTGAGCTCAAATAGGAAAACATTTCATACAACTATCAAATAAAGGGAAGGAGTCAGAGCATTATTATACTGCATGAGTAAAAAAAGGATTTTGTACTGTATATACACCATGTAGTGACAAACATAAGCTGGTGTAGCGCTGGAGAAAGACAGCTTTTATGTAAGATATACACTGTAGCAGCAGTATGAGCTAATATCACATAACATTTTCCTGACTTCCACACATTTTTGTTTCATAATCGAGACACTTGTCATCTGAGATCCACAGATCAGATGGGAGAATGACTGTTGAGCAGACCTGTGATTTTAGCTTTGAATGGGCTGCCCACTATGTGCTGTGGTCCTCCGTATTTGATAGTGATGAGATAGTTGCCAGGCGCCATGGGTGTGTAGGTGATCTTGTAGCCTTCAGGACACTCCCGACAGTCCATCTTGACCTTGGATGGCCCGTCGATGTTGACCGATAAGGTAGCAGAGCCTGCGTTACAGGTGTTGACCACAAACTCTGAGGGTATGCCTGGAAGAAAGAGGGCAATGCGGAAAAAAAGATTAAAAGACCATGCTAAATTTTTTTTAGAAAAAGTGGTTCATATTTGTATTTGTGGCGTTGATACGCACCTGTGGTTCCTCCCTGCAGTCCAGGGCCATGTGCTGTCACCATGCCGGGGTCTCCAATCAGCCCGGGGTCTCCCACTCGCACGTTAAAGGGGCTTCCAGGAATGTGGCATCCATTGAACTTGACATCTATGGAGTGGACTCCGTTCTCCCGTGGAATGAAGCGGATTGCATTCTTGTCTGGACACAAAACAAGTGGAAAAGGTTATTCAGACATGATGCTTACAGATTAAAAAGCTGAAATCTACTTTGTACTACAAATAAAAGACATTAAGGATTGATTTTAAAATACTTTTTAGGTTTTAGGTTTAACGCTTGCTTGATCAATGTACCAAAAATTACTTGCAAAAAATATGGTGGAGCAGCTTTAGAAATAAGCAATTAAGGAAAGCAGCTTCTGAGGACAGTTTTAAAAAACAGCATTAATTTTGGCATACAACAAAAAATGCATGCCAAAATTAATGACATGTCATAGCAGGAACATTTTGTAATAAAAACTTCAGCTAACTTTTGTTTAAAACTGGTTAAAGAGATGAGGGAGGGTAGAACGAGTGTAGCCGGCAGGTCATTCCAAGACTTGGGGCTGTAATAAGAAAGTGCTAGTATCATCCTAACTGTGTTATTGATTTGTTTCTGCTGTGAAGCACTTTGAGCTGCATTCTATATTATGAAAGGTGTTACATAAATAAAGTTTCTTCTTAGTATCGTTATTATGAAGTGAAATTGGTGCGTACCGCTGTCAAGCTCAGTGACGTAGCATTCCTCACAGGAGCCAGAGGGCGTGTGAACTTTGGCGTCCACCACGCCTCGAGCCCCGTTGCGCTGCACCATGAAGGAAGCTTCCTGGTTTACCTTCAAGTCCTTCTCCTACAAAAGACAGGAAAGAATATAATCAGAATATGTCTGTGTGTGTGTACGTGCATGTGTGTGTGTGTGTGTGTGTGTGTGTGTGTGTGTGTGTGTGTGTGTGCCTGCACCTCGAGGGACACAAAAGTGTGTGACTCATGCCTGAACGAGAATAGATTGAGCAGTTGGGTGTGAGAGGCAGAAAAGGTCAGAGTTTACAGCGAGGCGTTTAGTGTTTTTGCCCCACAGGCGGATGAGCAGTCCTAGCAGACATAAGAGGTAGCGTGACATTTTAAACGCCGGTCTGATATTGCACTTCCCCTGGCTTCTTGTGGTGGAAAAGCACTCTGAAGTGGCATTTGAGTTAGCTAAAAATACATGTTTTTAGCATTGTTGGCAGTTGTAATGGAAACTGTGAAAGCAAATAAAGCAAGCATGTATGGAGTGAGCAGACCAATAATGTGAGCTGTCACAGGTATCTTCAGAAGAGTCTTTATCTACTGCTCCCTCTTTTCTGGCTCTCTTCCTCTCAGACAGAAACACAATCATAGACGAGTTGCCTGCCCACACATAGCACAGCTTGTGTTGCCCCACATTAGCAAGGGACAGTTAATCCAGCCCTTCATCACTGGCCAGCATCACAGTATTATAGTCGTGGATAATGCTCCAACACTGGCATTCAGTTACACGTCAAGGGCAAAGTGCTATTAGACAGAAATATCTACAACTACTCGTACATTATTTTACATGCAATCTGTTCTTCAGCCCTGATGTCTGTGATAGTTTGTGCAACAAATTAATGTGGATTTTGTCAACTGTGTGTGTGCGTGTGTGAGTGTGATCTTACCTGAAGGCTTGTGACAGTGAGCCTGCGGGCCTCGTCTGACAGTGTAGCAATTGGAACGATGAATGGGCTGTCAGGGATGTGCTCGTTGTTGAACTTGATTGACACCTCGTAGTCACCTGGGGAAGCAGACAGGTTATTTACCATCACCGTCAAATGAACTGGAGGAAGTCTGGGTGAATTACTTAAAAGTTTAACAGTTGAGAGACAAAAGAAAACATTCAAATGAGGAAAAGTCAAGACGAAAGGTCTACCTGGTTCTTTTACGATGTAGGAGACGCCGCAGGAACCATCCTTCCTGTCCTCAAAGGAGATTTCAGCCTTGCTTGGGCCCTCTACAGCGATGGACAGACCGCCAGCGCCTGCCTCTCTGGTCCAGATACTAAATTCAGCTTAAGAGGATGAAACAAAAATAAATTAGAAGGTTCATGAAACATAAAATCATGTCTTGAATAGTCTTTCTAAAACACACTCTGCCCATGTCAACAGAGTGAACTTACAGGGTGCTCCGGCCACGCCCCTCTCCAGGCCAGGCCCTCCTGCGCGGACCTTGTGAGCTCCTCCCTCCCCCATGGGCCCCACAGTGAACTGGAAGGGGCTGCCGGGGACGTGCTGGCCTCTGTACTTGACGTTGACAGTGTGCGGTCCCATTTCCTGGGGGATGAAGCGCACGCTGTAGGTGCTGCTCCCTCCATCCATGATGTCAGCATCCACCGTTTTACCACTGGGGCTGGTCACCTGAGCCGTCATGGCCTGAGAGCCGCTCTCAACTGGGGGAGGCAGAGCAGCACAGAGGGTGTGTTTAGATAAATCCAAGAGATTTGCACAGGACACAGATGACAGATGAAAGGGAAAAAAAACTATGTGAAGTGTGTTAGTGGGGGGTTGTTCCACCATAACCACTATAACTTTTGCAGGGGCCATGAAAACTCCAAGTGTCCAAGAACTTCACCAATAACCACTAAAACCTACTAAATGAGCCCTAGAATCTCCTAAAGAAACTCTAGAACCTTCCCAGTGACCACTAGAACCTCTTAAAAACCTTCCTTAGACTTCCTAAGACCCGTTTTGCCCATCAAAACTCCTTATGTACTACAGAGCCTCCAAAATCACTGTTAGAGTCTCCTAAGAGATCCCTAAAATCCCTAGAACCTTCTTTAGAGTCTCAGTATGATGTACTCATATGTAAGTGAAACAAAAGTAAACATTAAGTGTGTTTCCCTTTAACCTGTCACCTGTCAGTGTAACAGGTGTCCTTTAGTGGTCAGTCTAAGCCAAAGCATAAACATTTCTCATTACAGAAATTGGGTTTAAATAATTTGGACTCTCACCTTCAGGTCTGGCAGTGATGCCGGCGAAGCTGGTGAGGCTCTCTCTGCCCAGAAAGTCTCCGAACACATCTCTGAAGGGGCTTCCTCCTCCGCCCACCTGGGTGCTCTCCTCCACTCGTACCTCCCTCTTGGTCTCTCCGCCTCGGGTTTTGCTGATCTCCGTGCGCTCAGTGCGCGTGTAGGTGTGGCTGCTGCGGGTGAACGTCCTGGTCAGCCTCTCCTGAGCTGAAACCATCTGGAACCAGTTTCCTGCGGTGAGGGAAAAAAGTAGCGAGAATACAAATGTGAGTTCACAGCGGGTTAATATATTTTAAGGTGGTTGACTGCTGCCCTCTAAACACTTCTGACTGGTTTCCGTACTCACCTGGGATCTTGAGGTTAAGGCCACATGTGCTGCCCACTGAGGCAATAGAAGACGCCTGTCTCTTTCTGGTAATACTCTCCTTCATCCTTCCTTCTCCTGTCACCTTCACTGTGAAAGGACTTCCTGGAAGGGAACATATATATTTATAGTAAACAAATAATACACCCATTTCATTTAGGCAAATGCTTTTTGCACCCAGGGTGGAACAGACAATGTAGCTGTTAACACTTGAGTGTATTGATCCTAGCAAGGCCGAGATGTGCACCCAGATGTCTACACAAACAATGGTGTTTTCACCCAGATTGCCTATTTAAACCCAGGTGTATATAGCCTAACAAGGCTGAGAAAAGCACCCAGATATCCACAGCTAACAATGCTATTTGCGCCTGTGGTGTTAATAGCCAGTGTGACTATTTATACAGTGGAACATGCAATTTGGCCATTTACACCTGGGTGTATACAGCCTAGCGAGGCAGAGACAAACACCCAGATGTCCATGGCCTCCATGGCCATTTGCACCCAGGGTGTAAATAGCCACATTGGCTATTCCTACCTGCATGGTAGAGACAAACCATGATCTTTTCCTAAATCTAACCAAGTAGTTTTGTTGCCCAAACCTAACCAAACTGAGACTAAAATTGAAACTAATCTAGTCTAAAAATTGAAAGTTAACAGGACTCTAACCTTAATAGCTGTTGTGTGCCTATTGTCACCTGAGTGCAAATAGTTTCTTCTAATTTAAGATGTAATATTTTTGTATCCAAGGAACATTTTCGAACCTGGGATGTGCTTTTCTGCAAACTTGATGTTAACAATGTAATTTCCAGGTTCTGTTGGACAGTAAGTCACTCTGCACGTCCCGTCCTCCATATCTTCACAGTTGATATCCACTTTGCTCGGACCCTCGATTGACAATGCCAGACCTCCATAACCTAAAGGAAGAACAGAAGTAGAGAGGAGTTGAAAAAGTATTTCTTGCCTTTGTATGTTTTTCCAACAATGGATGTCATAAAGGTGAAACATGCCGTCTCTAAAAGCTTACCTGCATTCCTTGTATCCACAAAGAATTCAGCCATTTCGAAAGTGTGTGCCTCCACCAGGCCTTTCCCGAAAGCCTTCACCCTGCTGGCCTCGCCGATCTCTGACTGGCCAACCATGATTTTAAAAGGGCTGTTTGCCACGTGCACGCCATTCTTCCTCACGCTCACTTCATGCTCGCCAACCTCCTTAGGGGTGAAAGAGATACCTGCGAACATTAAGGAGGTAGAAAGAGAAAAAAAAAATCAAGACAAAGCAAAGAAATGAAATCTAAATGCATTAGACAAATCCAACAAGGTCTTATCTATGTTCTCCGCTTGCTGTTATTTCACATATCTCACCGAGGTGTCTGTTGGGCAGCTTCTTGAGCAGACAGGGCTCCTCATTGCCTGATGGAGCTCTGATACTGGCACTCAGAGAGCTCAGATCAGTCTCCGCGATCTTCAGGGACACGTCAGCCGCCGTGCCGACATTCAGCTGGGATGTCCTGGTTATGGAGTCATCGCCTTGACATAAAAAAAAAGGTGGTTTAGATGTTTGTCAACCCCTAAAGCCTGATTTCTATTATGCACACCCACTATAAATATATATATAAAAGTCAGTCTGTGGGAGAAATTATTTATATCCTCACCAGTGATTTTGGCAGTGAAGGGACTGCCAGAAATGTGCTTGTTGTCAAACTTGACGATGATGTTGTAGTCTCCAGGAGCCGTGGGCAGGTAGGACACGGTGCAGGTGCCATCTTTGTTGTCCTTGCAGGTGATCTCGGCCTTAGAGGGACCTTCCACTGCCAGTGACAGGCCGCCTGAGAGGGACAAAAATGCCAAGATTCTTAGATTTCTGCAGTTTTTAAGGTTTAACCGGTGCTGTGCAGAAGCAAACATCTCTGGAGAAGTAAAGGTACGTTACCTTCGCCTGCATTCTTGGTGACCACGGTGAAAGTGGCAGCCTTGTTGACCATGCCGTAACTCAGACCTGGACCATAGGCAGTCACCACTCCACTGTTCACAGCATCCACAAAGAACTGCAGAGGGCTTCCTGTAGAGGATATAAACATTGGTAGTTACAGCAATGAGACTGAGAACTGTGTATGGTATTGTTTTAAAAGTACCGCATTTGGCTGACAAAGAGATCAAGGTTATTTTTCGAGAAGACAGCCACAGATGAGCTCCGGGTTAAAGTGTGTAAAAGTGTGTATTAATATATTCAAGAAAACTGCCCCTTGAACTTCATTTCTGCGTTCTTGGGATACAATCAGCCACACTGAACCTTTGCTCCTCTTCACTGAAGCTTTTTAAGGTGCATCTAATCAGTGCATGAAGATGTGTCCTTCCTCTTCCTCTCAGTGGATTTCAGACAGTTTCACACTGGATTCAGAAGATTATGGAACTTACCTAGGGCTGCAGCCAATGATTATTTATATTATTAATTAATCAGTCTTATTTTCTTGATTAGTTATTTGGTCCATTTGGTCAGAAAATTGTGAAAAACGTTGATAAGTGTTTCCTGAAACCCATGATGACGTCCTAAAATGTCTCTCAACTCAAACGTACTCAGTTTACTGTCATAGACGACTAAAGAAACAATCAATCAATCGATTATCAAAATAGCTGGCGATTAATTTAATAGTTGACAACTAATATAAGATGACAGGACCCAGGCCCTTCGGTGATCAGTATGGACTGAGATCTCGAGGTACATCTCCATGAAAATCTTAGTGTTTAATATGCCATTATTCTAAAAAATTATGCCTGATTACCCTTTTTACACCTAATTAACCTTCTGTCTTGGTGTTTTGTTTTTGTTCTTGTTTTATTTTTTTAATCATCTATTCATTATTTTTCCCCACCCCCTTCCCTTCCTTAACATCAGCACTGGCACTTAAGGTGAAATATGTGCTTTTTAAACTGAAACAGGGACATAATTTGTTTGATTTAGTTGTTTATATTCTAGTTGTGTTGTTATTTTAAAGGGAATTCGAGATATATTCTTATTTATCTCTTGTATTACACTGCTATGAGCCAGGAGGAACAGCACTTTGTTTTTTAATGTATGCAAGTACAGTTGCAAATGAACTGAAGAAAGTCTTGAATCTTTCTCTATGAAGTTATTTGTTGTGTTTAATTTATTTTATTTTTTTGGAAAAATTGGAGAAAGTGTTCTGTGTTGACGGTAAGTTGAAAGAGTTTATGTATTTTTTCATGCCCTTTCATCCGTGACTGATTGACCCTCAATAAATAAATATACTCTTAAAAAACAGGAAACAGCCACTTCACATCCTTGCAGCGAGGTGTGTTTCTGACCTGGAATGTGGTTGCCCTCGTATTTGATGTCCATCTCATGCAGGCCTCTCTCTGTGGGCTGGTACTTGATCGTGATGGTGCCGTCCTTGTTGTCGGTGATGTGCGGGCGGGCGGTCTTGCCTGAAGGCATCCGCACCTCACCTAGAAATGACAGCGGTGCGGTTAAATGTCAGCGACCTAAAAGAGACATTTTGTGGGCGTGTGTGTGTTGTTTCTGTTTGAGCGGCGTTTGTCACACCTGTGATTTCTCCTTGCTGTGGCGTGAAGGGGACGAGGAAGTTAACGGGACGGAAGAGAGGGTCCACAGTGTCGCGGGGAACGACCGGCTCATTTGTGGCCTGTCAGTACAGAAAGAGGGGAGAGAAATAGTTGGTTTCATGCGACTAAATGTCAGAACTGTAGCAGCTATTTAAACGCTCCTTCACTCACCACCACATGGAAGGGGCTCTTAGGGATATTCTGCCCTCCGAAGCGGATGGTAATAACATATTTTCCAGGTTCAGGGGCCGTGTAGTAAATGTCAAAGGTCCCATCGTGATTCTCCACCACATCCATGTCCAGCTCCATCCCCTGTGGCGTCTGCACCTTACAGGTCACCTTGCCTTTCCCTGCAGCCTTGGCATCCACTGTGATAACCGTATCCTCGGAGGTCTGCAGCTTCTGGAGGCTCGCTGTTAAGCACAGAGAGGGAATGTAGATGAAGTGCTGCATAAATGCACGGATTATGAGATTTTCTAGCAATGAAGCACGGAAATAAAAACAAAAGGCTTGGTTACTCACACACGCCGTGTCCTCCAATGGAAACTGGAAAGGAAAATGCAGGTTTTTAATAAAAATATGTAAGTTTGTTTCTGCATGTTTCAACAAGTTAAATAAAGACATTTTAAAGACAATTACAGATGCAATTTAAGACCTGTTTTATGCCAATTCTGGAGAAAACAAGTACAACGATTTTAGCGATATCAGAGTCAGGGATCATAGTTTGAAACTTCATCTATGTGTTCATTGCGTAGGAGTTGCAGGAGTTAGGTCCATTTTAGTTTAGTTTTGTATTTGTGAGAGCATGAGCAATAAAAAAATTTTCTCAAAAACATGTTTAAAAGCAAGACTGGTTAATGCAACATAATAAAAGTAACATTAACAATGTTATTTTCATTTTTTAGGCATTTTAAGGCGAAAAAGATGATTGGATTTTAGACTTTTTTGGGAAGTAACCATGTAATAAATAATATTACTCAGGATGATTCGAGACCCCTGCGCTTCATTAGGGTTTGAAATAATAACCTGCTCACTGTACATTGTCCCTTACATATTAGAGCAATTATGGATCCACAGTGGGGTTTTTTTCTTTTTACCTGTGAGGAGACATTTGCTGGCGTCTCCTGTGGGCAGCGACTGGATGCGATATGGGGAGTAAGGGATCTCATCTCCTCCATATTTAATGGTGATGGTGTAGGGGCCTGTAGAGTCAGGCACATAGGAGACGGTGTATGTGCCGTCCCTGTTGTCCTGGATGGTTGCATTCTTTGGCTTCCCCTCTGGGTCCTGTCAGTAGACAATATGGAGTTATTTTACAGTTAATGGTGCTTTATGGTTTGGAAACGATTGTGTAAAAAGGTGGCTGAACGCACCAGAATCTGCACGGTGAGCAGTCCCTCTCCGGCATCACGAGCATCGATGGTGAACTCAACAGGCAGGCTGGCAGACACGCCTTTCTTGTCCAGACCGGGGCCACTTGCTCGCACCTTGCTGGCGTCGTGCCCAGGCTGAGACATTACCTTGAATGGACTGTGGAAGAGGGAGAGAATGTCAAGTGTAATTACTAAACCCAGTCCTACAAAAGACAGAAATGGGAATAGAGAATTTGCTGAACTACACTTTTCTTTTTTAAAATCCAACCAGATGGAGCAGAACTTTAATTAAGACATATCTGTACACTCTGCCTGGCTCCTGTGGGTTTCTTTTTTAAATTCACACTGTACCTGTGTGGGACTTCCTGATCTGCATATTTGACATCGACAGTGTAAGGGCCATCCTGAGCTGGAGTGTAGTGAACTGTGTGGGTGCCATCGCCGTTGTTCTTCACACCAACTGGCTCCACAGTACCTGGAAATACGACAATATGGAAATGATCATTTACAAACAACTGGCTGTTATATATCAGCTGTCTTTTTCACTTACAATCAGGCAAAGTGGTCAGAAATCTACACGCCCAAAGTAATTTTTACTGCCCCTATACAGCTTGTTTTATTTATTAGAGGTTATCAAATAACAACAAAGACAAAAATTGATTGTCATGTTTAATCTAGGGCTAAAATGTCTGGAAAAAAGTCAGAAATCGTTAAAAATGTCCATCCCAGTTTCTCAAAGTGCAAGGTGATATCTTTAAATGTCTTGTTTTGTCAGTACAAAACCAACAGATATTCCCTTTTATATTATAATAAACAGAAAATCTCCATATTTGAGAGGTTGAAAACAACATTCTCTACCATTTTTGCATGAAACATTACTTTGATTCGATCGATTATATTGTAGTTTAATAGTTTAAATGCCCAGTCAGGCATGTAAGTCATAAGATTACTGTTCTTACTTTTAAGAAGCTGGAACCAGCTTGAAAAATGATTAGTCGTTCTCAAAATAGCTGCTGCAGCTCTAACTTAGAGTGGGCAAAGTTCATGAGTTTTGGTCCTCACCTGATGGTCCGTAGAGTTTGACGTCCAGTGGGGCCTGTCCAGCCTTGGTTGCGTCGACCGTGAAAGTCTGAGGAACGTGAGCTCTCACTCCGGCGCCCAAACCTGAACCTGAGCACTTCACCTTGCTGGGGTCCACCGGGTCCCTCACTGGGACACGGAACGGACTGCCGGGGATGGGGTGACCACCGTAGTTGATGTTGACGTCGTAGTCACCGGGAGTGAAGGGGATGTACTCCACGCTGCAGCTGCCATCTTTGTTGTCCTTGCAGGATATTTTCGCCTCTGAGGCTCCCTCGATGGTCAGGCCCAGTCCTCCTGTACCAGCGCCCCTGAAAGAGAAGACAACACTTTTATTTTTACTGCCTTTGTTTTTTTGTTTTTTGGTAGTTGTGCTATCTCACCATGTTTCCAAAATCACTGGGTTTTGTGTTTTGGAAAGCATGGTTATTACAGTGTGTTTTATTTGACCTGGCAAGCCAGACTTTCCCAGTCGGAAATTTCAGCTGGGACGGCCCCTGCAGTCAGAAAATCGGATGAACCTCACAAACCTCGACCTATATGGCATCAACAGCAGTGGAAGCTGTTTATTAGCACTAACACTGAGTAACGTGGTCAACCCAGGCGTGACCTCATTCCCAGCTTCAACTTCCGAGGTAAATGGAACGCACCATTACATCCACAAGTATAGAAATGCAAATGCATATGCAAGCGCTAAGAAAAAACATCTATATACCTGTATGTTTATATATATGCATGGTACATTTTCAAAGTCCAGAGTAAATAAAAGTTTGTAAGAAAGCGCAATGTACCAAAAAATATAGTTTCTCAGCCCTGTTTTGTTTAAGTTGATTCACTGTCATTTTCTTTTCATTCTCAGGGGATGAAAAAGAGACAGAACATAATTAAATGCATCCAGAGAGGAAGATATAAAAGGAATAAAATAAAATAAAGTGCTTGTAGCAGTTAGACTTCACACCGTTGCATAAATTTTACAGTTAGATAGAGAGATTTGTCGAAATACCAGAATTTTAAGCTTTGATCAAATACTAGAATAAAAAAGGACACTCAAAACCTCTTTTGATACATCAGCAAAAAGAAAAAGGTCCTAGGTCCTAAAAAACGTTTTTTCTTTTTTCCCTCTTTTTTTTTTTTTAAATTAACAACCTCCACACAGTGCTGGTGCAGAAAAAGTCAGTCAAAAGTCATCTTATCTTATCTGATCTGATCTGATCTGATCTGATATTATCTTGCTTCTGGGGAATGTCTGATGGTATATGTATAATCTGTATTGCCTTATCTATTTTCTTTCCAGTAATACTGCATGTTTAGACTTTTCCAAAAGACGTATTGTTTCCACGCATTTCTTCTTCAAATGTTCTCCGACAGTACCTGGTCTCCACAGTGAAGCAATTGGGCTTGTTGGTAATTCCTCCCTCCAGACCTGGTCCGAAGGCACGCACGCGGGTCGGATCACATCCCTCCACCACAGACACTCTGAAGGGACTCTTGGGCACGGGCGCATCATCGTACTGCACCTCAATCAGATGAATTCCTGCGCACAGACAGATACACAAGTTCGATGCTTGATCTGCCTCTCAGCCCGAGTGTTCTCTAAGCAAGCAAATATTTCCTGTTATTGCCCCTTGCTTTTAATTATGGGCCAGACAAACTCCCTTTTAGGGAGATAAACATCTGTTTATTTATAAAAGACGCCATCTAGAGCGCAGACGCTCTGGTGAACGTACAAGGCGTTACATCTGTTCCCTATTCATTATTCTGTTACAACATTTTTCTGACAGACCCCCCTCAGTAGGCCTATATGCCAGATTCCCAGCCGCACTGCGATGATATTAGAGCATGTCTGGTGGTGAAGAAGTGCTCTGTGATCTCTTTGCTTTGTGTTATAGGTCTCTATTAATATCCCCTGTCATATCCCTGCTGTATAGCTGTGTGCAGGCAGCCTTCAGCACACATACCTGCCTGGTTAAGAGCTTCTGTTCCAGAGCACACTATTTATAAAACACAGCCTGTCTGCCTTTCTGCCTCCCTGCTCTCTGCCCCTCACATCATTGCTCCACTGCATCATCCTGTATTTATACCCCACTCCCTCACTGCTTTCTTTTCCCACTCTCCCACTTTATTCCCAAACGGCGCCCAAAATGAGCACCTGTTAACGATTTCTCTGTCTGTCTGTCTGTCTGTCTGAATGCACTCTTTCAGGCAGTCTATCAATGTAAAATCCTCTATCTATCTGCAGCAGGTTGGGTTTTATTCATGTTACACCTCTGACAATTTTTTATGATGTTTTAACTGTGTGAATTAACATTGTCAAATGAAATATTTTGTAATATTTTTCTCCTACCATCCTCGAAAGCTGTGTACTCCACTCTGTAGGTGCCGTCTCCTTTGTCAGTGATGTAGGTGTCTGTGTTGGTGCCGGAGGGGTTGATGATGCGCACTTTCACATGACTTCCTCCAACCTTGTTGAGGGCGCGGGCATCAACGATGAAGTGGGTTGTGACTTCTCTGAGGACCCCTGGAAACAGAAGAAAGGTGATTTGTTGCCAAAGAGATACAAGACAGAGAAGGCTGAGTCATGTTAAGACTTGATATTATAAATCTTTATGATACACTAATGAGAAAATGCAAACAATGTTTTTTTTTCTTTTTCTAGTTAGCGAGGAAACAACATAACTTTTTTTTAAAAAAAAACTTTTTACCAAGCCAGCAAACATTGTCATTTTGTCAACATGTTAGCTAGCTAGCAAAAGAATTTAACTTTTTCTTTTACTTTTTCTCTAGGTAGTAAACAATATTATTTGTTTGTTTGTTTGTTTTTAGCTAGCTAGCAAACAATGCAATATTTTATCAAAGAATACAGATCTGGGTAAGAAAGCATTTCTATATTAATCAAACTTGATTAAATCTTAGAGTAAATTTATCTCTGTTGGTGCAACCCAGCCTCACATGTCAGAAAATACTGTCAAATGTCCATTAGAATCTCATACAGCCCAAAGTGATATCTGTTTTTTCAGTATAAAACACAAATATATTGAAATTACAATGATATAAAATGGAGAAAAGTAAGAAATCTACACAACTGAGAAGCTGGAACCTGGTGCATTTTGCTTTATTTCCATTTAACTAACCACTTAACTGACTAATTCTTTGAGCACCAGTACCCTCAGTTTATCTAAAAGCTACATAAAGTGCTAACTCATTTTAGGCTCAGGTTTTTGTTACCTCTGGGCTCCACTCCAGGGCCATAGACGTGCACCCCGCTGGTGTCCACAGAGGGCTCGACCTGCAGGACCTTGGGAAACTGGGGAATCATCTGGCCGCCATACTTGATCGTGATGGTGTGCGTGCCATGGAAAGGTGGGATGTACGTAACAGAGAAGGTCCCCTCTGCAGTTTTCTGGATGTGCACCTCGGCTTTAACTCCGGTCTCTGACACAATCTCGATGGTGAGCTCAGCGTCGCCTGCCCGGGTGCAGTCCACAGTGAAGGTCGCCGGCTCGCCTGCCTTGGCCCTCTCCAGACCAGGCCCGCTAGCCGTCACCTTGCCGGGGTCCAAAGCTGCGCGCACCGCAGCCTTGAAGGGAGAGCCGGGGATGTGCTTCTCGGCAAACAAGATGTTGATGGCGTACTCGCCAGCCTCAGTGGGCAGGTAGTACACGGAGCATGTGCCGTCACCGTTGTCCTGGCACTCGATCTTTGCTTCGCAGGGACCCTCCACGGTCAGGCCCAGCCCGCCTGCACCAGCTCCCTTTGTGTCAATAGTGAATGGAGCTCGTTTACCCACAATGCCTCCCTTCAGGCCTGGGCCATAAGCTCGCACCTGTGATGCAAGAGTTAGGTCAGTTTTTGAGGTGTGGTATTACAAACTTGTATTCAGCAACTTCCAAAACTGTGTACGTCATGTTTCATGAGTCTCACGTTAAGACAACGTGAAGAACTACGTGCAGCTTTCATGAACTTTTACCTTTGAAGGATCAGCAGGCATCACTGCTTCAACCCCAAAGGGGCTTCCCATCACCGGGTTGCCATCATAGCTGACATCAACCTTGTACTGCCCCTCCTCTGGGGGAATATACTTCACACTGTGAGTGCCTTTGGCTTTGTCTGATTCCAGCTTGCACGGGATTGGTCGGCCAGAGGGTGAGGTCATCTTCACACCTACATTACCCTGCCCACCAGCGCCCTTCGTGTTTACTGTGAACTCCTGATCTTTTCCGACCTCCACTTCTGCAGCAAAGATTAACATAAAACACTTAAACCAACTGCACTTAACTATTTATTATGTTAAATGGTTCAAAGAGTTTCGTGTTTGTTACTCACTGTTATCTAATCCCTCCACTTTGACCTTTCCAATATCCAGCTGTGGTGCCACAGTGATGTGGAAGGGGCTCTTGGGAATGGGATCTCCTCCATGAGTGACTGTAATAGCCATGTTACCCTGAAAAGACACAAGAGGAAGAGTGAATATTGATCGATTTGAGGTGTTATTGCGAATAATCTCTGTTCTAACATTAATGGGCTTCAAACAGAGGCCTGCTGTACCTGTTGAAGAGCCGTGTACTTGACAGTGTAGGAGTAATCGTGGTTATCGATGATCTCAAAGTCACGAACCGCCTCTCCTGGGCCTGATGCTGCAAAATGCACCTCAGGCTTGGCCTTGCCAGCTCCCTTTGTGTAGATGGTGAAGTGGGTTGGAGTGCCCACCTCCACACCTGAAACATGCACGTGTTTTGTGAGTGATACCAATCCTGGTCTAATCAAATATTGTATTACAGTGGGTAATTGCTGCAAATGCATATACCTATACATTAATTCTTTTTTTGTGTGTGTGTGTCAGTGGATCTCACCTGTCTTGTTGAGTCCGGGGCCTTCTGCTCTCACCTTGCCAGCATCATGGGAAGGATCCACTTTGACTTTGAATGGACTGACGGGAATTTCCTGTCAAAGCCAATCATAAGACAGTTATAATAAATTACTCAAGACTAAGGCTGGGTTAGTAATAAACTAATTGTGCAAAAGAGTCCCCTTTGATTTTAAATCTGGATTTACTTATTTTAAACCTAGTTCTTCTTAACTCTGATCAGAAATAATCTTTGTTGGTGAAACACAGTCTCGATAAAACTTCAAAATTCTTTCTTCTTCTTCAAAACTCTGGTCACAGTTCTTGAGAACTGTATTCTTACCTGGTCTGCAAACAGCACCATGATGGTATATTTGCCTGGACCGGGGGGAGTGTACTTGACAGTGAAGGTGTCATTGTCATTCTTGATGATGTCAAAGTCGATGTCTGCCTCGGCAGGGCCAACCACCCCTGGGGCGCACTTGATTCCAATGCTGATGTCCCCTAATGGTGCATAGCAATGAGCACAGTTCACTAAGGTCATTCAAAAGCAGATGATCTGAATAAATACATGCAGCCACTCGACTGCCCACAGCTTTACTTTGAGTACGTTTCACATATTTCAAACAACTTTCCTCAGCTTTGTCAGCTGAAGTGTACATATTTGCTTATTCTTTTCATTATGTGTTTTATATTTTTCTTTAATTTCATTAAGAGCCGACTGAACACTGAAAGGTTTTTGTAGCCACCCACGCCATCTCCTCATAGATGCTCACCTTGACCAGCCTCGCTGCAGTCCACAGTGAAGTACGTTGGCTCGTTAGCCTTGAGGCCTGTCTTCTCCACTCCAGGCCCATAGACCTTGACTTTGTCTGGATGAGAACCCTCTCCAACCAGCACCTAATGAATCCACAGTGTACTTGAGGCAGAAGCAGTTGGTTCAAGTACAACTACTGCAGTCCTCTTAGTTTTCTCTATAATCCATGGAGTATCATTATATTAAACTGAACTATAAGTGCAGCTGTTGTGTGTGTATGTGTGTGTGTGTGTATCGTCATGTGTCTTACCCTGAAAGGGCTGTTGGGCACGTTGACCTCCCCCCAGGTGATGATGATGGTGTGTTTAATGGGCTTGACAGGAGTGTACACACACAGAAATGTGCCGTCTCCCTTGTCAGTGATCTTGATGTTGATGGGGCAGCCTTCAGCATCCTTAGTGGGTACAAAAGCATGTCAGCACTGTTCCGTAGAGCCACATGAAATATAGATGACATGTTTTTATAAATAAACAATGAAGGTTTCACAAAACTGGTGCTCTGCGTACCTGCGCGTAGATCTTGAGGTGACCCTTCCCTGCCATGCGGACGTCGATGGTGAATTCAGTTTGTTTGTTCACAATGACGCCAGTTGGCTTCAGGCCTGGGCCAAAGGCTTTCACCTGCAAGGAGAGAGAGAAAGAGAGAGAGAGAGAGAGAGAGAGAGAGAGAGAGAGAGAGTGAGAGAGTGAGAGAGAGGGAGAGCGTATCATCACTGTTTTAACGTGCACTGGCTTCCACTGTCTTACAGGGTTGATTTTAAAGCTCTATTACTTGTTTACAGGGAGATTAATGGTTTGGAACCAGCCTACATTAACGATTCTTTGTCCTTCTGTAATCCTTCATGGACTCTTAGAACCTCTGCTGTCTTTTTTTAAACTACAAACTATCACACAAATAAAGAAAATCAGAAGCTCAGCTTTTTTTTTTACGATGCACCAAAACTGTGGAACACACTACCCAAGGCTATACAAGATGCAAGCTCTGTAACCATTTTAAAAAAGACAATTGACAACTTATTTATTCAACTAGGACTGCACCATGAACATAAAAGACTGGACTCTTCAGTTGGAGACCCCTCAGTCGACTGAGATTCCTTCAAATCGATCAGTCATTTTGTTTTGTTTTTTTCAGTAAGTGTGGATTACAATAACAGAATAAAACAGCTGCAGCTGGCGCACTTATTAAAAAACTCCCTAGTGACATCCTGCACTGGTGAGAGATGGTGAATCGAGTGGCTGGTAAACAAGTTACAGCTCTTTTTTTAGCTGCACTTAGCATACCTGCTATTCCCTTTTGCTGACTTTTATTTGTTCTTCATTTGATTGCTTGGTGCACTTGTTTTAATTTGACTGTGTATTTATTCTCATGTCTCTTTACTCAGGTCACCTTGGTACATGTATCTTATATAATTGGGAATTACCTTCTCAGGGAAGCAGTCATTGACCGCAGGGAGGATGTGGGCCATGAAGGGGCTGTCCTTGATATCCTCGTCATCACAAATGACATGGACAGCATAGTCACCGGCCTCAGTGGGCCAATAGCGCACATCGCAGGAGCCGTCACCCTTATCATCACACTCGATTTTAGCCTGTGACGGGCCTTCAATGGAGAAGCCTGAAATAAAGAATAGTAAAAATTTTCACATTCATTCATTTTCAGATTTCACATTCAGGATACATTTTTTCTTCCATGAGTGCTCATAACAGTTGCAAATGGCTCACCCAGAGTTCCAACATCAGTGCCGATGGCCTCGACCACAAAGTCAGCAGATTTTCCCACCATGCCGGTCTTCAGACCAGGACCCCAGGCCCTCACCTTCTGAAAACCGGCCTCCTCACCCACCTCCACTTCGAAGGGACTGCGGCGCACAAGAACACACAGTGTTACCTGGTGTAAATGTGAATGTGCATTGTTGCGTTGTTAATGAATAGCTAAGGGCAGGAATCAGACCCTACCTGCGTGGGATGGCCTGGCCTCCCCAGGTGATGCTGACTGTGTATTTACCAGGCTTAAGGGGGTAATATTCACATTCATACACGCCGTTCCCTGCATCTCGCACTTTCACTTGCTCCTCTGCTCCGGCTGAGGATGAATAATAGAGTTAGTGTGGATTCCTCTAAAGTCGGAGATGCGTTTTATGCATTTTATTTAGTGCTTTATGATACACAGATGAGAATACCCCGACAGACAAAAACCCAAACATAGGAAGTCATTCTAAAAATGCACAAGGACGAATGATCCAGAGAGGAGAGAGCTGTATGACTCACTTGGTCCTTTGACTGAGACGCTCAGCTCTCCACTGCCAGCCCCCTTGGTGAAAACTTTGAAGTCTGCAACCTCCTTTACTCTCACGCCTTTGGGCTGAAGGCCTCTGCCTGTAGCTCTGCAGGCATTCGGGTTTATGGCTGAAATGAATAACAACGAGTGTGAAAGAGAAATATTTAGCAAAAGCAAAAGGCAACTGAGAGTAGCCAGCAGTTGGCAGCGGTGTTAGTAGCAAAGACATTAAAATATCCAATTCATGAGAGATTTCTTAAAGGTTGAGTGACAGAACCTGTAAATGAGAATGATGCTTTTTTTTTTTTTAACTAAAAGTGCAGAATGCTGAAGTGGATATTGACACATTTGAGAGCATCGAGGGAGAATCTGACAACATTTCAGTCACTCTGAAATGTTGACTTCGGGCTTAAACTGAATGCTGGCTGATGCAAATTTAGCTGCGATAAAAACAAACATGTCAACAGCAAAACAAGCAAAGATATTTAACTGAAAAGAACAAAGTAGACAGAAATGCAAAGTGGGGCAATCTGTAAACTATTTGTACAACATCTCCCTCTGAACATAAGAAAACCATCAAGCTGCAAGATGCAAGAAGATGGAGCAGGCGACCAAGCACGACACTGAGCCGCGGCATCTGCAGCGCACGGCATGGGGAAAGGTTTGGGGGTATCTGGCTGAGCAATGGGCACAGGCTCTTCCCAGCAGGCCATACTAACTTGGGCGGCCAGGTTTTGGGGGAGGTGCCCCCTTCCCACCCTTCACTCCAGGAGGGGTGCGCACTGACTGAGGGAGTATGTGCAGTGGAGCTCCCGTGGGAGGAGCAACGGACGGAGCTAGAAATGACAGATAGGAAGGGTTATGGCCTGCACTGGGTGGTTGTTCCCAGGGAGAATGAAGATGACTGCAGATTGTGATGGATAGATCACCCTGACACTAACAGCACGTTAAGAAATCAGATTTGTCTGACAGTAATTTACAACGCAGACAGATGGCTCACCCTCCGCGATGTTGACAACAAAAGGGCTCTTGGGGATCTCCTGGCCCGCAAACAGCACGTGGATGGTGTGAGGTCCTTCCAGCACGGGACGATAGGTGCAGCGGAAAACGCTGTCGCCCTTATCCTCCAGGATGAGCTCCACCGTGTCCTTTTTGCCCTGAGGATCGACGATGACCACGCTGACATCCCCATTACCAGCGCCTGAGCGTGACAGGAAAATAATCAGTTGCTTTAGTCTCTCTGAGAAAAATCCAATGAATCTCTTGACTTTTCATCAGATCACATTCCAGTCTACATGTCAGTATGTAAAGTGGTTGAATTTTTCATAGCAGATGAATTTTTCATACTAACCAGCTGTGTAGATGTCAAAGTAAGTGGGCTTGTTGGCCACATTGCCTGTGGGCTCCAGACCTGGTCCCCTGGCATGCACTTTGCTGGGGTCACCCATGGCCTTCGCTACGTTCACTGTGTAGGGACTCTTGTCAATGTCCTGACCAGCAAACAGCACTTTAACCTAAGAGGAAACAAGCAAGACATAGTTATGACACATTTAAATAAGAGTGGTTTGTCCAGGTTGTTCTCAGTGGTGTGTGGACTCGGTCTTACCTTGTGGACACCTTCAACTTTAGGAACATAGGTGACGGTGTAGGTTCCATTTTTGTCCTTGTTGGGCTTCACCTTAGCCTGGAGAATAAAAAGACAAAGTAATAATTAGTAATCTTACTTTTATTTAATTACTTCATGTATTTGTATATATGAGTGCCTGCTTGTGTGGTGCAATCTTATCTCTTTGTCTTCTTTTCTCTTTCTTTTTCATTCTTTTAATATATATTTTTTCCCTTATCAAGCCCCTCTGAGGGCTTTTTGTTCTTTTCTGTCACATTCTTTGCAGTATCAATATTTCTCATGAGCAATTGGTGTAAATGCAAGTGTTGAGTCTGCTTCTTGTTTATATTGTTGCTATTTTTCATATTTCCTCCTGTTTGTAATGCTTCTTTACCCACCTATTTATTATTTACTCCTTGTTTTTGCTGCATCTTTCTATTTTTCTTCCTCTTTTGCTGCTGTAACACTGCAAATTTCCCCCACGTGGGACTAATAATTATTTTATTTTGCCTTGTTGGTGTATATATTAAGTTGTATCTTTTGTTTATGTGTGAACAAATACAAATCAAAGCTCAGAATCAAATCAAGAGAGGGTTAGAATAAAGACTAGATGCTACACTTTGCAAAACTTTCAAACTTGGCAGGATTATGTGAGTTGGCAGTAGCTGGTTGCATGTTTAGATCCCTTGTCTGTCGGGTATAACTTGCCTCCTCTTTGTGCCCCTCAGGATCCTCAACGTAGACCAGGACCTCACCGCTGCCAGCTTCCAGAGTTTCCACAGTGAACACAGCTGGCTGCAGCACCTTGTTGCCATGAGGCTCGATACCTGCAAAGTTCAGGGCAATACAACCATCTTAGCAACAGGCAACAAAGTGAAACACAAACAGAAACTTGTAGTTTTGTTAAAGTGCCCATGTGGTACTCCTGCCTAGCATCCCTGCTTTTTATCTTCAGGTGAAAAACACTCATTATACATTCACACTGCTCATATGAACTGTTGTGATCTGTGCAGGTGTTCATGACTGCTGCTGCTGGGCTACCCACCAGGTCCGTAGGCTTTGACTTTGTTTGGGAAAAGCTGTTTGGGCTTGAGAGGAGCTCCGGGCTTCAGCTTGGCTTTGGGGAACTGAGACAGGTAGGTCATCACAGAGTGCTCATCCACATCTGGGTCCACAATCTCCTCAGGGGCGATCACCTACAGCACAAAAAAACAGACAACCGGCCCAACAGGGGTGTGAATCATTGGCTTGGTTTTGATTGAAAACTACAACATAAAGGCTACGGTTCAGTTTTTAAGCAAACTCTATAGCCTTATTTAAGCAGAAATTGGCTGTATTATCATTTTAAAAGGGGTATGATTGACTCTTTATAGAACTTGCCCTTATTAAGCATAGTGCAATGGGATTTAACGAGGATTAAACTTATTTATTCCCCCAACCTCTGACTCCTCTCTCCCTTCCAGCACTTGTTTGCCTGTCTATCACACAGTGGCACAAAGCCATGCTCCACGCTGGTTATATTTAACCCCAGGACAGCAGGGTTAAGGATTGTTGCCCTCAATAAGCCAGCCACGGGGATTTATCCTGAGCCAGACCTCTCCCACATCTCCTTAACACCACCACACTGGAATCCAGCCCCCAGGCCTGCAGAGCCATGACATACACCCCACGGCTATCTCACCAATGCTAAGCCTCATGGAGAATAGCTAACCCTGTGTCTTAGACAAACAAGTAAACAACCTGCATAGTGCACATTACAATACGGAGACGCAGAGTCTCACAAACGGGACTGCAAATATTGCACTCCGGCTCTGTTCATGTTGTTATTCTGATGAGCGCGGGCATATTTACACCTCTGTTCAGCGGCTGGCTCGGAAGGTGTTAAAGAAATCTCACACCTCCACAAATTCATGAATCTACTAAATAAAACTCCTACAATAAACTCACTTACTAAGAGCTACAATACAGTAAATGGAAATATTAGGAGTGAGCTGGGTAATAAATATTTCATGACACCCTGCAGCATGATCTCCCTGGAAAAACACTAGGCTCCATATCGTGCACAGTTCTGCCTTTTCTCGGCTCAGTGTTGCCTCACAGATGTATGTTCATGTGGTGAGGCATGTTTGCAAATGAAACGTGCCTTGGCGCTCGCTTTAAACTGCTTGAAAATGACTGGTGCTTGGAGTATAAACTATGCTGCCAATCAGAAAACAGAAAAGACACGTGCTTTTCTTGTTGTTTTGCCCAGTGAGATCAACCCCGCCCCATCTGACACTGACACAAACTAACAAAGCACTTTGTGACTGACAAAGATCTATCATGCATCTTACCTGAGGTACACCCAACCAGTCGTCAGCCTGTTGCATGGCTTCTCTGGCATTCTGCACAGGCTTGTTTGGGTCCCACTCTGCCCAATCAGGACACAAACCTGATGGAAGCAAACAGACTGATTAGACAATTCTGCACTGCTATAACAAGGTCACTGGGGCAGTCACCACTATCTGTCAAACACCTCCAGCTACAGCATCGTATGACCTTACCCAAGCTGTGAATTCAATAAAGGTCTCTCTCGAGTGCTCAAAAGAAACAACGAGACGTTCTGGCACTTTCACTGTGGCTAAAGCTAGCCTCCACCACGCTGCTAATGCCTAAATTGGATTAGTGTTGGCGATGGAGTGGCCAGTCACTCAAAAGGCCCATACAGGCACACCAGAGAACACTATCATCCAATTAACATAGACTCAGGAACACAGTATTAACAGGGTTGTGTTTACACGCATCTGCAAGGAAGGGGTGTGCAGTGACAGACAGACGATATTATTGGTCAGGTGATTTTATCGGCCTGATATTGGCCTCGCACGACTATATTGGTCTTCGGACTGTGTATTGGCAACAATCTGGTCATACGGTTCATATCACATTACAGGGTTTACAATCCAATATATTGCAATAATGTCAGCCCTTTTTTTAAAATCTTATTTTAGGAAAACTGTCACAATATAAAGAACACGCCATCATATGCATAAAAAGTTCACTTTTTTATGCAGTCAGAACAGCGAAGAGGGAAAACAAAACTGCTACCATGTGGTCAGGGGTTTAACAAAACACAAAATGAAGTGCTGCCATGAATCTTTGCACGAATCGGTCTATATTGTAATTGGGGTATATGTTGACTGATGTTTTTTTTTTATAGAGCATAATGCAGGTACTCTTTTTTTAGTTTTATAGATAGAATTTAGTGTATATTTGACCCTTTTTCTTAAGGGTACTCCAAATGTACCAAACATATTTGTTCAGTACAGACCCCGACAAAGGTCAAATCGTCATGGGTTGTTTTTTTTCAATGAAAATTTACATTTTAATGCAAAAGTGATTAGCACAATATGATTTTTTTTAAAACATATAGTTCAGCCCTAATCTGCAAGGACTGAGTGTGCAGTGAGACTACAGAAATGACTTACATCTGTCTGTTAGGAGGCACCAGGGTGGACCTCCACCATGTTACTAAGGGGAAATCAGTGCTCTTTAAAGTGATGTCAGCTCTGGAGTGAAGCCATGTATAGTCAAGTCGTCATAATGCAACACCACTGCAATACCAAAAGGAGGCAGACGTATATAATGGTTGTATAAGATCATACTGGATACATCAAGAGAAATGGTTGCTATCTGTCAGATAGACTGTTGGTTTCTTTCTGGTCTGGACAATTAACTTGTTTTGCACATTTGTGTCTGAATTAAAAGCAGAGCTTCTGTGTTTCTGTGTTTGAGAACAGAGCTTGTTTCGTCAGTCACCCTGCTGTTTGGTATTAGCTGATGAAACAACACAACCTTGTATGGTCAGTATTGCAGCAGTGTTTGAAAGATGCGTCTCCTCAGATCAATGGCTCGTATAAACACAGTTAAACACAGTTCTGTCCTCCTCTTGCAACTCCTCCACCTTTCGCTCTGTGCAGCACAGCGAGGAGACGATTCTCTGCTGTTCGGCATTGGAATCAGAAGCCGACACTGGCACCGACTCAAATAGTGGCCTTGTGGTCCCTTGGATCTGTGGCTTAGGCACCTCCCTGTGACAGATCACTCTGCATTTTGATGCGGAGCCAAGCATCCCCTCTTGACAGAAGAGGAGGAATGGTGCCCAAATTTGGGGGTGTTGTGTAGCAGCGAGGCTATAAACACTAAAGCTGGGGCTTGGGCCTCAGGGCCCAAAACAGTGAGAGTGAAAGCTTCAGTCATTGTGGGACAGCTGGCAGGGACGTCCTCCGGCCATCAGCAACCCCTCTACAACCTTCTGACACTACCTGGTCTCCAGAGACACATTTCACTGGCTGACGTCTGAATCTGAATCTGGAAGTGTGTGTGCTTGTGTGTGTTTGTGTGTGTGCGCTCCAGTATGTGTGAGATATATACAGCCCCTCTATCTAGATGAGGAGCAAAGGTGAGAAATTCTCATGAGAAGGTGATACTGTTTCAGATACGGTGACTGACAAATGCTTGACCCCGACCTCCATAGCAACCAAGGAAAACTGTTACATACAACAAGCCCGTTAACAGTCACCGCACGTCTCCTGACTCAGCACTTACTCCGCCCGGCCCGTAGACTCAACTCAGACCCCTACAAGGGGTGGGAGTCTCTAGGCACCCCATGATTCGAGTCGATTCAGATGCAGAGGACTAGGATAGAATTATAAAATGATTATGAATGCATCTTGATGCATCAAAGTGTTTGATTTCTATACATTATTTATTTTCTCTAACTGTGTGACTACTTGCTACTTTTAAAATATTGCGTATTTGCATTGATCTGTAATTAGTTTGGCAGGACACAACTTGCAGACGGTGGGGCTCGGGTCTAGGTGCTTTTCCCTTCAACTTCATTCAAGCCAAAACACTTCCATATGCTAGCATTTTCACCCAGGGGTGCCGGTCAGATTGAATCCATCTGCAGTTGCTCACGCTTAGCCATCCTCACCAAAACCCAAGAAGTAACCTAGCTTACAACGTAATTGTGACACACATGTTTAGGTCCATTACGTTTCACCATCCAGTTGACTGTTCAAATCATTATTAGCTAGTTATCCAGCATTTTGATAACTTTGCATCAGCTATCTTAAGATGTGACCCTATATGTTGCTTTTACAGGAAAAGGGGAAAGTTGATCAAGCTACCAGCTTTGCTCAGATGTTATTGGAGCACAGAGCAAAAAGGGGCGGGACTTAGGAAGGATCATTTGGTTCAGCTGTTCACCCCCTAGTGGTTACACACTTCTCACCTGGTGCACAGTTGTCAACCAGAGCTCCCAGGGCTTTGCCATCCCGCCAGTCACGGTTGAAGTTGTTGATGGGCAGCTGGGGCACCTTGTTCTGTATCCAGCCCAACAGGCGCTGTTTGGGGGTGAGCTTCTTAGTCTCCTCGTCATCCTCGTCATCCCACATGGGCATGGAGATAGAGTAGTGCAGGATGAGAGTCCAGATAAGACCGAGGATCAGCTTTAGATTCCCATCCACAATGGCTTTGCTATCTGTAGATGGGCAGTGGAGACAACAGTGTTCATGAGGATTTACAACTTTCAAAAGTTATAGTAGAGATAATGCACTAGTTAACTTTATCTTCCGGCAGTATTTTCATGTTAATGACACGTTTTTAGGTTTTAGTTTGCTTGCTTCCTGCTTTATTTTGAAGTTCTTGTCTGTCCTCTTGTTTCTGCTGTTTTACTTCCTGTGTTTTCCCTCCTTATTTGCTAACAAATCCCCTGCCTACCACTAATTAGCTTCCCTGTGTATTTAGTCTTGTCTTTCCTGCCTCACTTGCCAGTTTGTCTTTGTACATTTGTGTCAAACATCCCAGCATTTTCACCCAGATTTCCTTGTGGGGTTTTTTGGACTTTCTTTGGATTAGGTGGACTTTGCACTTGGTTTGCGCGTTTGGATTTGTTTGTCTTTGGTCTACCCTGTGTAAGCTTTTGTTTTGTGAGTATGTGTTTGAGTTTTCATCAAATCACTTGAAACTGCACCAGTCTGCCTCTTCTCTGCATTTGGGTCCAATTCTCTGTTTTCTTGCTACCTCGCTCACACACGCGACTGGCTCTCTCTGTGTCCCACCCCTTTTCGCTCTGTGCTCCAATGACAGTTGAGAAAGCTTTGTACCTCGGTCAGCTTCCCTGTTTCCTCTACTTAGATATGCTACTGGCTAGGCTCATCTATGAAAACCAAATTTTGATGGTGACGTTGCTGGGGAGCCTATAGAAGCAACATATATTTCCATCTTAAGTTAGCTAAAATTAGCAAAAAACGACCTAACTGGCTAGCTAATATACATCAATCAAGCTGGCTAATGAGCTTGGGTTTTGTTAACATTAGTTCCCTAGTTAGCCAACGTTTTGCTAAGAAAGGAAAAGTTGACCAAAGTACCAAGTTTTCTCAATTGTTACTGGAGCAAGAAGGTAAAAATGGGAGATTTGTGTATCTATTTGCATCTATCTACTAGTAAATCAGTTTACAGTCTTTCCTTGCTGTTCTGCAGAGTTGACCCGGCTATTCTGAGTCGAAATATAAACAATCATGATTGACTGCTGAGGAGACAAGAATCTAATGCTCCTCACTGCTTCCCCCGAGCCCCTTTCTCTCAGACAGCTGTCTGGCTGAGGACCCCTGACAATCTGTCATCCAGTCACAATGGTACTCAGAAGACAGTGACAGCTGAGGATATGTGCAAGTGGATCCCCTCTCTGCATAAATGCCACTCGGATTCCAATTACGTCCAAAACTTGTAGCCCTAGTGTGTGTGATAAATCAAATAGGTTGAGATTAGATTCATTGACAGCGAGCACGCGGCTCATTTCCCGAAGTTCTCAGAGGAAAAGTTTGGCAAATAAGCCATTTTGACTCCTCTCTCATTTAGAAATTCAGCCATTTAAGCCGAGAAACCTCGGAGGAGTGCTAGACTTTAATGTTTCATCGACTAATCTCGTGTGATACACTCCGGTTAATTCAGTAAGACTTTAATAACGGAGGGACTCTGATGCCAGTCGCTTGTCACGGGACTGTTTTATTGAGACTATTTATCTTTTCATAGACGAGTGCCTCCCATCAGAGGGTGATGTTTGATGTGTCACCGTTTGACTGGCACAGGCAGGTGGCATGATGTGGCACAGTCAGTGTGGTTTTGATCCTGCCGTGTGTCCCCGGCTTTAAGGGCAACTGTGTGGTCAATCCATCATCCATCAAATTGTATCAGTTACACACCGTGACACATGTTCAGCTAAGCCTCTGGTGACTTTTTTAGTAGGGATGTAACAATATATTGAACGTAGGGATGGCCTGATATCACTTTTTCACATCCAGTACTGCAACCTAGAGTATCTGCCCATAGAGTCTTTTTCACCCTCCTTAAACAACTAAGCTGTTAATACATTTGGATGGATGCACTTTGCCATCGAAAAAACATCAGGTTAAACTGTGCAAGCAAGTTTTCTTCTCTCCTAAAGGAAGGATACAGAACTTTTAGCTGTGCTCTTGACTGGTCAGCACCATCAAAACATTCAAAATTAAAATAAATTTAATATCGGAAGCAGAAGCAGAAGCAGTATCAGACCAATACTGATACCAAGAATCAGATCCCTAATTGAATATCGCGATATCTAAATAAATTAACAACATTAATTATTTTATTGTGGTATTTTTATTATATTTATAAAACGTTCATTGCAAGTGCATTACGGCGGGCTACTTTTATTTTATTTTATTTTATTAAAGAAGGCGAGCATGACGACTTTAAGTTAAAAGGAAAAACAAATTTTATGCAATCAAAAAATGCTGTACACATCAGATTTATTACTTAATAAAGAACATTCTTTTACGCTGTCATTTTTCTTTTGTTTTTTAATATCGCCCATGATACAATATTTATCACAATATTTTTTAAAAACAGATAAATCCTGGACTGAGCAAAATATTGATATTATATTAAGATTGTGATATGAGACAAGACTGATCTTAGATTTTTTTATATCATTATATTGTAATATGGCAAAAGTGTTTTAAGGGCTGCATTTATTATATATATGCTCAGTTATTATATCCACATTAATGAAGATTATTTATCTTATTATGTTAAGACTTTGTGAAAGCACCAGTAGTCGTCCCTACGATGTAGTTGCAATATTGATATTAAGGTATTTGGCAAAAAATATCCAGATATTTTTATTTTGTCCAGATCACCCTATAATATCAACATTTGCTTGCACTATTTGAGTATTTACTGTGTGTTATTTGAGAGAAAATTATTGTATATCACAAAACAGTCTAAAAATAGCCTAAAAATATTGATATTTAAAGCCATATGGCCCTGCACTAGTTACATCTCTGGGTCACTGGAATGAGACTGAGACATTATCTTAAGAGGGCTGCACTGACCCACTAAAGCTGCATGCAGAGCGAGAGGGTGCTAGGAACCAAAATGCCAGGACTTCTATTATCACGCCCTATTTCTGTCAAAACAGTCTGACCCAGTGTGTGTCTACACAGCTGGGACACTAACATATGAAGTCCTAGACACACTATCTTGGACAGGCACTCTGCAGACTTTAAGGTGATAGCTATGATGGTAACCTTTGCCCCCCGCCCCCCCCACCCTCCTCTGCTCATCAGAACCCCTGAAATTCGAGCTGGTTTTCCCCCACTATCATCACACACACTCGAACTAACACACCGCTGGACACGCTGTGGCCTTCACAGTCCGCCGGCCAAAGCCTCAGCCACTCCGGGAATTTCACTCAAGTGTGTGGCAGGCCCATTAGTCACCAAAACAGAAAAATACTCTGTCAAAATCTTAATAACTCTCCTGCTGTATGAATTGTGAGGTTGTCTACAGGTGTATAATTAAGCCATAACTCTTCATCTTACTATATCTGTGCTGCTTTTCATATTAGGCTACTAGTTTCTCCTCAGCTATTATTAAATGTGTCTAAGAGGTGGCATTCTGTCCACTGTGCTGGAGTGAAGTCTTGTGGAAGTGACACATATCCACAACAATTTATTGTGAGTTCAGCAGCTATCTGTACCACAGTCTGATCCCTCAAATCCCACCGGAGTTAATCCTCACCTCGCAGTGAGGAGTTGCTGATGGCTCGGGCTGTCAGCGGAGAGCCCCGGCGAGTCGTTCCGACCCCTGACCTGACAGAGATGAGTGTGTGTGTGTACGTATATGTGTGGGTGACGCCGCTGTCCGCGTGTATAAATTGCTCTCATTAGCACAGTCGTAGTGAATTTCCAGCCCATAGTTCACCACAGTGCTGCAGCAGGAGTAAGCTAAAGCAGACTATAGAGGCCTGCTGGACCTGACGCAAGTTAATGACCTCAGTGACACCTCTGCGAGAACTTTCCAATGAGATGTTGACCCCAGTCCAATGCAGCTTTCCACAATGCAAAAATAAACTACTTCTTGGTTAGTTCCTTAACATTTTCAGTTGGCTGGATTTGAAAAGACAAGTTAAGCTTATTTTGTAACAACACAAAACAAAGTTTTCTAGTCGAGGTCAGTTATATTTGAGAAAACACGTTCACTAAACTTAAGATATTAAGTTGAACAAACAACTCTTCGGTTTGCGTCTGGGCTGCCATAAAATTTTAAGTTGATTGAATCTGAAAAGACAAGTTGAAGTAATTTCGCAACGATACACAGCAAATAAACAAAGTCAGTTGTATTTGAGAAAACACAAATATTATAAATTAATTTGACTTCTTTTTGTATTCAAGTTGTCATTTCAAAAGATTTCAAGTCAGAAGAACTTGTATTCTGAAAATTATGCTTAATAAACTTGAGTAAATAAACTACTTGTATATTTACACTAAAATTTCCACTGAGTTCTTTTACAATTTTTACAGTGGCAGGCTGCCTTAAGTTGACTGAATTTGAAAAGACAAGTTGAGGTAACTTGTAAAGATTCAAAACAAATAAACTTGAGCAAAAATGTTGAATAAGCTTAAGATATTATATTGAACCAGAAACTCTTTGCATTCAAGTCGTCATTTCAAAAGATTTCAAGTTAGAAGAGCTCATGTCAACTCTGAAAATAAATACTAGAAATTTTAAGTTTGAACCTGAATATTTACGTTAAGTCAATGAGAAAAGATTTGCTGATTCTTGGGTTGCAACTAGTGACTATTTTAATTGTGTTGATTATTTTCTCAATTGAGCAATTTATTTACTCTATAAAATCTCTGAAAATGGCAAAAAAAATGTCCATTAGTGTTTCTAAAACCCCAGGATGACATCCTCAGTGTCTTGTTACCCAGCCACCCAAGTTTGTTTTAGTTTACTGTCATATAGGAGTGAAGAAACTGGAAAATATTCACATTTAAGAAGCTGGAATCAGAGAATTTGGGCTTTTTTTCTTAAAAAATGAGCTGGGGATTAATTCAATAATGGATTCATAATGGATTTGAGGATTAATCATTGCAGCTCAAGTTGATTCCACTAATTTCTTGTATGATTTTTTACAGTGCAGAGGCCTGTGAAAGTCATGTGTCACTGATAACATACCAGCAGAGCAGCTACAGAATGTGGATCTTGTGCATCCTCTTATGAGGCAGGCACACTGTCAACGATCATAAACTCATTTTTATTACTTGTTCCTATCTAATAATAGCCCAGTAACCTTTATGTTAGCATTTAATAACTGAATCGTTTCCTATCTTTTAAATGCCAAGTCAAACTCACCTATTGAGACC
Source organism: Lutjanus campechanus (assembly GCA_027495735.1). Taxonomy (NCBI): domain Eukaryota; kingdom Metazoa; phylum Chordata; class Actinopteri; order Lutjaniformes; family Lutjanidae; genus Lutjanus; species Lutjanus campechanus. Next base: position 333,262 of record JAJHUR010140464.1, on the reverse strand, counting down.
AGTTTGATGCGCTCTCTGTCCAGGAACTCCAGAGCCACAGAAACATTTTCCAGTTTCATCTGACGGAAGTTGGGTCTGGTGTGGTACTTTCTGTACATTTTCTTCTGGCTCAACACCTCCAGGAGCGAAATGAGCTTCAGCCCGTCAGTGAAATCCCTCTGCAGGTCGGTGATGTTCTTGTTGACACACTTGAGGTGCTCGTTGCACCACCTGGTGAAGGTGTTCTGCTGGATCTTCTTCCATGGCGCGTCTTCGGCCAGGTCCTTCTCCGTGGCGGGCATCTCGTCGTCCTCCTCTTCCCCAAAGTCGGTGGCCTGGTAGTACTGCGGAGGCAGCTGGTCGTCGCTGTAGTTATTGCTCATCATGATGGCTTTTTCCGAGTCCACTTTTATACCTCGGTGACACTTGCCCGGCAGCGCGGAGAAACTTTTAGCAGGTCGATGGCAAAGCGCGCTCTCGGCGGAGAAAAGTTCAAACTTGGAGGAGTTTAAGCAGCAGTTCTCTCAGCTTTTCGGACCTACTTGTGAAGAAGCTTCTGGTGTCAGGAGCAGTGATGGATTAAATTATCCGATTTACAATGTGCAAGGCAGCTGGTCGTCCACTTTTCTTTTTTTTTTTAATTGGCACCCTCTCGACAAGTCGTCCCTCTGTAATAAGAATGTCGCCTTTTGAAGAATGAGAGTTTGGTGGCAGGTGAGCTGGAGCAGCAGTGTTGGAGTTGACTCTGTGAAACTTGACTGTGGAGGGAGGACAGACCTGGGTATATAAAGGACCCCGGCCCACGTCACTCAGCCTCTGTGATCATAGTCTATTTGTTAATCCATAAGGATAACGGGAGTCGGGCTCGGTTTACTGGAGGATGGGGCAGGGATTGGTCAGACCCCGGGCAGCGCAACAGTTGCGGCATGCTCCTTATTTTTAGGCGCTCCTATTTGGGCGGCTGGAGGGGGGGAGGCTGGGACTGCACGATTGTTGCGAATGTGTGTCATGCTCAGGGTCCAAGTGTCTGAACAATTGGACTAAGAAAAGACAGTGAGAAGTGCAGAGAGACACTCTGTCTCAATAAACTGTCTTTCTTTTTTTTATTTTACACGGGATAATAGTTAAAAAAAAGTGGGATTTTGCCCTTCTGATCGCTGAGGCCTGAACAGAGGAACATTTTAAAGTCTGAGGTCACCCTGGTGAAGATGAAGCAACTGCATTACATGTGATTCACAGCTATCTGCCACCACTGAGTGAAATATATCTCTGTATAGACAAGCAAAGGTCAATACAAGCTCAGAGAAGGTTATAGAAGGATGTTTGATAGTAAAGAAAAACTGTCGATTTGGATTTTGATTTCATCTGTCTACATGATCAAGCAAAACAATATCAGTGTAATATACTGTATTACCACAAGAACTGAGAGTTGGTAGCTTATAACTTTATATGATACCCATGTCTATAATGAATTATAATGGTTTATAAACATTTTAAAGCTTTTTAACAACTTGAGACAAATGGAGGCAGGATATTGTACAGTTTAACAATAAACTTTATTGTGTAAAACGATATCAGACACTAAAAAAGTAAACTTTCACTGGTACATTAAAAAAAAACACAAATAGAACAAACCTGTAAAAGTATCAAATATACACAGAATGCTGCCTAGAAGTCTAAAAAATAAAAACAATCTGCATTATGTTCTGTTAAACAAAATCTTTTCATATCAGTTTAGTTGAGTTTATTTGATTTATGAAAGGACAGTGTGTAATGACACTGATCATTTACAAGAAATGAAAACGGTGGTTGCACCAGATTTAGCCAGTCGCTCGTTTCCATCTGTAGTCCTACACGTAACAAGTAGAAGCAATAAATAAAATTTAAAGTGCGACACAGACTACAGTAAATGCAGGTGCCCAACATAATAGAAGCTGTAGGAACACACTGCACAGTTCAAAATATATGACACCCTATCTATAATGCATTTGTGATTTATAAATATATTTATAATGTTTATACTGTGCTTATAGGTATACACACTCATAAATATTTATAATTGTATATCATAAATAATCATAACATTTCATATATATCATAATACTTAATAATTGCTGGTCATTCACAGACACTTCTTTTGTTAAGCAGGATCTGGATATAGTGTCTTGTAGTTGTACTAAATTGTAACTATTTTACTGTTATAATGCATGGTAATGTGAATATAAGTTACTCTAAGTTGTCATTGAATGATTTAAGTAAAGTAATGAAATTCCTGAGGTATAAGCAGATATAATACATCACAAGCTGGTCATGAGTCGCTTTAAGGGGTCATTGTTTAAAGTGGAAAAAAGAAATCTTTGCTATAACAATAAAAAAAAATGTCATGAATTTAATTTATTTGTTTAATGAGTCATGCTGGAAATTGAGGACACCAATTTGACAAAGTTTTGATGATGAACATAGTTGACATAGTTGTGTTATATTATAATAATTTTGTGATGAATTATAATCACATTATAATACATCATAACAATGATTATAATGCATTATAAAATGGTTATAACCATGAGAGTTCTAGTACACCATGATCTTTGCCAAAAAATCTCAGTGAGTGACCAGCAATTATGAAGTATTATGATACTTGGCCTTATAAATCATTATAAAATACTTTATAATTTGTTTTGATTGTTGTCATAAAGCATTATGGATATTTTTATTTAATAATTAGACATTATAGTATAATACAGTATATTTATAAATCATTATAATGCATTAAAGTTGTGGTTGTCATAGAAAGTGTCACTAAATTCAACGTTTACGGCCCAATTTAAACACGTAAAATGATCTTTCTTTTAAATGTCTTTTTTTGTACAGAACAAGAAAGGACAAAGTGACTTCATGAACCCACTAAAAGTAAATTAGTGTCATCTCCAGCTCTTATCGGTGACAACATGACAGCATCCGCCGGTTGAAGACGAGGGTGTGTGTAGAAATACACTGAGACAGTTGTCAGCGTCTGTGCATAGTAAAATAGATCACATATACAAAATGAGTCAGTTCCAATAAAAACCTGTGTTTTCTGCAGGTTCCTGGACTGTCAGGGTGTTGTGACTCAGCAGTCAGTGACATGGCAGTGACACCAGATGCCAGCACCATGCTTGATGAAGTAGTGGGAGGTAATAATAACCGTGTGACACACGCAGAAGGCATTCTCAGGATACTCGGTCCACAGACAGCCAGGGGTCCCCATGTTGATCTCCCACCACCAAGTAATAAGATATTCTAAAGATTTTCTGTTGGTTCTTTTCTATTTAAAACAATTTCACGTATGAATCACAGACCAGAACCGTGAGCCAGAATATTCTACAATAACTGCTGAAAATAAAGGTAAGGAATTAAACTATAAATACCAGTGTTTCTAAATCATGTTGCTACTCCACGGTGTCGTGACACGGGGGCGGCAATAATTCAATTATACCATTGTTAATGTCATTAATCTCCATAAAATTCTGCTCTATTTTAATCTCATGTTTAAACAGAAGTGGATGAAGCATTCACATCTTTCAGTAAAGTAAAACTATGAAGGTAAAAAAAAAATAGCAGTAGAGAGACAGTGCCAGCAAAATATATTTGTAGAATCAGTACAAGTACTTTTACTTTTGATGTTTGTCAGTGTCAGTGTTATTTAACTGGATTATCACTGATGTGTTGCTGTGTATGCAGCATTTTATGTTGTAGCCAACCAAAGTAAATCTAATTTTTACCACTTTATATACTTCTTGGTAGGTTAAGCTATAACAGTTTATCATATTTTATACTTTCTCATACATTTTGTTTGTTAAACCCTGATTTTCTGTAGTCCAGTGGTTTTTAAGCTTTTTGTGCCCAAAGCAAACCTGTGTCTGTGCAAAGTAGTCTCTATAGCACATTATCACTCTGTAAATTCATTAATGCCAAATAAAATTTGACCAAAAAAAATAGACAACTCATGAAATATTCATTAACAAAAGAATTCAAGAACTCATTTGAACTTCTGTAAAATTACATCAAAGTTTCAACACACCCATTTAAACCAAACAGGTCACAATATTAAGAATGAGGTGGTGAAACTGAAAAGAGGAAGACACGTTAATAATTCCCACCATCCCACAGCTGCATGAGAGTATAGAGTTTGCCTCTGTATTGGAAAATGAGTGCACTCAAGTGGTGATACGGAAAATTAAATATTCATCGATAACTTTTTGTGTAGTTGTATATTTTAGTAATAATTCATGATTGTCACAAAATCCCATGGCACACCTGGACTTGCCTCACGGCACACTAGTGTATCCTGCCACACTGTCTGGGAGTCATGTAAGTGTAGTGGAGTAAAAAATACAATATTTGTAAGGAAGCATAATATGAAAATACTCAAGGAAAGTACAAAAACCTCAACCTGCACCTGTAGAAAATTTAAAATTCACAAAAACCATCACATCACATGAAAAATCTTTCTGAATCATAATATTCTTTTTCCTTGAAACAAAAACTCATGTATTAAACAAAAGTTCAACTTTTCATGATGTGATTTTTCATACTTTGATACATGTCACCACATATTAATTCAGTAAAAAAAAAAAAAAAAACAACCACAGAGATCTGTTGACCTGGACACTGTTCACTTGACATTATATCCTGAGAGACTGCCCATGGCTGCTCTGACGCTCGGCTTCCCACCTTTTTTAATTAGCTTTTTCCCCGGTTAGTCTGTCAGTGGAATGTATTAAATATTTAAGCAGGGATTTGGGTTGAATTTGTTGGACAGATAGGCCTGAGGCCAGGATCCAGCTGATGAGGTTTCACAGGTGATCTGGATCTGACATTATGACCATTAAGTAACTTTATTTTTTTGACTCTTTAGCCACAAATCTGACGGACTGAGACAGAAACCTTATGTTAGAACATGTTGGGGGGTATTTGCAGAATCAGGGAAAGTAATTAAAACTTGGACCTCGAGTGGCGGACGGTTGTTCAGTGAGGGTTTTACGCTAACTGTACCACATGACTACATCTGCACATCCAGGCCACTTTTAGATCATTAGACGCACCTAAACTCAGCAAACCATGAGTCGTGTCAACGCAGTAATGAGTGTAGTTCAGAGACCCTCATCAACAACGTTGACACACCAGTTCCTGCCATCTGTAAAGAATACGTGTCTGTGAGCTAATGCCACGTCTCTGGAGTGACGGTTATTAATATCCGTACAACCCGCGTATGTAATGTGAGGCCAAGCAGAGAGATGCTTCCCACTCAGGTTCACTGCTGGTGATTTCATGAATGGGATTCTTCTACGACACTTTTAAACCCTGAGACCCTGCGGTCGCCAGTGAGGCCACCGACCAAGAAAAGAAAGCTCTCAGACATCATGTGGGGTGGGTATATTTATTTTCTCAAGTCATTTACAGTACAAAATAGACCTCCAGGTAACAAAATAGCCACGACTATATTGAAAACAACAACGCTATCAATATGTAAAGCAACAAGCTGAGAAACACAGAGCAATATAGAAGCTTGTAGAACTAAAAGCTGATGAAATAAAGTCAAAAAATAATGAAAAATAATGTTCTCTATCAGACGACATTCATCATGTACCATTGCAAATCAATGGGAATGTAATTTCTCTTGCAAACTGATCATTTTTTTTAAATAGACAGTGACAACATTTGCAGTCCAGTGGCACATTATTACCGTAGTGTGTGTTCGTATGCAGAAATAACATCGGTCAGGCATTGCTTATCAAGGTTCTGTTTAATAACAAGTGCTTCAGAAAAAAAAAAAAAAAGATTTCAATACATTTCTGGATTTTTAGCAAACTGGAAAAACCAGGAGTCGTATTGCTCTGTCTGGCAACTAAGGTCAAATGCAATCTAAAATGCATGCAATGACTACACCACCTTTGAACAAAGAGGTACTGAATCTGAATGTGCTGAGTAACGTCACCATAAATAAACATTTAGACAGCATTATATTTTTGGCTATCAAATATACGATGCTCTTTCAAAATAGAATAAACTTTCTACAAAGCTAGTACAAATGGATTTAAGAAAGATCTCTCCCATAGTACTGTATGTCACATCTATTTACATGGAATACAAAGTAACAGAACATAAATTATATATTGTGCTTCTGTATGTTTTCTAGCATGCTTTTTCAGTTTTAAAATATTTTCACAAAAAATAAAAACATTTCACAGATGTAAACAATAATCGGAGTCCTTCCACATGTATATATATTTATTTTAAATGATGCTCGAACAAACTACGTTTTTCTGACACCTTTCTATTTACACGTTTTGGAACCAGATCAGTTTTTCATAACTAACCCTGATTTTCTTTTTTTCAGTTCAGTCGCATCAGTGGTTTAATCTCAGGTGAGACCGGATCCGGACCTGGCCTGTGATCCCTTAAATCTGTAATACACTTGAGAAAACCAAGCCATTCAAATCCCTCTCCACATTTAAATCAAAGTTGAGTTAAAATATTGTATAAAACATAATAATGTAGCTTAATATGCTCCCAAACTTGCACAGAACAAACCCTATTAGAAGTGTAACAGTGCAGCTGTAGATGTGGGATTTCAGTTTGACAAAGTGACCTGTGAGCAAGTAAGATGAATCTGATGAAAACTGCACACTGGCTTTCAGGCATCTTGCTTAACCGATAATTAAAGGGGAAGGCGGGAGTTGTCTGGTTTCAGAGTCAGACACAAGACAGTCGTTTTGAGGCAGGAGGAAGCGACAGAGCCTGGAGCAAAGCACATAACTGAAAAACACTGCAAAGAGGAGCCGGTTCTGCCATATGCATCAGCCATATGCACTGAGCTTACATTGACAGGTGCTTAGTGAGCCATACCTGTTCTCCATGTGATAAAATATCAGTCAGTTTGATACTGGGGCAGGGATACAGTGGCAGGATAGATGTAATGGCAGGCTGACATTACTTCATGGAGATTCTTGCACATTTTAAATCAGCTTTGCACATACTTGCCAACCGTGAGACCTCAAAAAATAGGGAGGGTTCTGGGGTATGGCTGCAAAAAATAATAGGAATATTATCAAAATTGCACTACGGCCAAGTGCAAGATCCAAATCACAGATTTTTTTTTTTGATAAAACAAAAATGTGTGAAATTATAATCAAGCACTGTGGTGCTGCAGATATGCACTGACCTGCTAATCTTGTTTATTTGAATCTTGTCAGATTTAATCGTGTGACATGACAATCACAATATCTGTCAAAATAATATGATTTCATGCAGCCCTAGTCTGGGTGTCCTCCACAAGAAAAATGTGAGCTTCATAGACTGTTTTCTGCATCCTGGTGACTTTATATTAGGAGACTACATTATAATCATGACATTTGGTGACGTTTATTGTTCATTTCCTCCAGGAAGCTACAATTAATTCTGCTTGACCTGGCAATTTTGTCCAATCACCACAACTTTTCGGCAAATTTGACCAATCATCGTAGCTTCCCTTGAGCTCCACCAATACTAGCTCGTTGTTCTCACTGAGTTTGAGCTCCAAAAAAGATTTTTGCCTCTCTATGGTATACCCTTCAGGCTCAATTCATTTACAAATAAAGTATATTTTGTTAGAATTTTGTAATTCTGAGCCTTCATGGTAAGGTTACTCAGAACACTCAGAACAAAGTGCTGTTTTATTCTCCCTGGAACAAGTTGCCTTTCATTTTTAATGCATTGTGGGAAAAATACCAAAAAAAAACTATGCAACTTTTTTTTTTTTTCAATTTTCTCCAGCTCCCACAATTTCCATGCATCACATTTTTATTAGATAAGCTGCTGTGACACAATCGAGCAGGGTTTATACATGCTGTAAAGTGGCAGAAACAGATTGTGATCATGAAAAGGGGGGAAAAAAGGAGTGGAAATTTTGTCATAAATCGGGAGAATTGTGGCCCTAAGATGAAATATGGGAGCTATGAAAAACAGGAAAATCTGGAAGGTTGGCAAGTATGGTTATGCAGCATGTAGCTTTTATTGCATGCTTTATTTGGGGCGGAGCAATGATGAATATAACTAATGGTGAACTTTCTGTTTTACTTTAAGGGCACATGTACATTTCAGGGATTTCAGTGCATTAAATATGTCCAGACTCCACTTTCGTCATTATTATCAGAGACAACTATGAACAATATTTAAACAGACAAGCAAATAAATAAATAATGGTTAAATAAACTGAAACCCAGTTGGTGCACATTTAGAATCAAAACCTTCATTTTTTATCACATTGTAGCTAAAGGAGAGAAAAAGAACACAGACACAGAGGAGGAGTGACACGGCACTAGCAAACATTTAGTGGAGCGAGATCGTGTCCTCGTGTGGGCTCTCTGCTGGTCAACTCTTCATCATAACCTTCTTCAATCTCAAATGAGACTGGGCGCATTATTCTCAATCTGTGCGTCAATGTCGTACCTTCTCATCAGAGACCAAAATATTTCCAAACTTTTTTTTTTTCTTTTTTTTTTTTACTACGCAGTCAGTCGTCAGCTCTATTACATTTAGAGAACTCCGGGTCGGTCTATAGACGTGGCAGGAGAGAACGAGGGCTGGTCTGAAGCAGACGTCTGTCCCTGTGCAGTTGTTGCCCATCCAGTCAACATCGGACGAGAGCTCTCAACAAGCTAGTCATCATCAGCAGCACTGCTGTGGCTGCAGTGATAGTCAAAATGGAGTTCCAACCTACCTCACTCCCCTGAGGGAAGACAGGAAAAGAGCAGTGTTAAGATTCAGTCGAGGCCTTTTGTGATGAAACTGTTTGGGAAACGCGCTTGTTTGCTTTCTTACAGAAATATCTGCACATTTAGTGCGGGGCTGGAGCCAGGAGGTGATTAGCTTAGCTTAGCTTAGCATAGCATACTAACCAAACAAGTGGAGACAGCTAGCCTAACTCTGTCCAAAATTCAAAACCATGCACGCTTGTAAAGCACCTCCAAAGTTCACTAATTAACATGCTGTAACGTGTTTGTTTACTCTGTACACAAATAGAAATATAAAAACAACATGTTGTGGTTTTAGGGTTGTGACATGCTGTTACTATTTCTTGTTTATCTGTCCGCCCAGCGCTTACATGCTTTCTGCTGCTGTGGTGACAACAGAGAAGTTACAGCACTTGGCCGACAATTAGCTAGTACAGCTCTTAACTCCCACAAAGACCATACATTGTTATTTCTTCATTTCTTTTTGTGTCTAGATTTAACAAACGAGATGCAGCGTGTTAATTACTGAGCTTCAGATGTGTTGGTAGGAGTATTCTTCAGTTTTGGGCAGAGCCAGGCTGGCTGTTTCCCCCTGTTTCTAGTCTGTATGCTAAGCTAAGCTAACCGCCTCCTCGCTGTAACTTCGTATTTAACACGCAGAAATGAGCGTGGTGTCAGTCAACTCGTCTAACTCTTGACAAGAAAGCAAACAAGCATTTCCCTTAATGTTGAATTAGACTTGGTCATGGAAATATTTTGTAAAAATTTGCCAAACTGCCCACCCGCCCCATGTTCGCCTTATCTACCTTCCTTCACTGAAGATGTTCCCAGTGAGTTTAGACCCTCCCATAACAACAAGCACTCTAAATGAATCTCGAGCAATGATTTATATTAAAGGATCACTTCACCCAAATAACACAAAAGCATAATTTTCTCACTTAACCTCTTGCACTATTGAACAACACAGATGCAATGCCCAAGGTTTGAGATATTTCTGCCACCACGAAACAAAAAGGGAAACAGTGTCCTGATTACTCTAGATAATCTACTAGAACAAAGGTCTTCAATGTTTTTCAGGCCATGGACCTCTTAGCTGATAGAGAGTCCTGGACCGGATCAGGTACCCGTGAGTATTATATTCATATAAATTCATTGGTGCGGTCAAGGGTAGAAATGAATAAAGTAATTGCGCGCGGGCAGCAGGTGAGCACAATAATAAACAATACAATAATGTGCTTTTTTACCTGGAGAAATCATAAATGAAAAAGATTATTATAATGATTATTCTGGCAATATAATATTATAAAAGAATTTTTAAAATGTTAACACTAGAGCCTTTTTTATACCATTTGTTTATAACACTTTCTCACCAATAGAAATACTTAGGCCATATTTGTTATGTTTATATCCACTAATACAGTCATATCAAGCCTAATCAGCCGGCAGGACTTTATTGTGAAAGCCTACAACACAACAAACACAAACAATGGGACGTCACTATCTGATCTGGCAGCTAGCTGATAGCTAAAACTAATGACATAAAGGCAAAAACAGCAGGCAGAAGACACTCAAATACTGTGTGACTAGCGCTGTCAGAGGCTTTGCTGATGGTGAAAAGTTCCAAAATATATCCGCTTTTGATAGCCATAACTAAAGCTCATCGTCACTATGGAAACACATCGACAGCTGCAGGACCACAGTTACTGCACCAGTTGAGAACACAAGTGAGAGACTCTGCATGTGTGCTTCATCATGTGTTCGGGTCGGGTTGCGGGGCTTTTATTAACGGTTTGAGGCGGTAGCAGATATCTTGCATTGAATACTTTCAGATCTTTCAGGAAGTTTTAAAAAATTAATCGTTAATCTGGGCTCTTGCAGTGACACGGACCCCCTGTTGAAGACCCATGCACTAGAATTTACACTAGACTAGAGTCTACAGTTGTCACTGAACTACTATTATTTCTGACATACTCCCTCTGAAAACTGTTGACAGTGTGTGTCAGCAGATGTTTTGAATTATCGTGAGTAAACAGGAAGAAAATTCTTTCCACGTACTGCACAGAGGTAAGATGAACAAACAAATATCTCAAAACCTGACCAAATAATACCAAAACTATCTGTATAGCTAGTGAGAGTCTATGTTTTTTTTAATGTTATTTGGGTGACCTGACTCTTTAATCTGTGGGTAAGAACCATACGAAGCACTACACATCAGGTAGAGATAAGCTCCTCCCATTACCTTGCCCTCTGGGACGCCAGCTCCGACAACCAGCACCAGACCACAGCCACTATTACAATCATTCCTATGAAGGGGATGGAGAGAACAGGGTGCTCAGACGGATGGATGAATCTCTGAGGAGGGAACAAAAACAAACACAAGGACCATGGCGATGAAGGGGATGAACGAATGGATGGACTGAAGAATCAAAACAATAAAAACACGGATAAAAACGATGTGACAACAACTACAACTACACATCACTAAATTAAAGGTGTGACATGGTCTATGGCCGTGAAATAAAAGGGGGGGGGTGAGGGGTGGGGGGGTGATGGAGCGATTTACATTTCACATTAAACAAACAATGCATAACTTCATGGTGACATACACATCAACTCAATGAGAGTATGTGTGAGCAGTCCTGTGTGGCATTTATTGGCTGTGTGTGATGTTATGGTGACAAAAACAAAAGAAAGACATACATGGTGGTATTTTTGTCTCTCTATCCTCATTTTATAGTTTTGTGTTTTGCTAAATTTGTTAGAGTACAGGCTGAGAGGTCATGGACATTCAGAGAACAAGGACAGCATCAGAGACAGGCACGGGTAGACAGTTTGACACAACGCAGAGACATCTCATCACGGCTGTTGTAGACAAAAACACACGGTTTTAGTCCTGTTTGTCAAATACAGAAGACGTAAAGGACCTCGTGAGTGAAAGTGCAAATGCAAGTTACTTCCAATCATTGACATATGTAAAGATGGACGACATGACAGCTCCCCAAAAGTGAAACCAAAACATCTTGATCGCCCCCTGGTGGCTGGCTGCAGTATAGGTCATAAAGCCCACCCCCTCAATGTCAGCAGAGGGGACTGGGCCAAGCTAAAAAAAAATCTAAATAGACCTCATGTTTCCCAAGATGGTTTCAGTCATTACATGTAGTTCTCATAATACTGATGCACCAGGGTTGACCTGCGTGTCAGAAAAATTATTTTCTGGTTTTCAACTGAGAAATTTCAATCTAGTTTCTTAATTAGGCTCCTCTCCAGAAGAGGACTGTTGCAAATCCCGGAGAAATATGGTCTAAATGTGAACGTTCAATCAGCATCTTCAAATAGTCGGTGAGAATTTTTCACCTTTGAACCAATTCTGAACGTCTTTCCACTGGTGACCATAGTCGTTGTTTCATCTTTTCAATGGAAAAATTACGTTTACTTGTTTACTTTACTGTTAAGTTGGTTTTAATTAGTTACTTGATGTTATAAAAATGGAGGTTCATGTCATGATCGACAGCTGAGCAGATATTTTGGCTTCATATTTGTAAAGTTTGAAGAAGTGAAGAGCACATGGGAGAAGTTAGCCTTCATGTTTTTGTCAGAAAGCTCTTTTGGGCAAAACCCAAACAATTGTTTTTTTCCCCTAAATATAACCTTTCTGGCAGAAAGCCTTGAAGGCTAAATCTCCCAACAGAAAGTGGAGAGGCATCATCCATCTTTATACAGTCAATGCTTCCAGCCAATTTCCAAAATACAGCATAGTTTTTATTTAATCTCATGTTTTGTTTGTTTGCTGTTGAAGATTTTTGGATGCATATTTCCTTTCAATGAAAATCAACTTGCAGAATACTGAGCAGCTGAAACCACATATTGTCCTCAGGCTGATGCATTCAAGTGCCACACTGTGCTGCATCAAAAAGTCAAATCTGGAGGACAAACAATAAGCAAATAAAGATGTCATGCAAAGGACAATAAATTAGGTGCCATAACCATGTCCCATGAGCACTTAAAAAACAGAGACGCAACAATAATGTAGCTGTGATAAAGTGAAACAAGAAATGCTGCCTATTGTTTCAAATTACGTTTCATTTCACTGCAAGTTGACTCTCATACACAAACTTATTCAAATGAATAGAAATGAGTCTTAAAACAAGAAAAAAAAACATCCAAAAATCCAACTGTGCAAAAAGGTCCTTTAATTACTTTTTTATTCTTTGCTTGAAGCCTGAATGCTTTTCGTTTTTTCAGATTTTGTGTTTTTGTCCAACAACAGTATTAAAGCCTTGCTGTCACAGAGGAGTTAGAACACAGACACAGTGGGGGGAAAGGTTCCCCAGCCCAAAGCACACAATAAATACTGATATGCGCTGACAGGCCAGGTCAGTTCATATCACAACAGATATTGCTACAGTATGAGACACATAAAAAGTGGGCTCAACAGACACAGGGTACAGTAGGTGTGATGTGAAGTGTGTAAGGTGTTAGTTGACAGTGTGGGTGCAAAGAAAAAGAGTTATATTTCTTAAAAATCGTGTAGAAATCATGGCTGGAAATTCTTAAAACTTATTCTAGAATAAATTCTTGTTAATTTTAAAATAGATGAATTGAGATCCAACACAACCGACTCCATAGAAGCTGAAGTAAAGAATGCAAAACTTAACAGACAATTTATACGTCCTAAAGATTGTTATCACTTAAAGGAATTGTCCAGGTATTTTTGAAGTAAGGTCGTGTGAGGCATTTATCCAAAGTTAGTGTATTACCGACAGTAGATGGCAGTCAGCATGTCCCCAGTTTGAAGAAACAGCAGGACAATGTACTGCTGTGGACAGGTTCAGCACCACCTTAAAAAATAACCAAACCTGTGCATACTGTTTTGCACTGCTTTTTATACATTTCACATTATACAATAAGTGTACCTATTAACTCCTTTCCACTTTAAAAAAAAAAAAAACTTTTTATGCTTTTATACTTTATTATATGCTTTCCTATGCATAATGATGTACCCTGTTCTTGAATTAATATTTAATATAGTTAGTATCTTTATTCTTTTATCATGTATTGCCTAGTTTTAAATTTTTTTTTCCTAACCCTTTATATCTCTGCTGCTGTGAGACTGAAATTTCCCCGCAGGGATAAATAAAGTGCTACCTACCTACCATTTAGAATATTTTCACCTCTTTTACCTTGCCTTTAGACAGACTTTTCTGACAGAAAATTGCAGATATATAAACCAAATATCACTCTCTCCAAAGCCACCAGACTCCTTTGGTAAAAACTGTCATTTTACTTTGGGTAACACGGGAGTTGCTGGTCTGAAGCGGCCTTGATCGGTTAGTTTGTCTGGGTTTTTGTGCGGCTTCAGTGAATCCAAACTAACCCTTTAAGACACCAAAGTTACATAATAACACAAACAAACTAAGTGATGAAGGCAGCAGCAGATCAGCAACTCCTGTGTTCTGTGAGGTAGTTTGGAGGCTTTTGAGAGAACAGTATTTGGTTTGTATGACAGCAAATTACTGTCCAAAAAAGCTGTTCCACATCAAGGTAAACCAGTGAAAATATTGGAAATGTAGCATACACTTAAACTGATGCTTATTGTTTTAGGTGGGCGTTTTTTTAGGTGGCTAAAATACATTTTGCTGCTGTCCGCAGCAGTACATTGCTCAGCTTCCTACACTAGTACTCCTGCTGCTTCTACAAAACGGGGGCGTGCCGACCGCCATCAACTGTAGGTAATACACCGACTATGGAATCTCATACAATCCCACAAAAAATCCTAAGTATCCCTTTAAGTTGCATAACATTTAAATCAGTTTCTCTGATTCTGGTGCCAACTGTATACTGCTGTGTTATTCATGGCCGTCCCTCACCTGAGCCCCCCCTGACAGCTTCTCCAGCTCTGCCTTGCAGCGCTGCAGCTCCTCCTCCAGCTCTGCTCTCTCCCTCTGACTGCTGTCATACAGTACCTGCAGCTCCTGCAGCTCCATCTTCAGACCGTCACACTGAGGACACAGAGACGCCAAATTATCTGCAGCAGTGCATTTATTTACATTTAATTTCCATGTATTTTTTCAGCGCATTTGATTGAAAACATTGTACCTAAATTCAAAAGAATTTGCTCATAATGCTTGACCCAAATCTGTCCATGTTTTATTCATGCTTCTAACCCCCGAGGCATTGCTTAAAGGCATCATACCTCTCTCTGAACCTGTGACGCCTTCTCCTCCGCCTGTTTGAGCTGGTCCCTCAGGGAGAAGATCTCCCCGATGCCTCCGTTCCAGCCGGTCGGTGTCATGGGTTTCCCGTCAAATGAAATATTTTTCTGGATGGAGGCGTCCACCAGGCGACAGTTCTCAGACTGGGCCATGGTCATGTAGCTCTCTGTCATGACCTCGTCGGAGCCGGTCTCCATCTCCTTCCCCTCTGTGCCCTCTCCTGCGTCCTCCTCCTTCAGTGACAGGTAGACACTGGAGCTGCACAACAGGAAAAAAAGAAATGGTGAAAAATAAATGTTTTCTTTCAGTTTCAGCTGAAAATGTCTGAAAGCTCAAAAATGGGCTCCAAATGAGGCAACAATTTCTGTGATCAAAGGCAGGAAATGGTAGCTAATGCTGTTTTATGTAATAAGATGAATATGCCATTATTCGAAACAGAAAAAAGCTCTGAAAGGTTGAAATCTAATAAGAAAGGTTTTGCAAGAATGAGAAGTAATTTTGAAGGCGTGTATCATGTTTTGTTAGGCTGGAAAAAAAACACAGATCACTGCAAACATTATTTTGTATTTAAAGGGACAGTTCAAACAAAATCAAATACACATATTTTTCCTCTGGCCTGTAGTGCTATTTATCTGTTAGATTGTTTTGGTGTGGGGATACTGGTTATAGAGTCTTTCTTCTCTCTAATATAACGTAACTAAATATAAAAGAATATTATATAATATAAGATACAATATATTTTACATAATATAATGGAGTTGACACCAGGTTCAAAGCCTCAAAAAACACATCTTTCTCCAGAAATCGTGACATGGTTACAGAAGATAATCCACAGACTTTGTTGTGAGCATTTTAATGTAGGATTTTCTTTCTGCAGTAGAATCTACAAGAGCTACTTTAGAATGACCTGAACTACTTTCTTTCTATTAGAAGGAAAGTAGTTCCTACATGTAACTACTCACAACAAGGTCCGTGGAGTACCCTGAATATTATTTTTCATTTATTTGGTGCATTGAGCAGCCATTTAGTTCCATTTTATTGGACAGAACTACATCCAATATCTCCAGAACTCACTGCAGCTCACATTTTTAAAAAAAATCTAAATGATAAATAGCACTGCAGGCCAGAGGGAAAAGATGTATTTTTGATTTTGAGGTGAACTGTCCGGTAAAATTTTTTATTCTTCACAACTGCAGCTCTTTACACAGTGTTTCTCCAACACATTATCAGAGTTTCTAATTTGTCACTGTTCTCTCAGTGTATTATTTTGTTTTCCAGATCTGAAATTTTGTGAATGATGATCTGAAAACTGGTGCAAATCTTCATTTTAGTGCTGTGAAACAACGCTGCCAGAAATCACATTGTTGGTTTGAAATCCAGGTTTCAACATTTCAAAAGTTTTTCCATACACATGCGTACAAGTTTTCAGGTCACCATTTACAGTGGCAAATTTGAAACTATGTTGGAGAAACAATTAAAAGAGAGCTATAACACAATTAAACTAAAAAACAAAATAATGTTGCAGGGATTTGAAACCTATCAAATCATTATATAAGCCTTCAAAATGTAGTTTCAACCTTGCAAAGCTTTTTCTATTAAATTTAAAGCTTTCAAACACAGAGTTTCAACCGTTCAAAGCTTTTTTCTCCTTCTAATAATGACATTATATTCATCCCATAATAATCTGAGAACTAGTTAGCATTTTTCTGCTTTGTGTTGTCACATTCAGCACACAGAGATTTCATTATGTTGTACACAAAGTCTGATAACTGTTCTTTTCAGACATGCCACCACATGTAACTAACCAGCCTTGAAATAGGACTCCAACCAAGGATTACTTCCATTTTTTGACAAATCACATTTTTTTTTGTTATTATTATCAGATAATTGTTTAGTCTATAAAATGTCAGAAGACAAGAACAAAGACCCCATTAAAGTTTCTCGATTGCTTGTTCTGTCTGACCAACGTTCCAAATCAAAAACTGAATGTTTTAAATTATATTCAAAAAAGATGGAAAACAGACAAAGGCAGCAATCACGTTTAAGAAGCTGGAACTAGAGAATGTATTTGGTATTTTTGCATGATAAATTCAATTTGATTCATATTGTTTTTAAATTGTATTGTTGTTGGGGGAAAAAAACAATCCAATCACAAGGTCCATTAAGAGCTATTCTAGTCATCATGTTACATCTCGACTCCGAAACAACACAAAGGTCTCACAGAAACCAAATCAGTGCACAAATAAACCCAACGACTAATAAACTCATTTGTTTCGTGATATCTACAACCTTATCTGACCTACTTGATAATAAAGGGCCATATTATTAAGCTGCTCCGGCTGAATTATGCCTCCTCTGTCGGTCTCTCATCTCGTCAGACGCTTGGATGTTTTTTTTTTTTCTGACAGCAGCAAAAATCCCTTCACTGGCAGCCTCTTTATTCTCTTACCCTGAATCACAAGCTACAGTCTTTGTAGAATACAACATATAGATCCTCAGAAGCAGGAATGCATAACAATCAACCATCAGTGCTTCCTTCACTGACAAACTGAAAAAAACTTGTGTATTCATAGAGCCTACGCTGTCAAACACAAAAGAGAAAAAGTTGAGAATCACAACTCAAACTTTTAAATAAAATTAACAATAAACAAAGTTTTACCAACCTATAACATTTTCTTCTTTAGATAAACATGAATCTTTGAGTTTCAAAGTATTAACGTTATTCACTTTAACTTCAATGAGCTACTAAAATTCAAGTTTATCAAAGAAAGAAAAGTAAATTTAAGTTGAGCTCAAAACTCAAACATCTATTGACATAAGTTGCCTTCAATTTCAGAGTTTTTTTCATCTATTTCGTTTTTATATCGTATATGACTGTTGATATGGAAATAATACCATGCAGCTATCTTTGCATATCTTTGCAACATGCTTGTCATGTAATTGTTTATTTATTTTTTTCCTTTTCTTTATTTTCTACTAAGGCGAGGGGTGGGGGTTAATTGTTTGCATTTGCATTTGTTTGTGTATGTTGCTTATTACCCATTTTAAACACCAAAAATGTAATAATAAAAAAACGAATTTGTTTTATTTGGTATTTTCTGGATTTTACAAGCAGTGCTTTATGTGTTGTTTTCCCTGTTTCTCCTTTGTCTCTTCGGTCTCCCCGTTTCTTCCTCTTGTTAAGCACTGTGTAATTTCTGTTTCGAGTAGCGCTATAAATAAAGTTTGCTTTTGCTTCTGATGCATCACAAGATCTTCCTCAGCAGATGGAGCGTGCCCAGTTCTCCATCTGCTGAGGAAGACTGTGTGATATGTTCATTTCAGATGCATTTCAGAACGGCTACTAAACAGATTTTGTCTGGTGATTATTATCAAGGTCAGGAATGAACTCTCAATCTCAAAACTGTTGTCGATTAATCCTCCGATCAATTAATGAACTAATGGTTTCAGCACTTATGCAATCCCTCGTATGATATTAGAGTTATATTAAACAGGTGGCCGGTCATTTCTAAACGGGACATGACGAGAATGGCGAGTGACAAGGGGGTTAGTATTCCAGAGGGTCTCCCCTCCAGCTGATCCAGTTAAGCACAGCTGATGAATGAGCAGCCATCGACCTCTCACCATGTCCTCTGTCTCTGCAGCAGCTGCAGCCGCTCAGAGAGACGTCTGTTGTCCTCCTTCAGGGTCTGACACTCCTCCTTCAGCATACGGCACTCTTCCTTCAGCAGGTCCACGTCACCTGACAGAACAAGGAAGGTCAGAGATGAAGACATTAAGAGGATGCGGGAAATGGAGCGTGGCATATATCTTACTGCCCGAGGCTTCAACATCATTGCAACGTGTATAGAATATATTAAAGGAATAGTAGGCATTTTATGAAATATGCTTATTGCTGCTGAGGGTTAGATGAGAAGCTCGACACCGCTCTAACATCTGTATAAACATTAAGCATTGACATAAACAAAGATGGACAACATGACAGCTGCAGTATGGGTCATAAACTCTGCCCGCTCCATGTTAGCAGTTGGGAAATGGGCCAAATTTTCCCAGAGATACTTTCTGACATTTTGGGTAGTTTTTATCATACCAGTGTACTGTCAAGTTTTCTGATAAGTCTGGTTTTAATGAGTTATTTGATCCTATTACTTCACCAGCGTAAGATGGCAGTGCTTGTACCGGGATATTCTGTACAGTGGGAGGAAGAGGAGATGCATCATCCATCTGAATAGAGTCAATGATACGAAGCTAAAGCCATCAGCCGGTTAGCTTAGCGTGAAGTCAGGAAACGGGGAAAAACACAAAGTATATAAAAATGACCATTTGTAGTTTTGCACAGGGTGAGGGGCTGGACTTTTTCTTGGATGGGGCCAGTTGCCAGGCAACCAGCAGAGACTCCAGGAAGTTACTGGTCCTGGGCAAAGAAATAATCCAGCGCAACTGAACTGATTTTTTCTTCACAAAGGTCTAAAATGCCCTTGTAAAGGGTGAAGTGGGACCAACTTGGGAGTAAGTCCTCCACTGGCTCTGAGCTGTTAACAAAATGAGCCTAAATCTGATTGGACTATGTCCCCAGCAAACTTGCCTGAGCTCAAAATACTGGAACTGCTTTCTTACAGGGATAGCATGAGTTTTTCCTACATTAAATTCTGCTAAAACGACAGATGAAAGATTAGCTGACAGCGATGCGTAGTGTCACCAAGCTGACTAGTCTGTGAAACCTCTACCGTCAAGCAACCTAAATGTCAAACTCTTCCTTTAAAATAAATGCCAACTGTGAGTTAGATTGTACTGGCATGTGAAATACATTTTGGTTCATGTGTTGGTTCAGAACAATGAAATAAAATGAACTCTCCTCCCTCGGTCCCACCCCAGCCTCAGCTGCAGAGCGATGACATCATGTGTTAGAAGTGTGTGTCCCTCCTCCTCATGACTTCATGTCCCTGGTATCCTAAATGCAGACACACATCTGCACACACACACACTCACTCACACACACACACCACACCACACCACTCCCCTCGCAACACTCAGCAGTCACATTTGTAATCTGTAATATTCATTAAACCCCACAAATGATTTATGTGCTTGACTGTGGGATGTGAACATGATGTGAGCATGGAGTAAGAACATCCATAACATCATGCTTTGTTTTCATACAAACACTGATCATGGGCTATTTGTGCGAGTTGGATTAAATCTTCAGTCCCAGCAGAGACAGTGGGTTTGTGTTTTTAGTGTGATGGTGTGAAGATGAGGTGTAAAAACCAAGACGTATTGTATTTTAACTTTGATGTACTGCAAGTAAAACAAAGTTGTAAGGGAGGAGAAGTGTGCAAACTGCTGAAACCTCCTCCACCCTCCGTCTTCTTCATGTTTTTTCCTCCCCCGGCCCTCACCCTCTCTCCTCTCGGCCTCCCTGCGCTGGCTCTTCATGCTGATCTCGGCTCTCAGCGTGGTGATCTCCAGCTCGTACTCCTGCGTCTCCTCGCTGAGGCGCTGCAGCTCGGCCCGCCGGCGACACAGCTCCTCCTGCAGGGAGGCGATGTCGTTCTCCCTCTCCGCCGCCGCCTCCTCCGCCGCCTGCTGGAGCAGGAGCACCTCCTCCTGAGCCACGCGCAGCTCCTCCTGGGCCTCGGCCAGCTCGCTCTCCTTCTCCTCCTCCAGGCTGTCCATCTCCTCCTGCACAGAACGCAGCTGTGCTGTGGGGAGACGAGGAGGAGGAGGAGGTTATGGGGGACGTGTGGGTGAGACAGCAGTGTCAGAATGGGTGTATATGTGTGTGTTTGTATATGAACCTCACCTGGAGTTTTGTAACAGTGGGCCTTGCATGTGTTTGTGTGTGTGGGTGGTGTGTTCTTGCACGTGCATGCGCCTTTGTCTGTCTGTGTGTGTGTGTGTGTTTGTGCGTGTGCACAATCATTCTGTATGTGTGGGTACTGTTTGAAAGAGCAGCTGATGTAACTGAGGGTAACAGACTGTTTTTTTCAGGGTCAGATTCAGATTATTAGTTTAGTATTTTCAGGAAAGGAAAATCTCCACCTCCGTCTCTCCACCTCTCACAATAAGAGCATTAATGCGCGGAAATGGCAACAAAACCAGTAGAAACTTTTAGACATAATTCTTGAACTAATGCAGATGCATCATGAAATAGTTTGGCATTCAACCAACTGGCCGAAAAAATATCTAGCAGCTTTTCAAACAATGTTCTCCTCCTCCTTTTTCTTTTTTTTCTGTCTCTCTTTTTGTGAAAGGTTTAGGTTTAGAAACAAACATTTTACTGTAATGTATAGTATTTTCTTCCACCTTGGTATCTTTTCTCTTTTTCTTATTTCTTCTTTTTTCTCCTTGCTGTACTCAGAGTCATTATGACTTGTGTGTGTGAGTTTTTAATCATTTATTTATACACAGTACCAGTCTAAAGTTTGCACACATTTTCTCATTCGGTATTTTTTCTTTATTTTTATTTTTGCGCTGATTTGGTTTCTGTGAGACCTTGTTATTTTTTATTTTATTTTTCTACATTGTAGATTAACTAAGAGACATCAAAACAAATCAAAACAATGAAATATGGAATTATGTATTAAGCAAATAAAAATGCAAAATATGCATTTTAGACTCTTAAAAAGCAAAAAGACCTCTTGTACGCTGTCTTCTGCACCTGAAATAAAAGATTTAATAATATCACATTATTAAATCTTTGATTGCAAGTGCAGAGGACTGCGTGAGACTCTTTTTGCTTTTCATTGTCGACCCACGGTCTGCTCCTACGCACCTGTCGACCTGCAAGTGTGCAAAGGGTTTTTGCTGTTTGATATTGAGTTTGAGTTGCCACCTTTTGCTTTGATGACAGCTTTGCACACTGTTGGTATAATCGGAACAATTCCTCATTAAAATAAAGACAAGTGTGTCCAAACTTCTTACTGGTACTGTAATATATACCAAAATGTTCATTAAAAATACAAATAAGTACATGTCACCATGAATACAAGGGAAGGGATAGTTCAGGGTCTTTGAAGGAGGTTGTATGAGGTACTTATCCAGCTGTGGACAGGGTCAGCAGCAAAATAGATTTTAGCAATCTAAAAAAAAATCAATATCAGTTTAAGTGCATGCTATATTAAGAATATTTTCACAGCTTTACCTTGCTGTCAGACAGCTTTTTCCAACAGGAAACAGCCGTTATATAAGCCAAATATTGATCTCTCCAAACCAGCCAAACTCCATTGGCGAAATCAGTAATTTTACCTTGTATAACACAGGAGTTGCTGGTCTACCACTGCCCCATTTTGTTAGAGTTTTTGAGTTACTGTGTGACTTCAGCGAATCCAAACTAACATTTTAAAACACTGAAGTCACACAATAACACAAAAGAAACTAACAGATTGAGGCAGCAGAAGACGAGCAACCCCTGTGTTCTGTGAGGTAAAATTACTGGTTTTGCCAAAGGAGTCTGGTGGCTTTGGAGAGAGCAATATTTGGCTTATATAACTGTGGTTTCCCATCAGAAAAGGCTGTCTGACAGCAAGGTAAAGTGGTGATAATATTATAAACATTCTTAGATATTCTTAAACTGATATTGATTTGTTTAGATGGACCTTTCTCAGGTGGTTAAAATACATTTTGCTTCTGACCCTGTCAAAAGCATTACATTGCTTAGCTTCCTACACCAGTACTCCTGCTGCTTCTACAGAACCCACGCTGTGCTAATTATATAACACTGTCTGTCTGAGACTATTCAGTAAAGAGCTAGAGGGACAATATAACTCAAGAATAATAATGCTGAGAAATAATTAAATTAAAATAAAAAAACAGTGATTATTTTCTGGGTTTATCGAAGAACAGAACTTCTTTGCTGAGTGTTTTATTATGTCGATACCTTGTAGATTCTGAATCTGACGTGTGAAGGCTTCAGCCTGATGGGCACTGGCCAGACGCTCATCCTCCAGCAGACCTGGTGGAGAGGTGAGGAGAGGAGTGGAGTGTGGAGGAGTGGGGAGGAGTGGGGAGTGGGCACAGAGATAAGAGGGAAATGTCACTTCAGCAGGCCAATAGAAAGATGACAACTTGATAAGCCGGTCAACCTTGAGACATGTCTGAATGACACAAGCAGTTCTTGTGTGTCTGTCTGTCTGTGTGGTAAACACAAGATGAGAGAAAAAACATCAGTATTAGTTTAAAATCAACAGCCTCAGCAGCACTTTGTGTTTAGTGCTCATTAGCACATGCTAATATGCTAACATCATACACATTATTCTCGACTAACATCAGTATGTTAGCATGGTGACATTAGCCTAAGTGCAGCCCCACAGAGCTACTGGCATGACTATGAACTATTAACAATTTTCATGAGGACTGTCCAGAAAACAGGGACAAACTTTTTCATCCTTAAGTTAGTTAACATGGTTAATATTGTTAATAATAACTGTATTTACTGTTTCTCTTTGTATACAGTGTTTTAAGGATTAATTACCTCAGTGCATGTCTTAGATGCCTGTTAGCAATATTAGCCATTTCATTCACACTCGACAGAAACAAAATTAAACTCGCCAAAACTGTTTTGGTTTAAGTTTCCACTGCTCCAATCACTAACTCTGCGATGATCGAAAATAAAACCCTTAATTTAGCACGCTAGAAAATAACAGGAGAGGAGAAGCAAGAGTCAAGACAGTTTTGGTGAGTTTAATTTGTTTCTGTCGAGTTTAAATGAAGATGACGATGCTAGCTAGCTAACGTTGCAAATAGTTATCTAAGACACTGAGATGATTCTCAAAAATCTCAAATCCCCTGTATACAAAATGAACAGGAAATACAATTAACAGTATGTACCAAGCTGAAAGTGAAAAGTAAATAACTTCAGGATGAAATATCGCTAAGTTTGTAGGAAAAGGTCATGTTACTTTAGCGTTGACAGGAAGTAAACAGACCGTAAAACTGATATATGTCACATTACTGTACATTATGCAGATTTTTCCAGCTGGTTCAGAACTTTTAGTCACACACCTGGCATCCCTTGTGGTCTTTAATATATAATTTGAGAGTGTATGATGATCGGCAGGTATTACTAATCATTTATAGTCATAGATACCCCTGATCTGTACCTCCACCTCACCTTACATCATCCTTTGACCATGTACACTCAGGCCCCCCCCACCAACAGCTGCCAGCAGCCTGAACAGCTGACTGTTCCCACTGGGAGTTGACCAACAGTGATTTCTCGATGTGGACTAGGACAGCCAGTCTGGAAGCTTCCCTCACGCAGTTGTCTGAGGAATGCCTATACCGCTGCCAGACAAACAACTGAGCTCACCACGCCATGTCTTTTAGCATGACACACACTCATACACACACACACACACACACACACACTGAGCACACAGCGGCCCCATACCCAAGGCCTTACTCACTGCTAGTGTCCCTGAACGTTAAGCTCATCATTTCTAAGGTATGATGTGATGCTCCATTTAGCGGTTATGAGGAACAGACCGTGTCAGTGACCGCATATAAACATTTACGCTTCTACGTGTCCAACTAGATTCTGCTGAACAGGGCGTCTGGGGCGGAAAGTTAAGATGTCCAGGTAAAGGACAGGTTTTTCTTTAGCGGTTGTGTGTATGGAAGTGAGAAAATGTAAACAATCACTGACATGCAGAGTGAAATGTTCATTTCATAATAGTTAAGGTTGTGGAAACCATTCCTTTGACATCTTAGAACGTAAATGGAGTTGATACGGAAGACTCCAGATGGCAGATAGGCCATAAAAATGTCAGTGTTAAATTGCGTTCTCACTATTTAAACTTGTCTTGCTCGCTGATAATTCTCTCGCGATTAAAGAAAAACTCAGTAATGTGTCCATCTGGATCTTATTCTCACAATTTGTCCACTTTCTTTTTTTTTTAGGTCTAGATAGATTTTACTCACCATCTCCACTGCAGAGATTTGGGACACCTGGACTTAAGAAACGCAAATGCAAGAACAATGCTGATCAGTTGTAGTGAAATGAGGCCCATTGCACAAACTGGATTTGAAAATGGTGATAGTGTCACGTTAAGCCATATTTTCAGTGGAGTTAACTCTCCCCAGGGATGAGGAACCTTTGGAGGAACTTAGAGAGTTTCCACCACAGGCACCAAAGTCTAAATTAAGTTCTGAGGACATTATTTTATCAGCTAAAAAGTCCCTGATCAGGAGGAAGTACTTTCCAAAAGTATGGGGATTTTTGGGGTGGGGCTTGCAGAGCTGAACATTTCTAATTGGTTATCTACAGCGGCAAACCAGTTTGCTTTTGCTCATTGTGCTTCATTAACATTAACATGGGGTTCCAGAAGAAAGATTAGGATGTACAAGAATATCTGCTGCAATTCAAGGGAGCTGAACATTTCATTTGCCTAATCTTTGTGGGTCATTAAACTGCTTTGGAAATGCAGACAACAAAGGGCTGCAGGAACCTTTTAGTTCCTTGAAAAGTAGTTCCTAGGACTGAAAGTTCTGGACAGTGGGTGGAAAGTGCAGCTAAAGAAGAATTCAAAGTCAGGTTCTTGCAAATCAAGTGTAGTGTTTGTTTAGAATGATAAATCATGAAAAGAAGGAGAGAATAATGTTGTACATTTGGTGAAATGGGCCCCTGCATAGCATGGCATCATGACTTATTTACCTGGCACGTTTATTCATGCATAACAGTGTGCTTGCATTAGTGTGAGGTTGTGGCTCTCTTTCCATTTAGCTTGTGTTTATGCTTGGGAAGTAGCAGCAGTAGACACAAGAAGATGGTTATGTCTGCACACTTGAATGAAGTAATTGCAGAAGTAAAATAAGCTACACACCGTGCAGGTTCTGCCTCATGCTGCAGGTACGATATGCTAAAACCTAACCTGCACTCTGTGGCTTTCGCTACACAGCAGTTGGTTGGACCTGATGTGCCGCGGCAGCTTGTATGCAATCCAAAACCTGTCTGGTCTTAAACTGTGAGACTGTAACCCTAGGGGACAGTAGGCCATGGGAGACGACTGTCAAACCTCCAGAGGCCAGAAATGGTGGATGGTTTGGTGTAAGGCTTGCAACACCTGCAAATAAAGCGCATGCTGCAAAAACTGCAGCAACTTCACCGCACTGAAGATTTTTGCTGCCATGCGTCCCACCTGGGATGAAGCGGATTAAGTTAGTTAAGTATCACTCTGTGCAGATTGCACTGAATTACTCTGGCTGCCACTGTGCCTATATGATTAAAAGAGATTTCAGTTATTAATTGCACCACAACTGCTCGGCAGTAACGAGGATTTCCAGGGGTTTACTTTTAGTTGGACTGATAACACAAGTCTTTGAGATAATTTCTTTTAAAAGTTTTTGGGAAAGTTAGACTCTTAGACATAAAGGCGCTAATTAGAATCATAAAGGGCTCTTTGGCATGTCCCCATAGGAGGACGCTTTTTGATTCCTGGTAGGACTTTTTCTAAACGTTCCAGTTGGAACCCTTTCAGAGAGTTCTACCTAGAATCCCCTGTGAGAGATGAGAACCCTTCTATGGTGTTATGATTACACCCAGAACCTTCTCTGGGCCCTTTTCCACCAAGTTAGCTCTGGTTCTTGAACCGGAAAGTGGGTGCTACCTAGTGAACCAGGTCACTTTTCCACCAGTTTTGAGCAGGGCTGTTGTCATCAACCGAGGGCGCTGCACAATACACAACAACCTGCAGAACATGACAGCTGAGAACCAACTTTTTGGGTTCTAAACTAATTTATTTGTTGGTGAAAATGCTCAGAGGGGTTCAAAATAAGTTGCTTGTTGCAATGTTGGTGAAAAGGGCCTATCTGAAGGTTCAATCTAGAACCTTTCTATCTTCCAAGGGTTTTTGTCTAGAACCCACCCAGAGAGTTATACTGAGAACCCTTTTGCAGTATGGCATAAAGGATCCGTGACAAACCCTTGGCGAAAGAGTTCCTCAAGGATTCCAACAATCCTTGAACCCTTCATCTCTTAATCCAAAGAACCCTTTTTTGGATGAAAAAGGTTCTTAATGGAACCCTTTCTTCTGAAAAAGAACAACTGGTCTCTTCAGCCCTCCAGGAAGAACCCTTTTGGAGCCCATATTTCTTAGAGTGTGTAGCTTCTTTGGCTTCCTTGTTCCAATCATTGTCACTTTTGCTAAATTCCACAAATCTCGTAAAACACACTGAGAATAAGTTGACAAATGGCAGAATTTCCCTTTAAATGCCTGTCAATGTGTCCAGGATGACAGGCTCGTTGGTATGTGTAAGATGTTTGTAATATATTCATTTTCATCGCTCTTGTTTTCAGGTCAGATAGCTGTCAGTAAACAATGAATAAAAGATTGTGATAAAGGAAGATTAATGATTCAAGGTTTTAAATAATGAATCAACACTATAAGAAGTGACAGTCACATCCCGGGCTGCTGGAAGTCTCACCTTGCAGCTCGTGGAAGCTCTCCTGGTGTTTATTGGACGTCTCTCTGGCATCGTCCAGCTCCAGCAGCAGCTGCAGCACCTGGGCCCTCAGCTCCTCCAGCTCCTGCTCCTCCGTCAGCGGCTCGTCCTGCTCCTTCTTCCCCTTCTCCTCCCCCTCGCCCTCCTCCTCCTCCTTCAGCTTCTTCTCTTCCCCCTCGTCCTCCTGAGCCCTCTCCTGGTCCATCTCCTCCTTCTCGTTGTTCTCCTCCAGGACGCCTCTCTCCTTCGCTGTGATCTCGTTGTCCATGGTGGGGCTGCACTCTGCTTTCAGATCGCACGGGTCATCTGATGGAGAGATGACAGCGACATTAGAAAGGGACGCCTGACAGGGAACAGAGAGAGACACAGAAAAAAATGAGATTACAGGTGACAAACCCCTCTGTCATCACCCAAATTCAGTCATGCTTTAAACACGGCAGAGATTCTGTTTTCTTTTGAATCAACAGCACCATCTTGTGATTAAAGAGGCACCGAGTCCTTTATACAGCAACCTCTATCCCCCTTTAATTCAACACACCTTCTGCAGGATGTGCAATATTACTTTTCAATATCATGGGTAATATTATGTTCATCATAAAGTGCAGTATTACTTTTCATTATTATTATGATGTACAATATTATCTTTAATATCATATGCATTTTTACGTTCATTATCCGGTGTAATATAACTTTTTATTACTTCTCAAATATCACTGCCAGTTTTACTTTCAGTGTCACAGCCAATACTACTTTTCCTATTTTCTAACTTTTTTTTAACTTAACTTATCTTACTTTTGTTATTCTATTAGGCACAGTTTCTTTGTCTTTACTCCTTTTACACTTTATATTTTATATTTCACTCTATTGTTTTTATTAGTATGTTACTTTAATTTTGGAGCAATCTCCAGCACAAGAATATCTTAAATATACAAAACTACTGACAACCTTCTTCTGAGATTAGAGCTGAGATTTTAATCCACTAATTTAACACAATTTACACATATTCCACGACCGAAAGGAGGAGAAGCAGGAAGAAGAAAAATCTTATATTAACTTTCTTAATAGCAACATAACATAAATATGGATGGCCTTTTTCTCCAAATGTGTATGATACAGTTTCTCTTATATTTCTTTTTAATAATATTTGAGCAGCATTTTGAACCACTGTCCAAATACACAATTGCTTACAGTAAATGTAATGAGTGCCTAAATTAAATTTCCTTCTATGATCCTATAAACAGCTTATATAGATTTTTAGGTAATAGACTATTTTCTGGCTTTATGACTGACTAATAATGTTTTTAAATTGACTAATCTTTAAATTTCAACACACGTGATTTGATAAACAGTCTGTCACGATGTTCTCTTGCATTCACCTCATTCATAACTGTTCTGTAATACATACAAAGGTTTGACCCAGTATTTGTCATATATTTGTTGCCCCAGGGCACCCCGATGGCTCAGTTGGTGGAGCGTACACCCAATGTACAGAGTCTATCAGTTCTCGGCAGCAGCCATAGGTAGGATTCCAGCATGTGGCCCTTTGCTGCATAACATCCTCTGACTCTTTCCCCCCACTTCCTGTATATCTAAAGCTGGCCTGTCAAATAAAGCTTTAAAAAGTCCAAAAATCTGTTGTCCCACATGTCTGTGCAGTATCCAAAATATGGAAGAATAAGTGAACAATACAGGGTATGAAGTGCAGCTTTGTTTAAAATGTGTGCACGCTGTTCTCTTTATATTCTATATGATGTTTCCAAGTAGGTTTGTGACCCATAAAAATTTAGCTTCAAATACCCATTGTGATCATCCTTTTTTTAATTATTATTAAAGAAAACCATAAATTTAGTTTTATTCCAATTCTAAGATCATTTATTCCTATCAGACCACCTCTTAAGTTTGACCATTTCAAATATATGCTGTCTGTAACTGCCTTAAAATCATACCCAGAACAAAAATTATTTGCATCGTCCGTAAACAATAGATAACTATTATTCATGTTAGCAATATTTTGGACACTTCACAGATGTCATTAATACAATAAAGAAATTTGGGCCCCAAAACTGACCTTTGGAATTGTTATGTGAGGCATTATTCATATAAAACACATACTGTGCATCTTTGCTTTACATTTCTCTATTTGCACAGTCAGTTAAATTTCTGACCAGTAGGTGGAGCAAGTTAGCTGACACTCTGTGGGCAGAGAAGTGGGGAGGTGGGCCTGTATGCTGAAGCAATCACTATGACTCACCACTCAGCAATGCACCTCAAAGTTCATAATAACATGAGCTAGTGCTCATAGTAAGACAGATGTGACAAACACACGTCCCTCTCTTATTGCGCTGTCACATTACATCATCGTCTGCCTCTTTATTTTTGTTTGTTTTGTTCATCCTTGTAGACAGCCTGGGCTGGGTCGAGATCTGTTGTTAATGTGAGTCTTTAAAGCCCAACAAAACATTGTATATGATGTGGTAATAGACTTTATTTGACATTAGAACAGCTGTTGCTTGTGCGAGCTTCAAAGACAAACGCAGAACAGGTCAGAGAACTAGAAAGGAGGGCATCATTTACAGCACAACAACATGACGTAAATTCCCATTTGACTGGGATGAAAAGTCTTTTCCCATTAGTCAGATGAGATTTGCTGTGAGACAGAAAAGGCCACAGCTAAATGGAGATTATGCTCACAGTGTTAGTTTGTTCTGATGTGCAGTTCAAAGGTAAAAAAAATAAAAAAAATCACTTTTGCCCCAGTTGTCTCATCCCAGAAAATTCTGCTTACATCTCACACACTGCCCTGCTATCGTTCCTCTCTTATTTCTCAACAACGTGCCCTCCAGGGTCGAGTCCATCTCAGAAATAAATTGATATGTAGCATCACACATTCATGTTCGAGTGCTCTCTGAGTGCCTCAAAATTGCTGTTTGTACTCCTAGTGTGAGGAGGACGGGAGAGGGGGACGGTGTTTACTGTGAGAGATGGGAATATAGAGATGTGACGAGAAGGAAGGTGCAGCTGGGGACAGAGTAAAGCATTAACTAAAGATCTACCTAATTAAGAGTGATGCTCACCGGTGTAATCTCAGCCTCAGGGGATGCTTCCATTTCTTCTGGTAATTATTTCTCTGCCTTGTTGTTCCTCTCACTAGATGTAACTATTTCCATCACAACCAAGCACATCACGCAATATACTCTTTATCATATCTCTGTGACGTTAGCAGCAGGCTGCACCCTTATTCCTTCCTGTCTCATAATAATGTTAATTTAAACAATGCAGCCCCTGAGAGGCCAGTGAGAGGTTTCATGAGCACTGGGCTATTTTGTCATTAAACTTTGATGCTGCTGTAATGAGTTAGTCATAAAGAAGAGCGCTGGAGCCGGGTGGCAGGGAGAGAGAACTGGAGCTGCTTGTATAGCCAGCGGCAGCTAAAGGCCATCAAGAGACAAAAGGCTTCCCACTGAATATCACTCACATCCAAATCCTCCAGGATGTCTAGTTCAGGGTGTAATAACTCGGAAAAAGCTTTGGCTCGTGTGATTTGTGCTGTTTTACTTCTTTGGTTTTGTAGATGTAACATTCAGACAGTCCTCCAACGGGCACAAACTGTAGCTGATCAGAAACAGCAATACTGTAATCAGATTTCAGTGAAAACATGGCAAGAATGAAGCATTATGCACACTCTTTGCACACTTTCTGTACTGCTGCTGGGCACTGAGAAATTGTTTCGCTTCTCAATTTTCTTCAACTTCCTCAGCATCTTTTGAAAGGAATATGCCTCTAATGATGTGAAACATGGGAGTACACCAGGGCTCTTTTCTTGGGCCTTTGCTTTTCTTTGTATATATGTCACCCCTTGACCAAATTTTACACAGTTATGCAATAAATTTTCACTGATATGCTGATAATACTCAACATGATCATTCTCAAACTACAAATTTGGAGGCCTGCTTGTTTTCCTTACCCAAATTGAAGGTTTTAAGGACAGAGAGTGCCCCCTGAGGGAAACCGTGTGCTTTTGGGTTATATAAATAAAATGTGACTTGACCTTTGAGTGTACCCCCCCTACTATCTTTCCAGTGTTCACATAATTCTGCCATCTTAGCTTTTCCCTAACTGGCTGCTGCTGGGTACTGAGAAATTGTTTAGGACGTCTGCTAATACTGGACAGATGTGGAGTATTTTGTGCTTGGGATATATAAATACAATTTGACTTGACACAGGGGAAACTTAAAAAATTATTCCACAGTATAGTGAGAGAGTCAACTCTGATGAAGAAGGATTTGGCGTTGAAATGTTAGTCTTTGAATAAAAGTTTTGTGGCCTTGAGTCGGCGTGCTCAAGTAGACTTTAGAATAATTTTCCAAGTCTCTCCTGTGACAACACAATCCTGCTCTTCAGAGCACTGGACAGACCTGCAGGTCCTTGTTAGTTGGCTGACACACGTTCACCTCTTTCTTGACACCCCTACATACTATCTTTCCAGCGTTCCCATAAGTCTCCCTTCTTAGCTTTTCCCAGCTGGCCTGTTAATCATTCCCCTCCTTAAATAAGCTTTATCACCTCACCTTGTGAGTGAATGTCAAACACATTGTGCAGCAGAATCAGCTGCAGTGACACCTGCGATCACTCCACTGCATTCTTGGCACAGTGCTGGTCTTTAGTCACGCAGGGATTGCATTAGACATGGACGCCGCGTGCATACAAGAGCAGGGACGGGCAGGAGAGTCATCTCAGGAGCAGCGTTACAGCTCTGGGGAGAGGATGGCTTTATCTAGCCACTGCACATTCCTTCGTAATCACGTTGCAGCAAAACACATTGAGAATGTCACTGCAAACATTGTGCCACTTTCGAGACAAGACAACAAGCAGACTGAGTGTTCTTTGTCAACATCTCAGAATAGCTGTCTGAGATTAAATTTAAACATTAATGTAGCAACACAAGCCCCTTTGTTTTGCCTCTGATTTGGTGTTCGGTGATGGAGTGAGGAGGAGGAGTGTAATGAAATTTGCACTTTGCAAAATTGAGGAGCAGAGTGAGGATTTTAGTGAATAGAGGCATGCTGGGACACAGAGGAAAACCATTGTGTGATTCTGTAGTTAGAATTATAGCTCTGTATATTAAATATGCAGCAAAAACTGACAGTGTGATGGAGTAGATAGCATTATACTGAAGATAGTGTGTCTACTTTTTTTTTTTACTATCTCGATCTTCATTTTTCATACTGCTTTATATAATCAGGTGCTGTACATCACTTAAAATGTGGCACAAAGCAGTTTTCAAGAGAACTTCACCACGTAGTAAATGAGCCTACTCCATTCTCTCTCCGTCACCGCTACTTAAATATCTAATTTTACGGTGTCGAGAGGAACATCTGGAGGTAGATCGGCTGTGAAAAAAGAAATGACTGCTCGCTGAAACAGGAGCTGGAGGCTGTCTACAGGTGTAGTTTGATGGGTGACTTGTGCTGAGCCACGCTGAAAATGGGATTGAGCAGCAGACAGGTGATGGTGCTGGTGGTGCTGGTGACAGTGTAAGTGGTTTGGATGTGTGCAGCATTTTTGTGTTTGAATTTTTGTCTGTGATTCCGTGTATAAAGTGTATGAATGTGTGCATGAGTTTATATTGTGAGCGAACACCTCTGTGTGCTCACATACTTGTGAGTCGTCAACCGATATGGGTTTTTCAGTGTCGATGTCAATATTAAAAAAACAAAAAGAAAAGTCATGTAGAATTCCAGTAGTCCATGCACATTACAAACTAATATACATGGTTATTGCAACATGTTGTTTTAGATGGAATTCTTATCTCTTAATGGAATATAGAAACACACTGGGTTATACTGTAGATTTCAGAACATGAGCAGGGTTTAGTATGTCAGAAGTAATGTTGTAGTACTCAAGATCGGTTTTGGTCTTGGTCAGTTTTTGACATTCTTGGTCTCAGACCAAGAGAACTGGGGATTTTATTTCAAAACCAGTCTTGAAATAAGACTACAACTCAGGCTAAATTCCCTGAGCATAGTCTGATTCATTTGTCAGCATCATTACTGTGACTGAATGCAAAATTTCCTGCGTCAAATGCGACCAATAACGTGACTCATTTCTAATTTTACATTTTTGTTACTGTACTCCATGAATGAGTGAGGGAGTGAAGAGAAAAAGCTGTCTGGGAGGAAATGTCAGACAAATCTTCTCCAATAATAAAACATGGCTAATTAAACCAGAAAGAGTTCATCTGCAAAACAGCATCCTAAAGAAATCACACAGCAATATGTAAATTCTGCAAAGCAATGCTAACTGAGACAGCTCAGACCTCATCAACACTTAGAGAGGCACATAAGGAAAGACAAGTTAAGTGTAAGTGACACTACCAAAGCTAGCTACCATAAGCAATCTGCAGAGATTTAGCAAATATTTACACATACTAGCTTCCTATGTTGATACTGTATGTTTCAGGGCACACGTTTCAGTTGCTTGCCAGCTATTTGCCACGTAGCTAGGTGTGCAAGTAACTTCACTAGTTAGTGTCAGCTCAGATATAAATGCCACACGCTGCAGTGCCACTCTCAGAGATGTGACAGCACTTGGTCTTGTCTCAGTCTTGGTCTCATTATATGTTTAAAGCTCTCCAATAACAGTTTTAGATCAGAATTGCTGTCATTTAAAATGTCATAAACATGTTCATATTTAGAAAAGATGAGGAAAGGGCAAATGTTTACAGCAGGATGCAGTTATAGTACAGGGCTCAAAACTAACTTTTTCACTTCCTTCCCAAAACTCACATTGCTCCACAGCAGCCACACTGACAAGGCTGCCTGCAGATTTGTCTGCAAACATCTTATGTCTATCAACCCTGTGAGTGCAGACATCAGCTGATTATCTCAGTGCCATATATGTGCCAACTGATTTACTGCCGTATCACTAGTATGTATACACATTATGTGTGCATGCAGTCTTGTGTAACACTGTTTTATGACCTCTGAGCTCCACTTCAGGTGAGCCTATGTACATGTACACGTATATCATCAAACAAGTCTGCTATGTTGAAGCTGCATGCTTTAGGTATCTGTATGTATGCCATGGATCTCTGCAGCTGTGTAGGAGGCCATGCATAATGCACACCACCCCCTCCTACCCCCAGCTTTGAAGCCAGCCCAGCACTGATGTTGTAGCTCTTTCCCCTGCACTGGCACACTTCCTCAGCAACACATAATTCAGAGCGGGGAGGGGGAGTTTGAAAAAGGCGGAGAGAGCGTGTGCGAGAGCAAAAGAGGAAAGGAGGAGAAGACAATAAGAGAGATGCAAGGAAGGAGAAGGAGTTACGATGTGGCCCGAGGGCACTCGAGCTGCTCCCTTGCTCGTGAAACTAACAGGAGTCAGGTGAAGCTGTACACAAGTTCATCTCCATGGTGACCTCTGCACACCATATGGAAAGTCACCGTGGTAATAAAGCTGTGTTTTGGTCCACAGTTCTGCTTACCATGGAAACCTCTGCCTTTGCCCCAGAGAAAATCCCAAGTGATCTTATAAGGTGTCTCACGTAGCGAGGGCACCATCATATGAGATCTGCTGACTTCGAGCTCCGTGAGCTACACGGGGTGGAGGTCTTGTGAGGTTAATGTGAGTTTATCTTTTCCTCTCTTGGCACTTTGGGCCTGCAAACTCCAGAGAGAGTGAAGAACAACCGCAGCAGCAGAAGACAAGAAAAGAAACAGGAACCACAAGCACCCAAGAGTTGGGCCGACTTAATGAGCCGCTCTGTTATTTAAATGGAAAATCCATGTTTGCACTTTCAAAGGGAAATAAGAGAAAGTGGGTCATCGGGATAGAGATGCATTGCAGAATGTGCTATAATTTGGCCTCATTAGATGAGCGTGCACAAATAGTGTGTCAGTGTGTACATATCATACTGTAGGTGATTGTTTCAGGGAAGATGCACATTGTTATGGGAACACGTGTGGATGTGTGTCAGTGTACGTGTGTGTGTTGTTTGTCTGTTCCATTAAGGGATATGAATAGCGGCAGATAACAAAGCATGAAAATGACTGATGCAGTAATAATCCATTTGATCACATATCAGTGCCTCCCACCTGAAAGCAATCTCTCTGGAAGGTTTTCCATCACTCAACTCGCAGAGGGAAGTTGTGGGATACCACAGCGCACCATGCAGGGGCATTTCCAGGCTTTTTTGATTGGGGTTGCCCTGACCTGTATGCAGGGGTGGCGTGAATTATGTGCACTTGTGGACTCCTCGCAACTCTCTCATTGTCTTGTTCGAAAAAACAACACAAACACGCCCTCTTGGATGCCCCTGTGGTAGATAAAACGTGATTAAGTGTCCACTAAGGTTCCTTTCTAGTGGACACAATCTGGTAAAGTGCCCTCTAAGGTGCCCTTCTAGTGGACAAAACGTGGTTAAGTGCCTTTCCAGTGCACAAAATATGATCAAATGCCCTCTCGGGTGCCTTTCTAGTGGGCAAAACATGCTTAAGTTCCCCTAAAGTGCCCTTCTAGGTTAAGCTACCCAACATACTAAAAAAAATATTGGCCCCTACGTGCCTTGAAACAGTGTAACAGTTCCTTTTGTGTTTTTATTTTGATTAAAGTTTTTCACCACGCTGGTGCCCCATCGCATACAGGTGGTGTCCTTTATATTTTTTTAGCCCTGCTCCTCAGACAGCCCCTGAGTCCGTGCACATGTCTACCATTTGTCATGTCCTGGTTTGTCATTAATTACTAACATTACAGTATCTTACTGTTTTATAAATTACTGTGTTTTCACTTTTTATTTAAAAGATATATCGTTCTACCAATCATAACACAACTGAGTGGCACCAAAATGTCCAAACTTTATCCTTTAAGTCCTTAAAAAGTAATCATACCTCCATTGTACCTCTTTCTTCATCTTCCACATTCCATCATGAAAACTACTTTTGTTTTTATGATTTATTATTTTTGTAAATTAACTTTGTAAATGATTAAAACTAGGTTACATACAAAAGACAACAATGCACATTTAAAAATACTCATCAAACTAATGTCCGGCCTCTCACTGGACAGATAACCAATCATACTTGAGGATAAAGGGGTGGCACTTGGGGTGGCCAATCAGATTGTAGATATGCCCCGTCGCCGAGAAGCTGCCAATTCAAGAAAGATAAAGACCCAGCGGGAGAAAGCCGGAGCACTAATGATAGGGTGACAATGCCGAGCATTTCTGAGAGGGAGAAGAGAAGTAAGGAAAAGAATCCGTAGAATAATCTGCAAGACGGAGCCGCATGAGCTCACAAACCTTCTCTATTCACTCCAAAGTTTTAGGAATTTTTTCCATTATGCAACCAAGAGAGAATAAAAAAAACATGTGGCACACTCACTTTTGTACAGGACCTGCAGAGTGCCTTGAAAGCCTATTTTAAAATGAAGCACTGACAGTCTGATGGAGGAAACAGGGATAGGGTGGTGCAGCAGGGACACATGTCACACTTTTTAGGGCTCCGGGGCTGAGAGAGAAGGAGCTCGGGAGGCCTGAGGGTGGAAAAACATGCAATATTTGTTTTCATTTAGCTCCACGACTGGCCATGTTAAAAACCGATGTGAGAATCTCACTTTGTTGTTGTTCTCAGAGGTCTCTGCAGCTCCCAGATCGACAAAGTTTGTCTAAGGCAGCAACTTTGCTGTTTATTAGTTCCAGAGAGAGCCGAGAGAAATCCTGTTTGTGTGCACCCCTGGGAAGTATCACTGCTGCTGATGTGGATTTCACAACGTGAGGGCGCAACACTGGAGAGGACAGGAGAGAAATGCTGTGTGGGCTGAGGCACTGCATGGCAGGTGCAAAGGTTTGCGTGTCTCTGCAGGCGCACGCACGTGCATGTGCGTGTGTGTGTGTGTGTGTGTGTTGGTGGGTGTGTGGGCGCTGAAGAGAGCAGCGGATTGCGACTGAAAGAGGGGGAAGAGATATTGAGTGGGAAAGCAGAGAGAAGGATGGAGAGAGATATGGTCAGCGACTCGTGCAAGTGGGAGGAACAATATGGTGTCCGATGGTTGTAAAGACACGCAGACAGCTTGCAAATGTCAAAGCAACCCCTGATGGTGTTTTATTGATCAGTGGGAGCGTGTGTTTGTGTGAGAGCATTTGTATTCCCTGTTGGTAGATGTAGCGAGTGATTTAGAAGCGTCTCTTCCAGTGTAGTGTGGCATTCATTCCCAGCAGGACTGGCAAAATAAAAGCCTAGAAAATAACTACTCTTCGTAACAAACAAAACCACCTTTTTGTTCTGAGGATCCCAGACTGATGTCTCACTAAAACTGACCTCAGCCGGGACAGAATAAAAGCACTTTAAGCCATTTAGATCCCCAACTGTATTTATTCCAAAATGCCCTAGTTAATACTTGCCATCGCCCGCTGTATGTCTATCCTTATTAGGGTCAATCAGCCAGGATTCACGCTACATTAAGACCAACACTTGCCATCACTGGACGCTGAGTTTCTGGTTTTAAAAGCATGCCTCCAGCTGCGATAAAAGGAGAAAGATCCCCTGAGTTAAAGATAACAGGAACAAGCTTGTCAGGGTAGAAGAATTTCTCCTGAGACAAACAACATCCATGTTATGAGTGTCAATACACAGGCTTCAGCATTGTAAGTGTAATATAGGGAATTAGGGCTGCAACAAAAGATTATTTTCATTAACGATTAATCTGCAGATTATTTTCATGATTAAAGCTACTACAAGGAACTTTTTTCATTTTGTTGATTTTGGAGGCCCCTGATTTATTTATTTATTTATTTATTTATTTATTTATTTATTTTACAGAAAATCAACCTGCCTGAAGTCAATTTTTACTTGCCCCTGAACAAACTGGCTTATTCATTAGAGGTTATCAAATAATCAAGGGCTGCAATGTCTATAAAATGTCAGAAAATAGGTAAAAATGTTCACCACAGTTTTTAAAAGTCCAAGGTGATGTGAACTGAAGATATTCAGTTTAATATGATATAAAACAGAAAAGCACGAACCATTCTTTTTCATCACTTGCCCCATTGGGCAAATGAGTTGCTAGATTTACTCGACCAACGTGGCATTTTACTTGCCCCGGGCAAGCAGGCAATCTTTATTGTTGAGCCTTGACGATCTCCCAGAGCCCAAAGTGAACAATCAACACTCCAAAACCCAAAGACTCTTAATTTACCATCATAAATGACAAAGAAAAGCAGCAAATCTTCACATTTGAGAGGCTGGAAGCAGCAAATGTTTGACATTTTTGCTTCAAAAATGACTGAAACAATTAATCGAATATTAAAATAGTTGGAAACCAATTTTCTTTCTTTAAGTCCACATCTATGAAATAATCTACCAAATGCATGTTATTTAAAGTTACTATGAGGAAATTTAATATTTTGTTCATTTTGGAGGCCCCTGTGGACAAAATCAGTAGTGTTTCTACCCTAATAACCATAAATATATAACGTGAAAAATAAAATTATCTAAATAAAAATCTCCACCTGCTAACATACAACTCACTGATTTTCTTTATTCTTCTCACGAATGGTCTCAATAACTTATGTAGGTCATATAGAGGCCTCAGTATGAAATTGAGACTGTTTCATAACCAGTTAAAAACTCCTCATAGTGGCTTTAATTGATTCATTGTTTATGTTGTATGTTAGTTGGCAACTAATTTTTCCAATCGTTGCCACTCTAAAGAAAATGACTCACTTAACACTCAAAACAAAGTGGCTTAATACATCCACAGCGAAGAAATAATCCACTAAATTCATGTTATTTACGGCTACTACAAGGAAGTTTAATATTTTGTTGATTTTGGAGGTCTGTGTGGATAAAAGTGGCAGTGTTCCCACCACCATGACCATAAAATGTAACTAAGAATCAACCAGATCCAAACAGTCCTCATTTACAATCACGAATGACACAGAAAATAAGCAAATCCTCACATCTAAGAAGCTGAAACTAGCAAATGTTTGACATTTTTACTTGCAAAATGACTGAAATGATTCATGGAGAAAGAAAGAATAAGTCAGGGAATTACTCACTGAACACTCAGAACAAAGTGGCTTAATGCGCCTGCAGCTACAAAGCAGTACACCAAAATAATACATGTCAATGAAAGTTCAGAACTGCACAGGAAGAGGAAGCCTGCATCTGGCAACCTGGCCACCGGTCAAAGGGCTGCTGACCTGTGCTGCTCTCCCCACCAGTAAACATCCTCCCAGCAGTGTCCCACACAGAGCCGCACTGTCCGCACGCCCATTCACAACATACAGAAAACACACTCTTCTTCTTTGTTGGGACACACTGACAGAAAAAAAAAAACACATTCCACGCATTCTTCTTCAGATACACAGTCAAAAACAGCAGCATTCAGCGGTATGAAGTTTCTAAACAAGCTCAACAGCAGCTGTGCAAAGGAAACCACTGCATGCAAATCCATTTCTGACTACAAAGTGTAAAAAATAATTCAAAAGCTAAACTAAAATAACATCCAACACTTTGCATCAATTGTCAATCAGCCT
Source organism: Lutjanus campechanus (assembly GCA_027495735.1). Lineage (NCBI taxonomy): Eukaryota > Metazoa > Chordata > Actinopteri > Lutjaniformes > Lutjanidae > Lutjanus > Lutjanus campechanus. Next base: position 293,342 of record JAJHUR010140464.1, on the reverse strand, counting down.
CAGAATAACATATGCAACTCATGTAACACAGCCCAGACTAATGCTCTGGCTGCCAGCTCTCCCCCCATTACCTGGCAGCATGCAGCCTCCATCAAATGTCCACAGATGCCACAGCTGACAGTAAAGCCCACTCTTCAGTCAGTCAGTCAGTCTGTCAGTCTGTCAGCTCGACCACAGCAGCGCCTAATAAAGACACGATAATCCCTCCACCTCCTTCCACCACCTGACCACCTCCTCTCCAGCTCCTTCAGTCCGCCTCCTCAGTTCAACATCACTTTAGGAGTAAACACTCTTTCCTTGCAGTGGTTAAACATCAGCTCCTCCACCTTTTCAGCTCATCACATCTGATCTGTAGTGCGGGGCTAAAAATAGCCCCAGTACTGCATCCATCCAGATAAACACACACACACACACAGCGACAAAGCTGCACAGACCTGTAGAGTCCAAAGCCTCCTCGATGAGTGGAGGTAAACGCAGTCCATCCATGCTCCCCTTTCGCTGCAGCAGAGAGGGAGAGACACAGAAAAGAGAGTGGGCGAGAGGAGAGGGTCAGAGGCTCCACACGCCCACCTCAGCTGCAGGGAGAAACACACACACGGAAAGTACTGAGAGAGCACAGCGTCAAGTACTCAACGCAGGCTGCAGTGTATAATACACAGTCTCACACACACACACACACACACACAAACAAGGCTGCACCTTGGGAGATTTTGGGAGGATCCGGGGAGCTGAAGGCTGAGCTCTGGAGCGTGGGAGAGATGCCGAGAGGGGAAGAGGGGAGGAGCAGAGTGGAGGGAAAGATGCTGTTTTCCAGACGGCAAGCTCCGTCTCCCCGCTCAGACCTCCCTCCCTCTCTCTCTCACACACACACTCACACTCTCTCTCCCTGCCTGGTTTACACTCTGCTCACTATTTTTGTACCCTTCTTTCAACTTCTTCCCCTTTTTCAGTTGCTCTTTCCTCTTTCCCCCCTATTTTTGTCTCCATATGTGTATACTATAGCTATACCACAGATATAGGAACAATAACCATCATGACTTACATGGGCAGACTGAGGGAACCTATAGATGAATACACACAAAAATACATCCAACAATGCACAATGAAAATGAAGATTAGAATAAGGTCTCTATATCAAGATATCTGTTTCCAGAGTTTCTCTTTGATATAATAGACTTTATCAGGTGTTAAATAATTTGAGGTGCGATATGTAAGCAGCATATCACCAGGGTAACCCACAACTGCTGCTAACTGTTAGCTTTTCAGCTCATTTAGGGCTCGATTACACCGCTTCCTAACTGGAAGCGAGTGAGCGAACTTGAGCTGAACTTGTGTCCCTCTTGTAACTTCCCAGCAGCTCCCTGATTTCTTTCCAAACCATATACTGTATAATGTACCACTTCTCAAGCTTGTTAACTAGTCTCTCGTTCTCCCTATTTATGGCTTTGATGAGGGGAATCAGAAACGTCAAGAATGTCAGCATCGGTTTTGACCGATGAAAACAGGTTGGAAGCGAGATCAGGTGAGAATCCATCTTGCCAGGCTTCAAGTTCAGCATCCTAGGAGGGACTACTGGCAGCTACAGGTGTGGTTTTAGGTGTGACGACAGCGAGAAGCATCCTTGGAAGTGTGGATCTGATTGGTTGAAGTTAACCCATGTTAGACGTGATAGACAGAGGGTTCATCCAATCACCTACCAAGGTTTTTTTTTAAGTGCCTGCCCTTTTCCAAACGGTTTCTAAGGACGACTTCCCAGATGGTTCTGTTTAACAAACCATCTGGCATGTCAGGTTAGGGTTAGGACAGTGGTTCCCAAACAGGGGGGGGGAGGGGACAAAGAGTGAAACAAAGTTGAAATAAACAAACAAAAGTTTGCTGATTCTATCCCGCTGACCTTTATTTCACTAAAATTCACTTTTTGAATTCCATTTTTATCAGTTCCATCCCCAATTATTGTTAAAATTTTGGGGGTGGGAGGGCTCGAACTTGTGTTGGCTTCTGAAAGGGGGGCGTGCCAGAAAAAGTTTGGGAATCACTGGATTAGGCCATTCTCATTGGAAACAACTCAAGCAATCAGCTGTTCATTGGCACACTCGTTTGTTTCCAGTTAGGAAGCATTATTATAGTCCTGAACATATGCATACACGGACAGCTGCGGATCCCACAGACGCCTATTAGTTTTGTTTATACTACTTTCTGGAGTCTGCTTGAAGGACACGTTTCACACATACGCAGTCTGTAGCAGACCTTCAGGCACTCACGGACATGGAAAGCATAATACCAAGTTTAGCTGCGCAGCTATCAGTACAGAGCACCAGCACAGGAGCTTTGGACTGACAGGAGAAGGGCCTTTGGGGTGGGGACACAGAAAGGAATGGTGGCGTAGAGCCTCACTGGAACAAGCAACAGAACCAGAGTTGTGTAAGCAAGCAACTGAATCAGCCTCCTTATGAACGCAACTGGACTGAAACCCCACACGCGCCTTCAAGACTGACGGAGGCCTGTTTGATGACACAGTATACACCTGTACCAATGTGTTATACAGCAGGTCCAACCGGGGACAAAACAGTCGGTTCAGGCGGGGACTGGACAGGCTTGAAGCGAGGCAGGAGCAAGAAGGAGGTTGGACATCAGTCAGCACCTACCGCCAGAGGCTTGGAGTGGGGGTTGTGATGGGGTCAGTCCTGGTACCAGGAGCAAAACCCGTCAAGAAAACCAACTGAGTGTTGTTGAACATCTTTGCCAAAGCTAGCTGCTTAGCATCCTAATTCAGTAGATATTGCTGTAACAAAAAACAGATGTGGGTATCTCTGCAATGAAATATACAGATGTCTTTGACATAACATCAAAACTGTTATTTTCTCACATTCTGTTGCTAATTTCAGTTCATTTTTGAATGTATTAAATTATAACTCTTGCATATTGTACCTTTAATCCAACAATGTGTAAGAGTTGGCAAAACAGTAGATCTCCAGTGAATGGCAATGCATTTAGCTGCCAAATGCTAGATCTCTATTCCAATTGGCTTGTCTAGTTCCAAATAAACAAAGTGGAGGATTCTAATATGTGTCTCAATGAGTGTAAAGACATAAAATATGGTGACAAACAACAAACAAATTTCCAAAAGGAGCTCAGAGCATCACAGAACCAAAACAAACTCCATCTTTGCTTCCTCACCACTGTTTTCCTGCACACGCACACACACACACGTGCTTCCTCAAACACTCGTGTTAAGTCCAGCCTTGGCCCTAAAGCCAAATGAATTTACCTATAATGAGATCCAGAGCCTGTTGTAGTGAGTCTGACAGCTAGCACTGCAGATTACTGATCATTTCCTCTTCCATTGTTCATTTCCTCTCCTCCTCTTGCTTGACAGCTAACGAACAGTGTAGTGTTAAAGCTATAAACAGCATCTCAAACACCCCCACCACACACTCCTTCATCATCACTACCCTTCACACACTTACAAACATCTAATTCTCTCTGTGTCTGTCTCTCACCTCTTTCTTTCTCTATCCATTTCAGCCGCTATCACATCTGGCAACTTCTGTGCCAGAAATGTGAGGTGTGCCGTGAAACAGACTGAAAATATGTCAGCATTGAGAGAGAGAGAAAGAGACGGGGGGAGAGGAAAGGAGGGCCTGGCTTAACTGTTCACCGGCCCGGTAGGAGGTTATTCCTGTCACAGCACTATCAGAGAGCAGGAAGTGCTCTGCAGACACACACAAACAATATAGTCACACACATATATAACCTGCAGACATCTGAAAGGGGAAATGTTTAAAAAGAAGAAGCAGAGTGTAACTGAAATAGAAGTCAGCTGAAAGTCCGAGTCTGTACATGTGCTTGTTTGTACCTGCAGGCTTGGGGAGTAACAGATTGCATGTAATGGTATTAGTAATCAGAATACATACAAAAACAGCGAACTGTATTCCATTATAGTTACAGACATAAAAAGAAGTAATCAGACCACAATTTTGGTTTAAAAAAACAGGGGATTAATAACAGGATTACAATTTTAAAATACATTTTAAAATAAAGGATACACATTACAACAGTCTCATAGCACCACTCTGGTCTCAGTGAAACCAGCTGATTTTATAGCTGTCAATTCATTATCATGGCCTTTTGTGAAAATTGTTTTAAATTGGTGGAAATTTCGCAATCATATTGTCATCAAATCAGAAAAGTGGAACCGCTAACGTTAGCTACACAGAACAACAGCTTATGTTAGCTACATAGAAATCCAGTTACCTAGCTAACCAGTTTATACTACCAGTCTTGGAAAAATATGTATATATATATATATATATACATTATTTTGTCTCAAAATAATTCACAAGTGAGAACAACTGCTAATATTAGTTACACGGACCATCCACCAGTGTTATTCAGGAAGTGTAATGAGTTACTTTCTACTTATTACTCCTTTAAATAGTACTGAAATTACTTTACTTA
>JAJHUR010140464.1:225881-285426 GCA_027495735.1 Lutjanus campechanus | reverse complement strand
CTCAAAATAATTACAATACTTCCACCTGCTCTCCCTCCTCCTCCATCCTTTGTTCAGCATTTTTGCTGCAGCTGGTGTGACATGACATGACCTGCTACATGTACACATCATCATAAGACAGCCTGCGTGGGTCAAAAAGTAACTCAGTAATTTGGATTAGTAACTGTAATACAATTACTGTTCCCTTACACTACTTGTTACTGACAAATAGTAAAATATTACAGTAACATATTACTGCCCAACCCTGCCAAGCACTAACATCAGTTACACAGAACACTAACGTTAGCTACATAGAAAATCCAGTTAGCTAGCTAACCTGTCAATACTACTACTGGTAGTACTGAAAACATATTTTGGACTGTAGGTGGTGATGCTGCTGACCAATGATGTGTGCAGGTAAAAACACGAGCCCCAGAATAAGTTTATGGCAATTTACTTGAAGTTTAACAAAATACATTTCAATGTGCATGATTTTTGATATTTGGTGAGTCAGGTTACATTACTTTAATACTCTGCAATTCGGATTAGACTACCTTTGTTTTTTAAACAGGTAATTAGTAACTGTCTCGTAATACATTTTCAAGTAACCCTCCCAAGCCCGCCTGTGATAAACAACAAGTGATTTCTCAGGGACAGACAACAAGTAACAAGGGATAAAAGGTACCAGATTGAACAGACTGATGTCTGCGTCAGTATAAGCACTTCCTTCACTGTGGCTCTGTGCAGCTTTCCTCAGGCAGCTGTAATCCCCCAGACAAGGTGACTGAGCATGGAGGCATCTTTCAACTTGAATTCGTCCCACACACAACAACGGCCTCCCACACACACACACACACACACACACACACACACACAGGAAGGGAGAGCTGTGGAGTGGAGAAAAAGTTGGCTGACAAGGTGTTGATAATGAGCTGACAATGTCTGGCTTCAGTCCACCCGTGTCACTCTGGTGTGGCAGGATTCCTGGTCGCCGAGCAGAACGGGCACAGAAGGAATGTAGATACCATCAAGTCATGGTCAAACAGCAAAAAAATATATAATTCTCACTGTTTGTTTGGAAGTGCTTGCTGAACCAGATGGGCGGGATGTTACCGCCTCGGGACAGCTGACACACACTCAGCCATAAAGCTGTTTGCCAAAATACACCAAGATGACTGTTAAATGTTGTGCTGTTGGAAGATAGACTGCAATTCCTCTCTGTGGAAATCCACACCCATACTGTAGGTATACCAAATAAAATAACGGTCGCACTTTACTTTACAGTTCACTAATAAGACCTAACAAGCTGTGCTTTATGTAAAATTTGAGAAAAAACTCAAAATAATATGTTCTTTAATGGACAGTATTATTTTATAGACTTTATTAGAAGGTAATTAATACTACAAAAGAACTGTACTGGAAACCAAAGTGTATTATTTACCACTGATAGACTCTTTATTAGATGTTATTAGAGAGTAATTAGTGACACATAAACTAAAGTGTATTATTTCCCACTGTTAGACCCTTATTAGACTTTCTTTGAGGGCAATTTGAGACACATTACAACAGATCTGTACTGTAAACTAAAGTGTATAATTAGAGGGTAATTAAGGGCACATTACAAAAGAATTATTCTGAAAACTAAAGTGTATTGTTTCCCACTGTTAGACTCTTTATGAGAGGGTAATTAGGAAAACATAACAACAGAGCTGAACTGTAAACTTAAGTGTATTATGAGACTTTCTTTGAAGGGTAGTTTGAGAGACAGTAGTTTTAGTCGTAGTTTTTAGTTTAAAGTACAGTTCAGTTGTAATGTCGCCCGAATTACCCTCTAATAAAGTCTAATAAAACATCTAATACTGTTCAGTAAAAAACATATTATTTGTGTAATTTGATCCAAAGAGCAGATTGTTACTTCTTATTAGTGAACTCTAAAATAAAGTGTGACCAAAATAACAAAAGAAAAATCAAACCACAAAACGTATCTAGTGTTGAAGTGCCAATCGACAGGCTCTGATGGCGTGTCAGAGACGAGCTGTTTGTTCTGTAACACGGCGCCGTCCCACAGTGCGTGAGGTCATACGCAAGCAATCTACTCGCACATACTGTGGTCTTTGTTTTGTCCAGATTCAACAAGTCATATGCAGAGACGCCCACGGCCACAGTATAAAACCTCAGGAATGTGAGCCTGTAATTGACATGTAACACAAACGGACACACACAGATGGAAAAACACACAAAGAGCCAGCAGTTTCTTAAAGTATTTCCAATGCATATCTCTGATTTCATGGTCAAAATCCTCCATTCATGTAGTCTCTAGTGGAATTATGGTTTGAATGGGAGTATTTTAAAAAGGATTTACACACAGTGAAGATTCATGTTGCTGTCCAAGTATGCTTATAAAACAATGTGAAGCTTTTATATTACTAAGTGATTATGTCCCAGACTTGTTGCTGCACCAGTATATTCCCTAAAACCACTAAAATCTGTGTACATGATGTCCTCACGCAACAACTCAGTCTAGGACCAAAATTTTAAAAGTCTTTTAAAATGTTCTGACTTGAGGGGGGGTGCTCATGTGAATTTTCCTTGTCGGGAACTCATTTTTCCAATTATTCGGACACCACATGAATGCAAGATTGGCGCAATGTCGGATTTTTTAGCCATGGCTCTGAGCACTGCAACATAAGTCAATTATTCCACCACTTAGGTCCTTAGGGAGTGAAACATCCCCAAAAACTATTGGATCAGCTGCAGCAAAGTTTTGTCCAGGCACTCAGGGTCCCTCAGAGGAAGAATCTCACTGACATTAGTGGTCCCCTGACATTTCCTTTCACAACCAACTGACATTTTTGTTTTGTTTTTTTAAGGTCCGTTGTGTAAGATTCACTGCAACTAGAGGTCACAGTACAGCACTTGCAACTCAGACTACAAATGTGCTTTGTTCACTCAATAAAGTTGGGGGAAAAAAGAAGAAAGCAGCACCTGAACGCACACTGTTTACAAAACTCAGATCAAACTGTCAAACTGGGCAGTGCTGATCAAATATGGATCAAGACTATGTTACTATATTGCCTATTTCTCACCCAAAATGTTTAGAGAAGCATATCTTAGTGCACTATTTAGTTGTAATATGAGATATTTGTGTCCAGTTTCCAACAGAGGGTCTCAAAACCCAGATTAGAATGTCAAACTAAGTTGTGTTGATCAAATATGGATCAAGATTTTTTGTTACTACAATGCCTGCTTCCAGCCCCAGATGTTTTTTAGAACTGTTTGGCTGTAATATGAGGAAGTTTCTTACCAGGTGGCCATGTTGAAAATGGACATGCGGAGGACAGAGAGGGACTCGCGTGCACCAACATACATGCACAGCTGGACTGAATGTCAAAACAAAGAGCAGAAAGGTTCAGATTACAGCTTGTACGATGGGAGCATGACTTTACTATCTGCTCAAGAGGCCATTACGCCACTATAGCTTTACATAGCAAATTGTTATTCAACCAGGATCGATATCATATAACAAAATGTCTCCAACAACTATTGGATAGAGTGCCAGATTTCCAGATGTCAGTGGTGCCCAGAAGGAGAAAGACCCCTGTAGACTTTTCATCTACACCATCAAGTCACATTTTTCAATCTGTCCAACACTGTGGACCTGCAGAATTAATGCTATTCCCATCAGCCTCGGCTATTCTTTGTGTTTAGTGCTAAAATAGCAATTGTTGTCATGCTGACGTTTGCATTTTAGTTCAAAGAACACCCTCACAGAACAGCTTGCAGACTCTTGTTTGTTGATTTTTCTAAAATAAAATCAAAAGGGGCTAATTCTCATCTACAGTCCCTGGGTATACTGATGTTAAGAATTAAAAGAAACAACAACAACAACAACAAAAATACTGACAAACTACATCAAAGCACATTTAGTATAGTCAAAGCTGGATTAACAACTGGGCAAAGCTGGCTACTGCTCCAGGTCCCCAAATGCCCCTTATTCAACCACTTGGGGCCAATAGAACAACCCGTAAACACAACATTGACATATTATCACCTTGTAAAGCTGTTGAGGTGAACACGTTTCCTATTTGTTTTAACATCTAGCAGACACAGAGCAACGTTAGGATTCATTTGGAGTCGTGTTTGTGGCCACCAGAGAAGTACAAATCCAATATTCTCTCTCCTTTTAGCTCCTAAATTAAATATCTGGCTCCTTAGCTGCTAAATGCTCCGCTATGTTCAACAGCTAGTCACTAACTTTGTCTGTCTGCTGTTTGGTGCTGAGCAGGAATTAAAACCTACAGTGGATTTATCAGAGCGTCTGTGCTGACGAAAGGTTGATGAGAACAGTGAGACTGAACCAAAATAGTAAAATTGTCAGCCGTAAAGCCACAGCAATGAGCTGAATTACAATATGAGACTCAAATATCTCATAAAGCTTCTCGTAGGGAGGTCCTACAGTATTCTGATTTAAGAAATATATATTTTTAGGTGACATTGTGTTTGCATGATTCACTGCCCTGAATGAAAATGTGAGCAAACTGGGACTACTTGTTGTTTACCGGCTCCCCAGGTAAAAAATAATGTTGTCATGTGTAAGTCTGCAGTGCTTTTAATAGGATATTTGGAGGTGATGGATCACACACACAGAGAGAGCAGGAGGAACAGATGGTCAAATCGGCTCCAACTGCTCAATTTTGTATAAGGGCCCCATGGTGATTTGATCACGCCCAAAAACAACACAGTGAAAGAGACACAGACACATACAGACCAATATCAGACACCACATCATGGTATGCAGACTGTAAGGGGACAGTTCAATCCCAAAAATCAAAAAATGCACATTTTTCCTCTTACCTGTAGTCCTGCTGTGTGAGTGTCAGTTGCAGAGTTTTGCAGATATTGGTCATAATGATGTCTGTCTTCTCTTGAATATAATTGAACTAGATGAAACTTGGCTTGTCGTGCTTGACATGCCCAAAAAAATACATTCAAAAAAACTCACCTGCAATTTGCTATTTCCAGAAATAAGCAGTTTGTAAGCAGTTTCATGGAACTATTTTCTCTCTATTGAACTACACCTACTAACCTGTTTTTTTCCCAGGTTTCTCCTGTATTTTAGTTTCTTTTTTTGTTGTGAAGTTGCTTTACTTGTTGCTAAAGTAGCTCACTGCTGCTAACTGACAACAGAACAGAACTGGTCTCATCAGCCTCCCAGGGAACACTGAAAACAGCCTCCAAGATCAACAGATAACGTTTTACCAAGGTCATTTACAGCATTTTCTGATGGAAAGATAGCTTTACTTGTTACTAAAGTAGCTAACCACTAACTGCGGCACATTTAGCACAAGTGACTAAAGCCTCCCAAGCTGCCTGTTGTGTCAGGAAGCAAGAAAGTATACAGAAGCAACAAGCACGCCATTGGCGGTTTCATGGAAACTTCAGTATTGTCCTAGCTAGTGCTGTGATAAGGTTGGCAGGTGTAGTTCAAAAATGTATTGTAATGTATTTTCCAGCACTTTAAGCACCACAAGCCAAGTGCCATCTAGTTCCATTATTTTCAAGAGAGGGGAGACATTTTATCTCCAAAACTCGACAGACAGCGCACACATCATTTGATTTTGGGGTGAACTGCTCCTTTAAATAGACTTCATAGACATTGATGGATGGAGCAAAATAAAAATATGATCAAATATCATATTAGCACTGTTGTTTCTCCAATAACCAAAATTTCAACGCTCAGTCATTAGCACCATATGTTGTTAAATCTCCCCAATTAGTTCTAATGATTATAATGGTTAACTGCATGTCCAGTGGCACAAGCGCCAATGCAACCATTTGGCTGATATAATTTGCTTGCGGATACACCAGAGGGATAAACAGGCTGTGTAATTACTCTCCAGTGACAGTGTATCATTGTCACTGTCAGCTGGCCATGTAATGGAACCTCAGAGCTATAAAAGACAGTGATTCACCCCACAATCCACTTTACAACACTGGGCTGCCAGCCTTTAACACCAAGCATCACTGTGGTGCTCTGCGGTTGCCTGGCAACTAAAGGAAACTGGAGGTGCCTTTGAATTAGGGGATTTTAAGAGGTGATTTATATGAAGACCTTGATGATAAATGTCTCCATAAATCTGGAATTTTCTACCGGCCATTTCTCTGCGTTCGTCATTGGAAGTTCTAATTCTGGTCACAGACGCTGCAGCAGCAGCAGAGCTGCAGACCTTGTGCCAGCTGCTGAGGTATGAGACCGTGGCTCTTTGCTACATGCAGCAGGGTACATTTTTATGTTATAGTGCAAAAGCAGAGGAAAGGGAACATGGCCTGTTTCCATGACACCATAAACAGGAAATGGGAAGGGGCGAGTGCTGCCAGAGGAGTCTAAATCAGCGTGGAAGTTACCGGAGAGGTCAGAACTTTCCCATAATATGAATTCATGCCTGAAACACACAAACACACACTCACACATGTGCACTCAACAAAAACATAAATGCCACAGTTTTGGTTTTGCTCCCAGCTGAAGTAAAAGATCTGCAGGAGACTTCTTCTGTGCAAAACAAAAAGGTTGATTTCTCTAAGATTCTGTTTTGTTATTGAGCTCCTCTCCTTTGCCAAGATAATCCATCCACCTGACAGGTTTGGCAGACAGAGATGCTGATTAGACAACATGATTGAATTAGTAGTTAAAGTGATGTAATGTTTTGAATGACTATCATTCAGCATCCTGCTTTCGTGATGAAAATCTAATTTTGTAGAACAATTAAGAACAATTTTAAAAAGATCAGTTGTTTTTTTTTCCATTTGAAAACTGCTCAGCATTCACTTACATTGTTTGGGAGATTCTGCAGCCCCGTTTTCCAGTGAAACTCCAGCAGTGTTTTGTGAACTAAAAGACTAAACCCGACCTTCAATCTGCATGAATGTTCATTTTTGGTTGAACTATCCCTTTAAGCCACAGAGGTTGAGTTGTTGTATGTGTGTATGAATGCATGCACATGTGGGTGCATGCACATAGTACATACAGCTGGTTGAGCTATTGCAAATTCACATTTGTTCAAGATAAAACTGCACATTTTAGAGTGGCCTGTTATTGCGAGAGGAGCAGTCTAAGGCACACCTGTGCAATAATCACGCTGTTTAATCAGCATCTCTATAAGCCACACCTGTCAAAGTGAATGGATTATCTTTGCAAAGGAGAAGTGCTCACTAACACGGATTTAACAAATTTGTGAAAGAAATAAACCTTTTGGATGCATAGAGGAAGTCTTTTATTTTTCTTTTAACTTCAGCTTATGAACAATTGTAGCAAAAACAAAAGTGCTGCCTTAATATTTATGTTGAGTATATTTAAAAATGCTCAAACACAAATTCATGACATTTAAATAAACCATACTTAAAGCTAATTCTGTCCCCACACTTCCCACTCTCTCCTTTATCTTCTGGGGAGTGAAAAAAAAAAGTGTCCCTCTCACTCCCCCTCAGTGGAGGAGAGCAGGAGTGAAGCAGCAGCGGTGGCGGCGGCCCTTTTGGTGGCCTCCTCCGTGCAGGTCCCAGCCTCTATGGTCACCATGCCAACCTGTGTGAGGAGGAGGCTTCGCTGCGGGCCCTAAAGAGACTCGACGAGGTCCTGGGATAATTAGCAGCTCATTATGGAGCCCAGTGAATAGGCCAACGAGCTCCAGGAGCCACGAGGGAGAACACAGTGGAAAACACACAGGATCTGAGCGCACATCAAAGGGACGTGCTCACTTTTGAGATCACATAATACAAAAAGAAGAAAATATTGCTCTCCATTCACACCTACAAATATAGCCCATAATCCCCCTTTTTTAAGCCTCTCTGTGTGAGTGTGTGTGGGTGGTTGTGTGCATGTGTGTGTTAGTCAGGATCTCTGCGTCACACCAATCTGAGTGTTGTTGTTTTTTCTCCCCCAGAGGCCTCAGTTGCTCCACAAACGCATGAAACGCAGAACTAGTCCTCCTACACACGCGCAGACAGACATATGTGCACACAACTCACGATTCCGCTCTTAAACTTAAGCTCTGATAAAGTACGGGAACACTGTGTGAGAGCCATAGATCCCCCGTTAAGCTATCTGTCTGTCATCACTGTCCTTGTCCCCGTATCTCACCGTGTGCCTGTTTTGCATGCAGGCAGCCACTAGTCACGCAGACCAAACCATGCACACCGCTGTGCCAGGTGACCCACATTACCCTGTGGCTGAGTTTAACTGTGCATGAGCTATTGTGTGTGTCCCTGTGTCTGAATCCAGTGCTCCCACTGACAGTGATATGTGACATGTTGCTGGGGCTGAGCAATATATCCACATTATATCAATTTTGTGATGAGACTAGATATCAGATTCTAGCTGTTCTATCATTTGCCTTTACCTACTTAGCCATTACATCTACATTACTGGTGATTATTAGAAATCTCATTATGTTAAAGCTCCACTGTGCAAGATTTAAGGGGATTTATTAACAGAATATGGCAGATATAGAAAATAATATTAACATATGTTTTCATCAGTCAATAATCTCCTAAAAATAAGGATTGTTGTGTATTCATTACCAAAGAATAAGCCGTTTATATCTACAGAAGGCACAGGTGCTCTTTCATGGTGGGCGCCAGTGCCGTCTTTCTACAGTAGCCCAGAATGGACAAACCAAACACCAGTACTGAGACCAGGTGTCTCCAATCTGCAAGCTCACCACTAGATGCCACTAAATCCTACACACTGATCCTTTATTATTTTGTGAAAGCAAAAATAGTCATGCCCACAATATTGTTGCAGAACTGATTAATATCTATATTGAGGTATTTAGTCAAAAATATTGTGATTTGATTATCTTGATATTTGACTTTGTGTAGTTTATGATGTGTCATTATATATTATAATAAGAGTACAACTCATATACTGAAGAACTTCTCAGCTAATGCTTGACTCATCATGATTTAATGCATGAGTTTACGCATGAATCATGAATTCCTGTTGCTCACCATTAGCAAACGGTCAGATCACTGTGGATTTATTTGATTAGTTCACACTTAATGGATCATCAGTGGGGGATTGTTCATTTACAGTTATTGACGGGTCGGCCCGAGCTTTTATGGGGGCTCTGAGCAGAATTTGATTTGGAGGGCCCCTTACTGATTCAGTGCCAATGCAGTGCCCAAGACTAGTCTGGTGTAATAGTCCCTCACCGTGTGCACGACTATGACTCTGACAAAGGCAGCAGGAATTTATTAAACCAGTGGTCTTAGCCAGCTAGCAAGTTAATATATTATTATGTTTTTGTATGATTAACATTGACAACAATATATCACAAAGAACAACCTGTTTCAAGCTCTATCGGGAGCTCTTTGGCTCTGAGCAGGTGCTTAGTTTGCTTATTCTCTTATGCCTCAGGCTGGCTCTGGTTATTGATACAAGATCAGGTTAGCAGGATTTCAATTACATAAAAGTTTATTTGTGTGACTGCATTTGTGTACTTATGTTCACTGTGTAAATGTTTGCATCTGATGACCAGTTTTTTCTAAAACAAACAGCTTCATATTTCTATGAGAACAGGTTCTGTGCAAATACACGAGCCTGCAAGTTTTATGTAACCGGAATCCGGCTAATTTGGTCGCATATCAATTAATGTATGAAGTAACAGTGAATTAACGTTCCTTAATTAAGTGATAACTGGAACATCATACATAATTCATGCATTAAATCATCATGGGTCATGCATTAGTTAAGCATTACTTAAATATATGATTTGTACCCTCATTATAAAGTGTTATCACATATTTGAGCTGCAACTATTATCATTAATCATTTAGATGTCAATTATTAAATTAACTGGCAACAATTTTGACACTCGATTAATCATTTCTAGCCATTTTTTTAAAGAAAAAAAAAGTCTAAATCCTCTGATTTCATCTTCTCAAATGTGAACATTTTTTGGTTTCTTTAGTCCTTTATAACAGTGAACTGAATATATTTTGGTTGTGGACAAAAGATTTCTCAGGATGCCACAGGCTTCGGAATACTGAACATTTTTCACAATTTTCTGCCATTTTACAGACCAAACAACACATTGAGCAATCGAGAAAATGACTGACAGATTAATTGCTAATGAAAAGAAATGCTGCAGCCCTGGCACAGAGCGTACCAGCTTTGGTTGGCTGAGCGATCATCAGTCCATCTCTCATCCTGGGTACCAACATCCACCCTGATGTGAACCGCAACAGCCACAGTTACAGACAAGCATCAGCCTCCAGAAAGTCATTCCTGTTCGCAGCATGGAACGCAGCCTGACCCAGATCTGATGTTAATGGAAATGTACAGAAATATGCTGCTCCACTGGAGGTATGTACAGCAGAGAAATTGTAGAAATGTGAGGAAAAACTGTAGCTTTAATATCCATTAGTTACAGCAGCAGAGGGCGCTACTCCTCCACACTGCTCCTGATATTCCTCTCACAGGAAAGTCCTGTCTTCTGCTGTCTTCTGTGATCTTAACGTCTGAGTGAAGTCATGGTATTGATTTTGATGGAATGGACATGAATAATTTAAATATTAAAAATGCATCAAACAGAGTTGTTACCATGAAGGCTGTGTGAGTTGTTGCATCCCTCCAGCATCCCTCCCTGTTGTGTCAACAGTGCAGCACCTGCGCCCCCTAGTGGTGGCGAAGGAGAGAGTATTCAGTGGTAACTTATTAGGAACTCTATGCTTATTAAGGTTTTTTCTAAGGGTTTATTCTTCTGGTGCAAATGTCCCAAAGCAATATAAAAAGGATAATTACAAAGATAGCTTTATTAATAAAGAGTGTATCCTCTGTGAATCTAAAATAGACTTTTACTTTCAGGAAGTTCAAATGAGTTAACAAATTTCCACCTCAGTTTCCTTTTCTTTTCTTTCTTTCTTTCTTTCTTTTTTTCTTTTTTAACTCCAGCGGCTCTGATGAAACGTTTCAATAGACCTTTTTCGCAGCAGCCATGTTGACAGAAGGGTTAAACAAAGGTGTGACCAACTGTGCTAATTAAGGTTTTGTTCCGTTCAGTTCAAACAAAGTCAGGTTGCTGCTGTTATTTAGTATCATTGGTAACACCTGTGTTTACCCCACTGTGTCATGTCAATGTGGCTGACCTGAATATAGTCTACTCTGGAATATGTGAGAAAACCCCCAATCACATGACAAAATACAACAACAAAAAACAGTGACGGAGAGTACATTTACTCAAGTACTGTGCTTATGTACAGTTTTGAGGCACTTAAATTTGACAGTTTTAGTTACTTGTTGCTTTTAAGATGAAGATTTAGCGCAACATATAATATGACAAGCTTTTAAAAATACAACACATCGTTAAAGACTAGACCAATGTTTTCCAGCCTTTTTGGCTTCTGATGTCTTACAAAAAGCAGTGTGTTGTCTGGGCCACATTTCAGATGTGTTTGAGTTGTTAACAGCTTCATTAAATAGTGCGTTTTCACTCTAAACCTCTCTAATTTCAATAAATCTTCAAGTGATCCAGTATCTCACCAAAAATCAAAGATTAGAGGAAAAGTCCAAAAACAGATTTGTGTCTGAGAACTTCTGTCTTTTTTCTTTAATCAGCTCACGACCCCTCAGATATATCCGTTGTCCCTGCATGTAAAACTGTATATAAACTAGTTCAAAGCACACCTGCAGTGACACTAACATGCTACTTACACAGTGATGATTTATTATTAATAATCTAATTATGTCACAGATAATAATGTATCAGTCATTACTGTAATACTTTAACTACATTTTGCTGCTAATACTTATTTCCTTCTACTTTAGTAGGACTTTCCATGCATACTTTACTTATGAAAAAATGATTTGCATAAAATCATCATAAGGATTTCCTTGGGATGTTTTAAGGGAAAATCTTTTGACTTCTTAAATGTTTGCCCTTAGCTACTTTTTTCCTCAAAAAGTGTACAGGTTTGACATTAGCACTTGCAACTTTCTAGCTATCTTGCCAAACGTTGCTCATATATTGACGTTAGCTCCACTGTT
Source organism: Lutjanus campechanus (assembly GCA_027495735.1). NCBI lineage: Eukaryota > Metazoa > Chordata > Actinopteri > Lutjaniformes > Lutjanidae > Lutjanus > Lutjanus campechanus. The sequence goes on along the minus strand of JAJHUR010140464.1, from coordinate 273,407 downwards.
TATTTTTAATTCACCAGTTTTTGTCACTCTGTCTATGTCTGAATGTCCCTTTCTTGCTGTCACAGTAATAATCTCATATTTCTGTATTACTTCATCTGCAGTTTGTTTGCGTGTTTGTTATGGCTGAGTTAAATTCACTTTGGATTAAGCTCTTGCACTTTCCATATTTTTCGAGGAAAACAACACTCATCTTCTGTCCAGTCTCGCTTTATATTTGCTTTCTCTTTGTTGTCCATTTTGACTACCTAAGTGCGTCAGCTAAGTTAGTTAACAACAGAAAATGAAACCCTTAGCTGTGGGGAAATACCAGCTTAAGGGACAAAGAGAATACTTCTTCCACCACTGACATATAACAAACAAACGTAATTCCAAACATCAGCCACAAGTTGATTAAAAAGTCTTGTTTAATTTAACAGAAACTGTCAGACAAAAGGCACGTACTGCATGAAAATACAACTGATTGATCACATAGTGCACCAGAGATGAAGAGAGAATGTAAACCAGATCTGTAGTTCTGCAGGTAAAACTTCCTCATATCCGTCAAAAACAAGAACAAAAACGTATGTTACAGTCAGTAGACGACGACAGACATCAACATAAACACGTTATTATGGCAGACAAACATTAAAAAGTGGTCCGTAGCTTCATGTGAGAACCTCATGACAATGTTCATAAGACAAACATGAAATAACACATTAGTCAGTCCAAAAAAATGAAATAGGCTCATAGTTCATGACTGAGAGCCTGTAATGTGCTCCTCTGTCATCACTGAAGCACTGAAGGCTGTTTGTTGCTCATTTTAAAAAAAATGGGAATTGCATATTTCCTCGGAAAAAGGCTTTTATCACAGTATAACCCATCACTTCTCCATCACATTATTAGTAAAAGACAAAACATCAGACCCATAAGACATAAAGAGAGCCAAGTGAGGACTCTGTTTTTGTGTTGTTTGGGTGTGTGCGCATGTGTGCTTGCACCAGAGAGCTGGCGTGTGTTGATATCACCATGCTATCAGCACGGTAATGCAGTGGGATTGATTTTTGGCCCTTGAGAGAGGAGACAGCTGGCCTTATCAGAGCCCAGCAGTGGCTTCAGTGGTTATGGATCTCTCATGCCAACGTTAATGACACTTCCTCACCAAACCACACCCCCACAACCACCACCCCCCCGCTACCCCCACCCCCTCCAGCACCAACACACACTGCCGCTGCAAAACACTGACGTAAAACGTTCGAGAAACATTTTTAAAACAGTGCTCTTAGAAATCAAATATATTGCACTTTAAATAACATCAGGAACAGTAAACAGAAAAAAAAACTCTTAAGAAGACTGACCACACAGGGCCGACAAGGCAATAAGGAATAAAGAAAAATAAAGATAAAAAAAAAAACAGAATGTCCACTGCCTCTGTGCTGTAGTCTGGAGATTCTTCATCAAAAGATTAGAGGAAACATGCTTAGAAATAAGTTTTTGCTGAGAGTAAGATTAGAAGATTGATACCACTCTCATGTCTCTATGCTAAACATGAAACTACAACCAGTAGCCACTTAGCTTAGCTTAGCATAGAGACTAAAAACAGCCTGCCTCTGTGCAAAGGTAACAAAATCCGCCTGCCAGCCACCTTTAGCATTTCAAAGCTGTGGCCGGCGAGACACCAACTTTGAGGTTTCGTTTGTGTGTGCATGTGCATGCTTACAACAGTTTGAGAGATATTAAAGTCAAAGCAGAATGAGAAAAAAATAATAATAATAATTTGCTAAATTTTTCCAATGATTTCCCCCCCAAGAAATTGTGGGAAAGAGTGAGTCCCCTGTTGCTGCATTGTAGTGATAATAATGCACTTCTCTTCACCCTTCTTAATCCTTGAATTGACTACTTATGTCTTGTGGTGATTTCATAGCAAACCTCTGGGAAGTAACAAAATTTACTGTTATATAAATATTATTTTAAGGTTAAATGAAAGTGGGGTGACACTTCAGTTGAAGGGGTGTGCATAAGACTGTCATAACAGTGTCATAACACCTGACATGAACATGAAGGAGTCTTCATGAATGTTTATGGCTGTTGTCATTGCATGTCATTTGATCAATTATGTCATTTTTTATGCAAAGTTGACATGGTTTAAGACGTCTTTGTTATGACAACTTGACATTAACCAATCCAATAATGTCTGTTATGACAATGAGACACTTCAGCTAGTTAACTAGCAAACCGCTGTCTGTCCATCGACTAACTCTGTAAGCTAAATCTACCTTGGTACTGTACTCTGTCATGAGACAGGCCTTATAACTTTTAATGACATCTTTATGACAAGTCCTAATGGTGCCACTTTAGCTGAGGTCAAAGGAAGTATTCATGACACCGTTCAAAATACATTTAACAGGATAACAAAACATAATGACATTGTTATGTCAAGTCCAGAACGTACCACTTTACTTGAGGTCAAAGAAAATATTCATGAGAGTTATAACAGTCCCATGATGACCAATGTCAAGACCAACTACATATGACAGTATAATGCTAAAACATTAAGCTAAACAGTTTCTTTAAGTTTGATAAAGTCAAGTTGTCATAAAGACATTGACAGGTTAGGCTGTCATGACACTTAATGGCAACAGCCGTTGTGCTCATGACAGGTATCATAACATGCTTATAACAGTGTCATAACAGTCTTATGCACACCCCTTCAAACAAAGTGTTACCGAAAGTTGTTAGCGACACACATTCAAGTTCTAGACAAGAAAAGAATCACAGGAACTTAATTTCAGTCTGACTTTTTTTTTTTTTTTTAAAACGGCGACCTCTGTGAATGCACGGCGATCATGTCTTCTGACGATTGTACAACCAATCCTCGTAGACAGTCCTATCCTGACGACCGACAGCGTCTGCGTTACCGCGGCGTTGTTTAAAGTGTGCACTCCTCGCCATCAGGCAGGCACCAGCAGCCTGTCGATGGCGCACTGTAAACGGTCCCAGTTCTTCCAGAATATGGTCAAAAAACAGACTCCCAGGACGGTGGCGACCACGTGGTGCCGGCTCCTCATCAGCGGAGCGGCAAACTTGGCAGCCGTGGAGACGCACACCAGGATGACGGTGATGATGGCCAACATGATGTTGATGCTCTTCCCCAGCAGGACTCGGGCGTCATGGCTCTCGAGCTGGACCGTCTGCTGCTGCTGCTGCTGCTGCAGCTCCAGCTTGGACACTCGCGTCTGACACGACTCCAGAGCTTCCTGGAGACGATGGAAAAAGAGATTTTAAGGGTCTAGACGGCTCTGAAGTGGCTTAAGGGCATTTTTCTAATCTTTTAATGACCCAAATTCACACAAAAGATTATGTGTCAGCAGAGAGACACAAAAACAGAGAGGAAATTTTGTATCATAAACTCAAAGCTTGCACAAACTGCGTTGCAACTTGTTTGTTTGTTTGTTTGTTTGTGTGTTGTCATGGATGGTTGTTCCTGTTCTCAATTACTATATGGACCGATTTTAAGATTTCACACTGCAGCTGGAAATTAGCTTCGGGTACAAACCAGTATACAGTGCATCAGACACTGTTTATGCAACCATCAATGTTTTTCTGTACTTCTTTCTCTCTTACAAATAGACAAAGTTAGGCCCAGGACTCATTTGGATTGAGTCACATATTGGCAGTGGGGATGGGTGGGTCAGTCCTGTGGGACCAATATTCAGGATCCATATTCAAAAGTCATTCTCTCATTTGGTCTTACTTCCTTTAAAAAAATAGTGATAATAAGACTACATAAATACAAAACTCTGCTTGGCTGCATCACTCAAACATTTGTGCCAAAACAGCCCTGACAGGCTGTAGTGAGCTGGCCCGTGGTCACATGACTGCACAGTCACACACTTCCTCATCAAACTTGTGAGAGAGTGACAGAAAGGAAACGTAGCGTGGTGTGCTGCAACTTTTCACTTGTAGATAAAAAATACAGCAAGACGCAACACGAGTAACTTCTTCATTTATTTCCTTCATTTATTTTATCAGTCAGAGTGTTTCCATAAAATACGCGACTATTTTTGCACTTATTATCACAAGTAATTCTGTTTAATTATATTCTACTTTTTCTATATTTGCTTTTGGAATTATTTTGTTATTAATGGTAGTGTGTGTCATGAGATCTCTAGTCATTAAAACTATAAACAAGCACAAAATGGCAACAAGCCTACCGACACAAACCACCACGATGATTAACATGGAACATAAACATGAGAATGGTGCAAACACTAACAAAAAGTAACATTAAACCACATGGTCTGAAACTTCTAAGTCAAGCATCACCACATGATAGATTGACTGTTTTACCTGTATGTCTCTGGCCCTTTCGTGAGCCTGGTAGGCCACCCTCTCCTCGATGCTGGCCAGCTCCTGCTTCAGATTAGCCATCTCATGTTGGTGAAGCTCCGTCAGGTCGTTTAGTTGGTCTTCCAAACGCTCATACCTGGTAAACGATGCAGAAATATTAGTCATAATGTATTATAAGATAAGAACTTCTTAATCTCAAAGGAAACTCTTGTGCCAGAGATTACATTTTACAAAATTACAGTAACATAATAATAAAAACAAGAGAGTAATAAATATAAAGTGAATAAGAAGTAAATGCAAAAGCCAGTGCCGAATAGAATAACAACAAAAGTAAGATAGATTTAGTAAAATAAGTAAACTAAAATAGAAAACTACTACTTCAAATTCTCTAAGTACTATGGTGGTTTACATTTTTAGATAAATACACTGTAAAAAACTAAAAAAGTTGAGAAAACTCACAACTAGCTTCAATAGATTTTTGAGTTTTGAGCCCAACTCAACAACACTTTCCACAAAAACAATGTACCAACCCAAAACGTCTGTATTTGACGTCTTTTTGGTGCGTTTATGAACAGCTCGGACAAGTCCTACTGATTCTAACTTTAAGTTTTGAAAAGGTTTTTACCGACTAATAATGTTTTGTTCAGATAGTTTACTTTTCCTCTTCAGATATACTTGAATTGTTGAGTTTTAGAAACCCTAAAAACTGCATTTGAAAAATTAAGTGATTTAAATAAGTTAAGAAGTTAAAGTGAATAATGGTTAATAATTTAATATTTATAGTTGCCCAAACAAAGACGAATCAGGTTTACAGCTCACTGTGAACAATTTCCTTTAAACTTAAAGTTTATTTAAAGAAAAAAGTAAATTAACTCAACAAAATATTACAGGTTGGCAAAACTCAAAAATCCATTGACAGTAAGTTGCCTTGAAATGTGGCGGTTTCGACTTTTTTGTTTTTACAGTGTATTAATTATGTAAAAATGTAAGTAACCATAGTACTTGGAGAACTTGTTTTTGCAACCGGAGATTCAGCAATAAACAAAACACACCACACTGTAAAGAAAATGGAATTTGACGTAAATAAACTCACCTGTATCTCTCCTCCTGCAGTGTTTGGCTGATGATGCCGTACTCCTTCTTGAACTGAGCCTTCAGCTCCTCCATGTCCTCCTCCAGCTGGGTCTGGGCGTCTTTGATCTCGCTCACCTCCAGACTCAGGGCCAATCTGCTCTGACTGTCTGCCTCGGCCTGCTGACCCTGACCCTGACCCTGTGCCTGCACCGCTGACCCTCCTGCCCCCGCTGGGTTCCCGTTACTGTCTGCTGAAATTGAAGCGCTCCCCGAGGAGCACTCGTCATCACTAGGATACTTGGGCTTTCCCACCAGAGAGGTGCTGCTGCTCAGGCCCTTCCCCGTGCTGTCGGAGGGCAGCGGTGAAGAAGCATCCAGGGAGGTCTTGAGGTGGGCGATGTTGTCGGCACTGCCGAACTTGTTCCTGATGAGGTTGGCGAACTCTCGGGGCTTGCTGAAGAAGAATGGCGGGGAGAGGGACACGCCTGGTCCGATGGTCTTGATTTTGTCCATGGTCGGGTGTCGTCCACTGCCCGTCATGTCCCTCAGCAGCTCTCTGGGAGACTCCCTTGGTATGGTGCTGTGTTTGCCACTGGATGGGTGAGGTGGCGGGCTGTAGAGGACCTCATTGTCTTTCATCTTTCGATGGTACTGCTCCAGCTTCTTCTGCATCTGGGCGATGTTCTGAGCCGACTTCTGGTTCTTCTTCTCAAACACCTGCTTGATGCGTCCCACCTGCTGCTTGTCGGCGCTGTTCACCAGCTTCAGGTACTCGGCGACGTTCTCCTCCTTCGCCGTCTGCTCGATCTTCAGCTGCTCTGTGACTTTCAGGATCTTCTGCTGGAGGTTGTCCAGGCAAGAACGACTTCGCTGAACCTCGAAGCCCAGAGCAGGACCGGGGCTCCCATCGGTCAGGTCCAGATCCAAGTTGTTCTCTGAGGAACCCCGACGCATCGACGCAGAGATGCTCAGAAAACTGCCCTCGGTGCTCCGGTCCTGAAAGGAGGAGAAACAAAATTGAAAGAAACATCAGTCATGCACAATTCCTCAAATAATTATATTATGATAAGGAGGTTAAAAAATGTAAATGTAAGTTAATATTCAGGGCTCAACAAGGTCAGGCAAATAAATGAAAAATATTCTTAAAATATTCAATCATTGCAGTAATTTTTCATGCAAAATGGCAGGAAATGCTGTTTTCAGGCTCTCAAATATGTAGATTTGCTGCTTTTCTTTGTCTTTTATCATATTAAACTGAATATCTTTGGGTTTTAAACTGACAAAACCTATTTTCTGTTGTTATAGATGTTGTAGCCGTAGAATAAACATGACAATTAACTTTCTGACCCAGTTGTCTGACTGGGAAAGTAAAAAAAAAACAAAAAAACAAAACAAAACATTGAACCCTGGTTTTATATTCGATATTCCTATTTTCATTATGCTTGTAAGCTGCTGAAAACTGTCCACTGCCAAAAAAACATCACAAAAGAAGACAGCAACAAACACAACCATGAGCAGGAAGCCAGTTTCTGTGTTGAATAACAGACAAAAATCAAGAAAATGGACTTAGGTAGGAATGTTACAGCAATGCGGCTAAATTACCACCAAGAAGTGCGAAAAAAGTAAAAACAAAACTAACAACAAACTGTCAGCGTCAGGAAGAACACTTATAGGCAACGCCGCAAGATGTGTACAGAGTCAAATTCTCTCACACAAGTTTAGTATGTGTACAGATGGTGTGAAAACATCTCTGTTCAGATCATATTGTACACAGCTGAGGACTGCACACTTGTGGTCAAACTAGAAAAAAACAGTGATCTTACAGACACTTAAGTAACGATGCAGTGAGAATATTACTCATAGACAGAGATGTTGCAGTGCAAGTGAAACGTCTGTGACTGCAGGAGTCAACACAAACTGTCTTAAGAATCTCATGTGCAAATTTAAATGCTAAATGCTTCCCTGAGGAAGCACTAATATAGTTGTCTCTTTTTCTTTACCTCTTTTAAATCATGGCCTTTTATTTTGCATATTGTTTGTCATTTATTACATGCAATGAGTCTGTAGTAAACTTTGTATTGCATTGAATATGTCTTAAAGGGATTTACCTCCACAAGCTGACAGTGATGCATTGTACCTCCTCATATACTCTAGTTGGTACATTATTGAAACAAAGTTTGAGAACCACTAAAGCTACATTATATAACCACTAGAGCCTGACCTATACTGGATTTTCCGGACATGGAATATTTGCAGGGATGATCTTTTACTATGGAGATTTGTCTAATTAGCAAAACAAGTCATCTGGAAAAGGTCAAATGTGGCCTACAATTCCAGTTTCCAGAAAACTTCATACAGTTTCAACTTGGACACTATTATACAAGCTGTGTACATTTGGACACAGCTGAACTGCTAAATAGCTCTGTAGTACAAGGGACACTTAACAACAAACACGATATTTTCACTCTCACGTGAATGGTTTTGATAATTGGATTAAGCTGGAGGGTTTCTTTTTTAAAACCTGATCTGCTCCTGTTGCTATGCCTCATGGTCTCCACAGTAGCTGTGTCTAATGGTGTCTGTGCTTTGTCATGTCTCTAGAAATCTTTAAAAAAAAAATTAATTTAACGTTTATTTAGACAGATAATCTCATTGAGACACTGAGTCTCATTTTCAAGAAATGGATATTACAGAAAAAGAGCTATAAGTATAATAAACAACACATTAATATACTGTTCTTAAAGTCACATGCATTAGAAACTCTATTATGTATATATTTAAGTATATAAAATGTTATTTGAACAGATAAGGAGGTTACAACTTATGAGGAACATTTAATTTGAAACAATGATGTATTAGCATCAATCTGAAAAGCATGTGCATGTGCATTTGTGGGGTGATTTTGTGGATCTTTGTGCACAAATATCAGACAGTTTAAAACGGACGTACACAGGAATGAGGAAGGGGAATGTGACGCACGTTAATGGTGGTACTGTTTTTAGTGGTTTTCTGTTCTTTTTCCTTTTCACATCCTTGATTAGGGAGTGTGGTTCATAAGGTATGAAGAGGATGAACAAAGCGGTTTACTTGTGGGGATGAAGAGTGGGTTTATGTGATTGATTGACTGACTGATGAGGTATTGATCGATTAGTATAGAACAGGGGCAGGATGAGACAAGCATGTTTCTCCTTCCTACTCCGTTTTTTAATTATTACATGTATGTTGCTTGTTCAAAGTCTGTAGAATATTTTCACCATTATTTACTGTTTATACATATGTATCATTTTTTTAAAGGTTAAAAATAATAAACACGCCTTTTGTTTCTGAATTTTCTCTACATATACAGTAATTCTTCATAAAGCGAGTCTCTGTTCTACTCATCCTTTCTGTTATAGCTGCTATGAGACCATCTGTGTGGGCATGTAATGCTCTTATTTGACACGTCTGTTCTGTTTCAGGAGCCAGAATTTAATCCTGTTTGTTTACAGTATGGCACAGATGACAAAATTCAGATAACAGCTATTAATGTGTGTGTGAAAGAAGTGGAGCGTGCACATCCAATGTAGGTCAGTAATAATGTCACACGAGGCCACGAGGCTCAGGAAATCCCTTTTCCAGACATTGTCCCCTATTTATTTTTTTTTTACAGCAAATTACCAAGAGGCGCAGCGCTGCCGTCAGTTTGTGGCTGATGTGTCAATAGTTCACTGTCGAGCTCTGAAGTCTCAGCTGTAGATTTGAGGAAGTGAAACTGAATATGATTCGGTAAGCAAGTTTAACCACGTCAGGAAACCCAAAGACCTTCCATAAAGAGGAAACTGAGGAAAGCAGCGAAGAGAGAATGTAATTAGGTTTCGGAGCTGCATTTTTAGAACTTAAGTGTCACTTCAAGTGTGACTGTGATGTGTCCCAACGGGCCACCGGATCTTGCAAGTTGATCAGGGTACAACACCAGTGTAACGATAGGAGGTGTAAGCTGATAAAGCCTCAAACAAAGTGTTGTACAACAAGCGCTACAGGCTGTACGGAGCTGCGCTAATCCTTAACTAATGTAACACAGCTAGTTTCAAATAAATAAACAGACCACAGCTAACTGAGGCAGACTTAAAGGCTCAGTCCCGCTTAGCATTTCCACATCATGACGTCATGGTTACATATTGCAAGCTAAGTGTATTTACAATTGACTAACGTTAGCATCTAGACTTCACCACACGCTGACGCTCTTCAGCACATGACTGTCAGGTGGAACTCAAGACAGGGTTTACTAATAACAGGGTGATTAAGTATGACTGTTGCACACACACACACACACACCGAGAAACATATAATTAGACGAAAACAAAGACACATTCAAACCAGTTGGACTTAAGCGATCCAGTTACACATGTACTTTCAGATTTACTCGCTGCTCTCTGTGTGACCTCACACTCAATCAACTAGTCAGACCTGTTCTGTGTGTGTGTGTGTGTGTGTGTGTCATCTCTGAAATCTTCAGTTATGATGAGAACACACACCGTAACGTGCAACACAGGAACTGCTTTATATCTGTCCTCAGGCCCGCTAGCAGCATGACTGCAGGGCTGGCAACGTCAAGTCTGTCTGTCTGTCTGTCTGTCTGTCTGTGTGTTGGTCCACACATAGTTCCAACTATGGGATGAACTGACTGTCAATCAGAAAGGATGAATTCTAATATCTTCATCTTTATGTGCTCCATTTGACCCTTCATAAATACCACCTCCTTTTGCTCTGTCCTCCAATAACAGTTGAGCAAACTTGGTACCTCAGTCAACTTTCTAATTTTCCTGTTAAAGCGACATATGGGGTCACATCTTCAATAAGCTAATGTCAGCAAAATGTCAGCTAATTAGCCAATCAGAGTAAGACTACAAGTGGTCATAACTTTGCCAAAAATGCTCAAAGAAAACAAGCTTGCTCAACTCTTATTGGAGCAGAGACCAAAAAGGGGGCGGGACTCAGAAATGGTCAATTTTCCATTTGTCCAATACTTTGGTTTATGACCAAATACCTGAAAAACTAATGTACTTCACATCATCCTCACCTGTACTTTGTGTTTAGTGCAAGTTAAGCTAACATGCTAAACTAAGATGGTGACAATATACAGTACTTGCTAAAAATCAGCATAGCGTTTTACCTCAAAGGACAGCATGAAGGAGCTGGCAGCATGGCTGTAAACTGTCGTCTTGTTTGTGTGTGTATATTAAAAAAAAACTGTGCCTATAATTATACCGTACATTAAGTTGTTAAAAGTATTGATACTTTTTCTATACTACGTGTTTAAAACAACACAACAGCTGTTAAATATAGCATCGAAAGTCATTCAAGACCTCAGTTCAGTTCAGTCTTTATTGTCCTGCCTGAAATCCGTCTTGCAGCAAAACCAGTGAACGGTGTTCACTGACTTGACCAGCACCATGTGCAGGTTGTTAAATTTACAAAAAAATAAAAAAATGTCCTATTTTGTGGGTTATTTTTCCTTTTCATTGTGGTATCAAAAGAAGTATTGTATCCTTTCTTATGCTAGTAGTGGTAGTTGTATGAGTGTTGAAAATTCTGGTATTTTGACAACTCTACTGTACATACATAATATATACTTATTTATGTATCGTGTGTAACCAGAGAATGCCACGCTTCTTTTCTCCAAGCATGCCTGGGGTATTTCAGCCTCTGTCCTCATCCCAATCTCTCCCCCTCTCTGGCATCTGTCCTTCTTGAACACAGGACTCTTTGTTTGCAGAGAAAAAAGCACACTTTGTCATGTCCTACGTACCTCTGCTCTGAGCAGGACTCTGATGAGCGAGCTGCTGCATATGGATTCACTGGCCTGACGTATAGCCTGAGGAGCCCGGTGCCCAATCAGTACCCGGCTCCTTCCCTCTAGAGTACGTGCAATACCTCTTGTCTAAACAACCGGGTTCGCACATACGCTGCCCTTTTGTCAAACCTGTTTGTCATCCACGAGAAAGAGGAGCCTAATATCCTCCTTCTTCAAGGGGAAGTTTAGCGTGTAGGCTGCTCGCATCACCCAGTCTTTTTAGTTTTCAAACCGAAAAAACACAAAGAGCTGCCTGTTCGAGCAGACAGCTCGGACTGCATGCTATTTCTGCAGAACTGGAACTAAGTTAGCTCCTCAGGCTCTCTCCCACCACCTGCCTCGACCCTTTACTCTTATGCAATATTCTCTTCTGTAGCATTAGGGGCCAAACACACAGCACAGAGCACAGAGGAGTAAGTTTATTGCTTCAAGCTGCGGTGATATCATACCATAGATAGTATGAGTGTAAAATAGATCAGATTGTGGCCTGGCAACCATTGATGGATCACTGCTGAGGCCTGAAGCAAAAGCAAACTTCAACAGAAGTGGGATGATGATGTTTGGAGAGAGGAGTCCACTCATTCCTGAGAACTGGGACAAAACTGTACTTTGAGGGGGCTCTGATTTTCACTAATTATACTGAGGAAATATATTTCAAAAGATCAAACTCTTGGGTATTAAACCTTGTAATGAGCCAGCCTCCTCATGATTAACTGTTTTATTAAATGCAGACGTCAACTCCATCAGATGGAAAATCTGACAGAGTTGACAACTTGCAGGGTTTCATTTTTTCATTTCACATCATAGTTGTAGTGAGCAGCCATTTTAAGTAGTGAGCAGCCCCTTAATGCTAATCAAGAGAAGAGAGCTCAGGCATTGACATGTTATGGTTGAAACACATCTGATAGCCATATTTTTTAGTTAATTTGTAAAAAAATATAAAGTTCATCAGTGCTTAAGCTGTAATCCTGCCTTTTTTTCAAACCAGGCAACGAAACACGGGTCCTTAGGATATAGCTGACCCTTTTTTATGCCTGATTAAGTCATGTTTTTTACAAATCTGACAGAGTTGATGGAAAGCTAGGACAGAAGTTTTAAAAGGGATTATAATAGCACTTTTTTTAAAACCTATGTTATCAATAGGTATTGTTAGTTTGGGATTTTGGAGGCTTTTAAAGCATTTTTTTAAATTGTTTGAAGTTATGAATTCTTGGGACACTGAGGTTTTCTGGCACAGGGCGAGTTTAGGAATTACAAAAACTAAAGGCAAACCAAAGCATTTTATAACTTACATATGTTTCCTATACATATAAATCTTTAAAATAATAAATTTTCACCAAAAAGTTGGATTTACAGCATTGGTATAAAGTTGTTGTTTTTCTTGTAGGACACAATTTGACCCAGTATTCAATAATGGGTGCTATACAACTTCCATATGCACCTGGAGTAGTGAATGTCAGGCCAAAGTTATATTTCACAGCTGGAATGAGGGGAGTCTTACAAAAACAAGATGGCTCTTGGCAGGATGAGGCCTGATTCATGAGAGCAGCTCAAGTAACACGAATAACACGACCCAGATGTTTTACTAGAGCCCAAAAAAAATGAACATGTGACTGTTTCCTGATAAGACATTCAACGGAAATTGTACAATTTCAGTTTATTAAGCCTGTTTCCACCACTGCTGCTGCTGCTAGTCAAGATTTGTACCCATGCTGCTGACTAACTGCTGGAGCAATCTGAGGGTCTCTCTGGATGAGTGGTTCCGCGAAATGAATTAGCCTCACGCTGATGAAAATGTCCTCCCAAATCTGCTGAGGAGCTGCCCTACTTTTCACTCCGTTTCTCCCAAACACTTATGCACAGGCGTTCTCCAGGGGTTGTTGAGGTGAAAGGAGGGTGAAACAGTGCGGGGATTGAAGGTCTTTGGAGATGGCTGGAGACGGCGGGGAGGGAAGGGGGGCGGGGGGGGTGAAAGCCCAGCATCGACGAGGGAAAAGCTGCTACACTGCGGCAGATGGCAGCGGTAAAGTCTGACGGTTGGTCGGACCGTCCTTAAACGGAGAGGTCAGAGATTCAACCCAGGGTAGAGTTTGATTAGATGGTGTTTTCATCTACAGCCAGGTGACCTGTGTGGGTGGGTTAGGGCCACTGACTGAAGCTTTGGGATTTAAAGGGATACTTTAGATTATTTGAAGTGAGGTTATATGAGGTGCTTATCGATAGTCAGTGTGTTTGCTACAGCCGGTCGGCGTGTCCTCAGTTCGGAGAAGCAGACAGAGGAGGAGTACCACTGTAGGAAGTTACACACAACAACATACTGCTGTGTACAATTATTTTCATTATCACTTTCTTGACTGATAGATTAGCTGTCTCGTCCATAAAATGTCAGAAAATGGTGAAAAATGTTGATTACTCTCTTCTAAAGCCCAAGATGACGTCGTCAAGTGTTTTGTTTTGTCCACAACCCAAAGAAGTTCAGTTTATTGTCATAGAGCACTAAAGAAACCAGAAAATGTTCACAATTGAGAAGCTGAAATCAGAGAATTGGGAGATTTTTTTCTGAATAATCAATTATCAAAATGGGCAATTAATTTAACAGTTGAAAACTAATCAATGAATTGACTAATTGTTGCACCTCTGCAGGTGTGGACAGGGTCACCTCTAAAAAGGTCCACCTTAAACCAAATCAACATCAGTTTAAGTATACGCTATATTTAGAATATTTTCACTGTTCTACCTTTCTGTCAGAAGGGATTTTGGGACGGGAAAACCACCGTTAAATAACCAAAATACTGCCTTCTCCAAACCAACCAAAGTCCATTAGCAAAATGAGTAATTTTACCTCACAGAACACGGAGGTTACTGATCTACCGCTGCCATTTGTTTGTGTTATTGTGAGACTTTAGTGAATCTGACCTCACCATTTAAAACACTAAAAGCAAACAATAATGCAAACAAACAAACAGATCGAGGCAGCAGTAGACCAACAACTCCTGCATTCTGTGAGGTAAAATTACTGTTTTTGCTAATGGAGTTTTGTGGCTTTGGACAGAGCGACATTTGGCTTATATAAGGGCGGTTTTCCATTAGAAAAGGATGTTTAGCAGCCAGGTAAAGCCGTGAAAGCATTAGCTTCTGTGCCGGTACTCCTCCTGGGCTCTCCAAATTGGGGACGTGCTGACCGCCATCTACTGTAGATAGTAAACTGACTATGGATAAGTACCTCATACAAACCCCACTTCAAACAATCGGAAGCATCTCTTTAAAAGCTGGGCCATCTGAGAGAGCCATCTGCCTGATCGTATGCTTAAAATTAGGTTTAGCACTACAAATGTGTGAAAACGCTGTGTTTGAAGTTAACGAGCCAGGCGGTCGCCCACTGCTGCTTGACTCACCCATTGATATTAGTGTGTCAGTGGAGCAGAAGAGGAGAGACAGACAGAAAGTGGGAGACAAAACAGAGAGAGAGAGACACACACAGAAACCAAAACAGGAATAGAACAAAGGGAGGATGCTCCCAAACACTGCACAGCGGCGCACATCATACCAATCATCTTCATCTTCACCAAACAGGATCTGCAGGAGGCCTTTTATGCCTCCAGGGTGCCTCCCTCACACCTCAGCCCTGCGTAAGCCCCCTGTCCCCCACGCTGTCCTACATAACACACAGCGTCTGTCCAACATGACCCATTTAATATGCTCTGACCTCGCGAGACAGAATATCATAAAGATCCAACAGCATTAGCCTCAATCTTAACCCAACAAGGGAGAGCTGTGTGCTGCTCCGCCTGCCCAAATCCTTGCTACAATATTTGGGGGCAGAGTCGGGGCAAGGGGGGGGGGTCGATAGAAACTGCAGATGCTGCTTATCTTGCACTGCAGTGTGCTCTCTCTTGGATCAATGATCTAGTTAGTGATTCAATTTTCATGCAAAAACAGACCTCACGCTCCTCTGCCCACTGCAGCACCAAAGAAAACAGAGGCAGAGCAGCGATTCAGCATTTAAGTCCTGAGCTGCTAAAATGAGCTGAAACCACACAAATAATTTAGAGCTGCGTGTGAGAAGTGCTGGTGAATAAATATTGGTTCAGATTAGCAGAATGTACAGAAACCAGAGCCGGTTTCTTGCTAAACTCGCTGTCCCGCCCTGTTAGAGGGGAGGTTTTCTCTAACCATGTCATGACACCTGTCACAAACAAGAAGAGAGTCTTTATAACATGTCATTTGGTAAATTATGCCATTTTCAATCAAAAGTTGACATTTTTTAAGATGTATTTGTTAAACTTTATGTTCTTTAATGTCATGTCATATGTGGTTGGTTTTGACACTGGCCATCATGTGACTGTTATAAGAATATTTTCCTTGACCTCAAGTAATAAAGTTCTCATTAAGTGTTATTACTCTGTCACGTGGTTTTATAAAACTGTCACGAGTAATTCCCTTGACCTCAACTAAAGTGGTATTAGGAAGGTCTGCATCATTACACTGCCATGACAGACCACCTGAAGGAGTCTTTATGAATTGTTACCACTGTTTCAGACAGGAAGACATTGTCCCCATTATGAGGAAGCAATGTTTCTAAGTACTCGCAATTGCGGCTGTAATCTGGTGGAACCATCAGCTCACAGTGTGGGGTCAGGTCATGCATACGCGCACACGCACAAACATGCAACTACAAGCACAGGTGTTTGCAGCGATCTGAAGAAATTAGATCAGCATGATAAAGCTGTGGTGTGTGTGTGCGGTACATCGGGTGGCACTTGTTCAGCGTTCTCTCTCCGTGCACCCCAAATAAAAACACACACACACACAAACAAGGCGACAGAGCTGGCACACTCGCTGAGATGGAACAAAACCGTCCCTTCAGCGCAGAACAGAACCACAGAGGGGAAGAAGCCCGCGGTGCTTATTGGTATTCCCTCCAGCTGATCCTCATGGATACAGACCCTCTCCTGCTCAGAGCTCACACAGGGAAACGGGAAGAAAACCAGAGAGGGGGGGAGAGCGAGAGCGACAGGGAGCACATCTTTGATTGTACTCTGAAAGCTGACCCAACATCTCCTCCTCCTCCCTCTCCTCCTCTCATCTGCATCCCACAGCTGCCTATGTGGCCACACTTTGATTACAAAACCTCTCTTTAGAGGCCCAACAGTTCGCAGAGTCATCGGAATAAAAAGGGGAAAAAAACTAGCAACAGAGTTTTGAAGTCTTGAGTTTCCTGAATGACTAATCCCCGGGAGGTCAGAGGACTGAATTGCTTAAGACGTATTCACCATTATCTCATAGACAAGCTGGTCCAAGACTAAATCAATAGCCCATTAACACTCCCAGCGTCTGCTCGCCCCTGTGGACTGGGAGAGTATTGAATGGGTTTCAATTAAGATAAATATGCAGCTATATTCAATGTACTGACTCAAACTGAGAGAAAGAATAGAGACAATGACGTAGCAGGGCTGGTGAAGACTCAGGCAGCTCATTAGGTATGAAAAACATAATAAACCTAAAAAAAGAGAATAAAAAGTGGACAACAGCTGCCATTTAATGATTTATAGAGAACACAGAACACAGCATATTAAAAGGTTGCTAATTACACTGATAAGATACCTTATATAAGACTTTATTACTGTGCTTAAATAGAGTTTTCAGGTTTTCTTTTTACTTTTACTTCCTACATTTTAACACAAATATCTGTGCTTGCTACTGCTTACACCTCCAAAATGCATATGAGGGGAATTATCACTTATTTTTATTTTGCATCATTGCACGCCGCCTTCACAACTTCCAAGTCCGATTTCGACCTAAATGGATGGGACATCAACACGTAGAAAATATGACTCCTTGGTAACAAGAAAAGTAATAAGAAAACGATAGAAAAGATGTAACGCAACATAAACAGATGCAACGTAAAGAGACATAAAAAGACAAAATTACGTAAACGGTGAAAACAATATAAAAGACATGACAAGCAAAAAGAGACGTAACAAGATAAAAACAATGTAAAAGAAATGTAAAAAGACTTAAGATAAAAAGATCGTAAAAGACATGACAAGATGAAAACGACGTCCAAGATGTAACAAGACATAAAAAAACAAAAACAAACTATTATTACTTTTATTGTTTGAGTGCATTTCAGAGTCTGTATTCTTCACTTTTACTTGAGAGAGGAAGAGGAAGCTGAATCAATACTTTGACTTTTACCCGTCTTTATTTTACACAAGCACCTACACTTATACTTGCGCAAAGAATGTGTGAACTTTTGCCTCTGCTGGGTGACATACAGTAAATGTCAAGAGATCCACTACAGGTGAAGCATGAAGTTCATGTAAGGACAGACCAGGTCACTGAGAAAAGGCATGTAAATCTCTGCAGAGCCTCCATCCGGCGAGGGTTAAAGACTGGAAACGAGCCACTCAAACTGACGTGTTGCATCATCTGTGGCCTCTAACCCACTATATCTGCTGCACAATGGCTTTTTGAGGAGCAAAACTGGAATGCCATCTGCGGCCAACAAAAGGAGGAAAAGCGTAATTACACAGCCCAGCGGTGATAAACCGGAAAAATCGTCAGATATGCTGCTCCATTATATGGTGCTGGTGGTTCTGCCACAACCGTCTAATTGCTGACTTGAGACGTTGATTCAGATTATCTGTATACCATTCTCTCAAGCTCTGCTCCAGGAGGGAAAAGGTCATTTATTTCATTCAGGGGTGGGTAATAATGACTTAGAAGTGATGCACATGAGTAGAATAGTTTTTTTTAAGTAATGAGTACTTTTCATGTTCAGAGTATATTTTTAAGCAATTAATCTACTTTTTACTTCAGTACATTTGTCACTTATACCTTGAATGCGACTGCTCTACGTGTGGGGACTGAGTGTAGGGGAGGAGAGCGCAGTAAATATAGTATAATACAGAGTAAAACATATTAGAATGGAAACAATTGCAATTTATTAACTTTTTTAAACTTTTACTTGAGTAGGTTTCTCCAAAGGCAGCTAATCTTCTCCTTTACTTGAGTAATTTTCAGTGGGAATAATTGTGATTTGACTTGAGTATAGATTTTCAGTACTCTCTCCACCACTGGTTACATTTTCATCTAAAGTATCTGCATCTGCTCACAGCGCAGCAGGGGAGTTTTAATACGAGCTAAACAGGTTGAGGAAAACCTGCTAGACCTTCTGTAAAGATGCAGGATCCCATCGCAGGTGATAAGAGTGGCAGGCTTCAAGGCTCAGACATGAACTAGAAAGAGAAACAACCTGCTGCACCAAACTCAGGTTTCTGGTTGCACAAGACTCACACCTGACGGAGCATTCCTCTGCTCGGCGTCACCGCGACTGAAAGCACCTGGCTGATCTGTCACAGTCACAGTCTGTCTTCAGGGGATTTTTTTTTTAAATGAACATCAGACATTAACATTCGTAAATGGTTGGATGGTTTTCCCCCCAAAAAAACCTGCTTGGGCAAGGTGGAAGATTTTCTGAGGAGTTGCTTTTTTCTTATCTGAGTCGGTGGTTTATGGATAAAGGGAGTCATTTCAGTGGTAAATTAAAAAAAAGATGTAATCACTATGATAAAAGGAAAAAAAACATTCATGTTTTCAGAAACGCATGATTTGGGCACAAACCTCTACATGTCAAATAGGACTCTGAAAAAACTGTGTCAGACACTGACTCACTGAGTCACTGAGTCACTGAGAGGCCACAAAAACACCTGTAAGACTGGATGCACTTCAAAAGCTCTGCAGTAATTACCTTAAGCCTTTTTGTTCCAGTTAAGTTTACTACTTAAGTTGTTTTTGTATTGATTCAATTTTATGGCACAATTTGAGGCTGGACTTAGCTGCGCTGCTGTTGTATTGGAAATGAAATTCTTTGTCTGTCTTATCTGGCTGGAGGACAAATATTAGAAACACGTGCAGCCCAATAAAACATCACCACAGACTACAAGATCACCAGTTTCAACTCACAACTACTGATACTGCTGCTACTTGCATTAGATTACAACGCACAAGAATCTCTCTGTGAAAATCTGCATCTACATGACACCAGAACAGTCCAACAGACTAATTTTGATCAGAACTGAAACATTTAGATGATTCATCGACTGGTGAATTGATAGAAAATTAATAAGTAAACAATTTTGATAACCGATCAATCATTTGGGTCATTTTTAAGCACAAATTCCTCAAAATTCTCTGGATCAAACTTCTATCATGGGAATATTTTATGTGCTTCTTGGACTGAAAATCTTCAGGTTTTGGACCTTTGGTTGAACAAAATAAGCTGTTTTTTTTTTTAAATCAAACCACCTGGGCTCTGGGAAGCATTTTTCACGATTTTATGACACTTAATGAACCAAATAATCGATAAAAATGATTGTCAGATTAATCAATATGGAAAACAACATTAGTTTTGGCCCAGAGGCAGCACAGAAAGAGTATGTGAACAAACCCATTATGTCCTGAGCAGGAAAATTAAAAATTATCACCAAAATCACCGGTTTAATTTCAGAACTATTTGTAATAGTGGTAGTGAATTACAATGAAGAGGGATTTTTTTTTCTTAGTCACTCGGCGTAAATCTGCATTTACGTGGCACTACAACCTCGAGACTAATATACATGCAAGTATCGATTAGAGCAGAAACAGTTTAGTTTAATTTATTTTACTTTAACAATACACACACACACACACGCAGAGCCTTTTTCTCTATCTTATCTTAATAGACCAATGAACAACAATGAGCAACAAACAGAAAAATTGATTAAATGATCAGTAGATTAATCAATATGGGGAATAACTTGAACTGTTGGTTGAACAAAACAAATAATCAATATAAAATACATAAACTTGAGCTCTGGGAGGCACTTTTCACCATTTTATGAAACTTAACAGACCAAATAATGGATCAAATGATCAATATCAGGTATGAAGATAAACCCATTATGGCTGGAGCAACATAAAAAAAATTTACCATACGGATGTTCATCGACTAATAACTACTAATACTACTGGATTACAATGCACAGAGATTTTTATTTTTCACTCTGTGAAAATCTTAAGAGTAAAACTCAGGTTCATTTTGATTAAAATTGAAACATTAATAAGATTAATCGAGAGGTCCGCTTATAGAATATTAATCATTAAACAGTTTTGATAACTAAAAAATCAGTTATTTTTTTTAAGCCCAATACCCCCCAAATTCTCTGGATCCAACTTCTTCAGTGGGAATACTTTACATTACTAGTAGCAGTAGTGGATTACAATGTACAGGGATTTTATTTTAGTTAGTTTATAGTGACAATTTCTTGAAGACATCTTGCTACGTATTGATAATTATCAATTATTTGAGTTGTTTTTAAGCCCAAATCCAAGATTTTGCATGTTTCTTGAACTGAAAATCTTTGGGTTTTGGACTGTTGGTTTAACAAAACAAATAATCATTATAAAATACAAAAACTTGGACTCTAGGAAGCACTTTTCTCCATTTCACAACGTATAAGGAATTTTATATTTCTCAGTCACTCTGTGTAAATCTGCATTTACGTAGCTCGAGACTAAAATACAGGCTAGTTTCAATTAGAGCTGAAACATGTAGATGATTAACTGATTAGAAATTAATATGTAAAAAAAAATGTTGATAATTATCAATCATTTTGAATGTTTCTTGAACTAAAAATCTTTGGGAGGCATTTTTCTCTTTTCCCTTGTATGACCCTTAATAGAGAAGTGAACGACAAACCGAAAAATCGATGGGCAGGTTAATCGATACGGGAAACAACCTAAGTTTCAGCCCTGAGGCAGCACAGACGGATCAGGGTCTGTGGTATGCGGACAAACCCATTCCGTCCAGATCAAGATTTTAGCAGACAGACACTTGAAGGCATCTTCACACCACAAAACACTCTGCTCTTATTTATCCTGAGTGTGTCTCAGAGGTTTAAAGGCTCTTTGTTAGTTAAAAACAAAACGTGCAGCAGCTTTGAACCGACGCAGCTGTTAGTTTCACATGACGCACAGATGAACGGACAGAAAACAATGTATCGCTGGTACAGTGCGGACCGACCTGTGGTGACACAACAGCGATGATGAATAACACACTCACACACACTCTCTCTCACACACACACACAGAGTGAAGTCACTCACCATCCGGCTGCCGAGGTATTTCTCTACTTCAGATAAACTTCGCACGGACACGTTGGCGCTGGGCATAATAATCCCTGTTTGTTGTCTGTTAGGAGCTGCCGGGTCTTCACGCTAGTTTACGACTCACGCCTAATCTCGTCTCCATGTTTAACCCCCCGTTTCTCTCCCCCCTGTCTCCCTCATACACACTGACTGCTCCCTTCAACACACAAAAAACTATGTGGACCCAAACTCCGCCTCTCTGTGTCTGCAGCCTGCTGAGCTGAGCTGAGCTGAGCTGAGAGGAGAGGAGAGGAGAGGAGGGGTTAACTCTTTCAACACACGTGCCTCTCTCTGCAAGAGTAAAGAAACAAAAAGAAAAGCCTCGGAAGTACAGTAGTTTGTGATCGACAGGAATTTCTTAAATAATTATGTCACCACAATTGACCCATATTGGTTTAAAGTGTGGTTTTAGTTTATTGTGTCTTGACTTTCAAATTAAAAGTATGTCGGATTTTAATTTGTGGGAATGAAAATAGAAAATAAATCATGTTAGAAACCACAGAAGCAATATCTGTTGCAATATTGCATACAATCATTAATCAGGCCATTTTACAATATCATATTGTTTGCTTACCAGTGGTGGAAAAAGGTGATTCACTTAACTTCTTAATTACAAAACAATTTAAACTTTTCCTTACTTTTATCCGCAGGGCAATTTAAATCTTTAAATTTATCACATTTTACTTCCAGGTGTTCCTGTTTTAGCTGGTGCAAATACCTTAAATTTTAACTATTTTTATTTATTATTGAGGTTTTAATGTATTCTTAAAATTCTATTGTGACTTTCATTGTTCTTTTACTTCTTGTTGCCATTTTTATATAAGTTTCCCATTGGTGTTTTTTTTTATGTCTTGGAGCTTTTATTTCATTGCTTTATTCAGCTACATTGTAAATGAGGTCTCTACGTCTCTATGTCAGTTAAAATTAAAGGTTGAATGAATAAATGAATGAATGAATGAAAGCAAAGTTAGTAGTTAAATGTAAAAATCCAAGCAAACGTTCTGCATCACAAAGTATTATCAGAAAGTGAGTTTTAGGTTATTTCTTAAGAGTAGTTAAGATGTAGTTTAACTGCATTTCATTGTGAAGTAACTGGTAGTTTGTTAAACAGTTTTAAAGTATTTATTTAATGTAGATGGTCAAGTATTTTATACACTGTTGGGTGGTTTAAAGCTACAACAAGGAGTTTTTAACTGCTTATGAAACAGTGGAAACACTGCTCTTGTCCACAGGGTCCTCCAAAATCAACAAGATATGACAGTTCCTCACAGTAGCTTTAAGTAAAAGTTGTACTTCATTGTAAAAACGTTCTGTTATTCAATTCAATTCAATTCAATTCAATTCAAATGTTACAAGCAAAAGTAGGGTGGGTGGAGTACTACTGTGCATATGCTGTATAACCAGGAACTAAATCCGGAAGCTAGAAAACTTTTATAGACTGACTAGGCGTCATCTTTGCATTCACTCTTTAGTTGCTTATAATATATATATGGTAAAAGTACATCAATATTATCAGAAAAGTATTTTTAAAGTGACAAAGTAAACATGCAATTGAATTCTAATTACTGGTGCATTAAAGCTGAGGTAGGCCGTTTATTTTTGGCGTCACTGAGCAAAAATTCCATAATAACCTTTAAGCATAATGTAAGTCAAGGGGTCTGAAAGAAAACTAGACTTCCGCTCCTCCTCTTGGTTCTGTTTTCTGGCTTTCAAAAATCACAGCCCGTGACTGGAGACTTTGGCCAGTCACAAGCTGGTAAGACAGTTGATCGATGAGTCTCATTCCCAGGTCATGAAATATCAACGCTTTGCGTTGGGAGCCTCCAACCACCTGGGAATGAGACTCAACCATCAACTGACTTTCTCAAGAATTACTTACTGCCCCTTTAATGAAGCTGGTCAAGGACTTTATGCACTTTGGGGTAGTTTAATCAAGAATATATATTCTGAATATATATTTTGATTGTTGATTGTATGTTTTGCATGTAAAATCTAGTAACTGGCTCCTACCTGTCACATAATTGTAGTGGTGTAAAACAAAGTATGACATTTCCCTCTGAAATGTGGTGAAGTAGAAATATACGATGGTACAAAATTTAAATACCAAAGTATAGTTGGCACAGTTCTTGAGGAAATATATTTATTTATTTTCCACCACAGTCACTTATACATTATTTATCGTGTGGAAACATGGATAAACTGAAACTATGACTCAACAAACCCAGAGTTTTTTATATTAAAGGATGTACAATTTTGAGATTTGGCAGATTTTAAAACAATACAAATAATGTATAAAGTCAGAAATGAATCTTTTCTTGAAATGATGTTTATGTTTATGATGAAAATGATGTTTAAAATAAGAGAAAACCAACAGGAATAAGAGGAATGTGCACATTAAAAAAGAGTGAGCACTCATGTGAAACTAATCATTTTTGTTCCATTTAATGGGTGGACATACTTTAAATAACTCTTGAAATGAGGAACTGAAAAAAATGCTCTCATATAGTGAACAAATATTGAAATGTAAGACCAGGATGGCAAACTAGCATCGGTAAAGGAGGAAGTGGTGATATTGTAAGTTTTAGTTTTGTACTCTTCATGACAAACAGGTTGTATGTTGTTGTTGTATTTTGTAAGACGGGTAGGTGTAATAAGCTGTAGTTTGAGCCTACACATTTTCAGTCTGTTGAAAATCCTCTGTTGTGTTAGTGGGTGGTATTGTGTTCTTTTTTGTGCAATTACTCACACTTTCTTGACTTTATAGTAGGCTCAACATTTGATATACTCCTCTAATAACACAGGACGCAGCTGAGATTTCATTAGAAGTATTAAAGCTGAATCTGTAAATTAAAATTAATATCAGAGACTCTTGCTAATTTTCATAAAACTGGTTCGGTGACCTTGCTTTGAGGCACATTCACTAGTTTCACTCAAGCAGTCAAACCCAAAGCCCTGCAGGAGGCCCTGGGAACGAGCCAACTGGCCCTCTCACTCACATTCATGCAGCCTGGAATGAGTTAATCCACCTCGCTGTGAACACAAAGGCCCGTGTTGCATCACAGCTCGCTTAACCTTTACAGTTACACACAATAAGTGTTTGTTTTTGCGGTCTGTAAACAGAGGTCCTGTTTTGTTTGTGCTGATCATACAGTGCGTGCAGCATACACTGACATGCGCTCACTTCTGAGGGTCATGGGGGGCAGGTCAAATGATGCAGAGATATGACAGGACAGCGGAGAATCACATGAAGAAGCTGCTGGATCCGCCGGACAATGGACTTCTAAAAACAGCAGCAGCAGACAATATCATTCATCTGCTCATCAAGCTTTAATGCTCCTATCAGTGCCTTTAATTAGCCGGACACATTCAGCGGGTAACTACTGCAAAAGAAAGCTTACCGTCCTCTGCTCGCCCATATCCACGGAGCACTAATGAAAAATTGATCAGCTAATAACAGGCACTGAAAGTCAAACCCCCTCGCACATGCACCCTGCGACATCTTCCACCTTCACGTGACGTCAGGTGACACGACGCTCAGCTGTAAGTTACTGGGCTGGGAAACAGATTTTCATCATTAATTCAGAAGGAACATGTAAACAATCTGCTGTCTTTATACAATACAAGCAGGTCCAAGAAGCTAAGTTTTTAAAGGAACAGTTCACCCCAAAGTAAAATATACATATTTGTACCTGTAGTGCTGTTTATCCATCTAGATAGTTCTGGTTTCTGTTAGTTTCCAGAGTGGATTTGTAGTTTAGTTTGTATTGTTTAATAACAAAAGAACACTTTGCACATCTATTTGATGAGCAGGTACATAGGAGAGGGACGGGTAGACCAAAAAGTTGCAAAACAATGACTGCACAGTGTCTAACTTGCACTATAACAATGTTATACAGTTTCATGTAGGAACTATTTTCTTTCTACCAAACTACACCCTCCAACTGCATCACTGCACAAAGTGAAGCATGTTTTTTGGACCACCACAAGCTGAGTGCCATCTAGTTCTGTTATATTTAACAAAAGGCGAACATCTCGACTGCAGATATCTCCACAACTCTTCAACTCACTCCAAAACAATCTAGATGGATAAATAGCACTACAGGTGAGAGGAAAAATATGCATTTTTGACTTTTGGGGTGAACTGTCCCTTTAAACTCAGAGCTTCAATCCCTACAATATGCTAAGAACAATCGATTTTGCTCTGCAAAGCTGTCCAGGTAATTCAGTGAAGCTGCTTCTACAAAGTCCTAAAGTGGACTGATAAACACGTGTGAGCCACAGTCGAATTACAGATTAGCAGCTACATTTTATGAGGAAAAAGACAACATGTTTACAAAATTACTAAGCTCGACCCACAATCAAATGTTTGTGTATAAGGTCAGTTTGAATGGTGGACTCTGACCGACAAAGGTCAAAGGTTGATCGGTCTACTTGTCAACTACAGATTCTTCACATACTCTGAATAACTGAATTTGCACTTAATTTATGTGGGGTTTCCTGTCGTTTTTATGATGGTTTGTTTTAGTGTTTTCAGCCTTTTTTCACGCTTTTTTTCCAGGTTTTCCAGATAGAAACTCCCACTCATGTTCGAGTTCTGATGCCCTCGACTCCCTCCTTCAATCTAGGGGGTTTATATGTTGCAACGTCATCATGCAGAAACCTACATCAGGTCACATGGGGGAACATTTTTAGAAGGGCTTGGGAAAATAGCAGTTTGATGCCAAGACATGCACACTTCAACCAAAATCAGAATGTTCAGATCTGAATAAGGGAGAATGGTGGCAACGGTAAGAGAGGGTAATTGTAAAAACTCTGACTTCTTGTATTAAATTTAACATTGTAGTCTTGCCCTTACTGGTGAGAAATATATCAGTTGTATTATCAATTAGTGCACATTTTTCTGTTTCTTATATCAAATGATTACTAGTGTATTTCAAGCAGTCTGTGAATTAGTCTCCCCTACATGAGGAAAACTACAGAATGATATAAACGCTCAAAAACAAAAAAATAACTGACCTGCCCTTTTGCACAGTTAACCAGACTGGATATGAAAAAAAGGGCACAGCTAAAGAAAATACTTCCCCTCTCTTCACCCACACAGAAAGCCTATTATAATGCAGACTGCTGACTTCCCAATTTATCCGAACATGACTGAGCATGGGTCCGACTCAACATTTCAGGGTATTTGGTGTCCACAGCTGTTTTCCAAAATACCGACACAGAAACAAAATTGTGCTAAAAAGCGAACTGAGCCTGAAAAGCTACACCTGATTCTGATAAACATTATATAACATAAAGTGAAGAATCTGATGAGGTAAATATTAGTATAATCAGCTCCATCTGTTATTGATTCTGTCAATCAAATGAAAGCTCAATTATGTAAATAATTGGAGAAACGTGACTGAAATT
Organism: Lutjanus campechanus; assembly: GCA_027495735.1. NCBI lineage: Eukaryota > Metazoa > Chordata > Actinopteri > Lutjaniformes > Lutjanidae > Lutjanus > Lutjanus campechanus. The sequence continues at coordinate 246,575 of JAJHUR010140464.1, read as the reverse complement.
TGTTTTTATTTTCAAATTACTTGACCATCATTTTCAGTCCACATTAAAGCGTCCAAAATATGGACTCCATGACTTACCAAGTGCTGCTCAGTGTCGCCTTCTTGGTGCATTCTATACACAAATCTATATACACGATTACTTCAGATCCACACCATGTCAAATATTTGACAATATTTGATGCTGCCCGATCCTTTGGATTGGCAAACAAATAAGAAATAAAGGTTATAACCTTCAGTGATAACAACATCTCACAAATTAATTCACATTGACAAGTTTTTCTTTCCTCATAATAGAAAATAAAAAAAAAAGCATGACCATGTAGGAAAGCGGTGAAAAACAAACCATCCTGTTTCTTTCAAAGTACAAACGAGATCTGCAGAAAAAGGAAAGGCCTGGAGGCGATGAAGCATGAAATACTATGTACAATAAAAAGCGCACTCTACTATGCAGGTTTCAAAGGTTCGTTCCTGAAGGGGAGTTGATTTTTATTTGTCCTCTTTGCTCTGCTGACTGGTTACTGAGGAGTCAGAAGTAGGAGCAAGGTGAGAGTGAAAACAGACTCCCATAGGATGCTGTGTCATAAATACAGTATGTTATGACCACTTAGTGATCGTTCTGTGGAGCACTCTTGATTGGTTGGCTGTCGAGTTTTCAACAGTCCAATGTTGCGATTACAAATGGCACAGTGTGTCAGACCCCGGTGACCGCCTGGCTGTTATAGTCGGTGGACTCCATTTTGAGGATGTAAGGGATGATGCTGTCGATCTGCACGTTGCCGATGAGCCCGGCGAAGAAGAGCTCCTCGGTGACAGCTGCACTTATCAGCCGGAGGGCAGGAAGACGCAGCAACAGCTTGGATAACCTGAGAGCAATGAGGGGGAAAGAGGACATAAATTTAAACACGTGTTCTGTAGCAAGTATCATCATAAATCTGTCTTCATAAAAACAGAGCAATTCTCCACCAGTGTCAATGAGCTGGTATTAAAGGGATAGTTTGGATTATATGAAGTGTGGCTGATGCCGGTCGACACACCCCAGTACCAGCAGCACACAATAACATAAACAAACTAACCGATCGAGGCAGCAGTAGCCCAGCAGCTCCCATGTTTGGAGAGAGCAACATTTGGCTCCACAAAAAAGGCTGTCTGACAGCAAGGTAAAGGTGTGAAAATATTCTAAATGCAGCGTACACTTAAACTCGCACCCAAGTATTGTTATGGTATTAAATGGGGAAATAAGTGTATAATCCCAGCCCTACTGACTAAAAGCCGAACTATTCCTTTAAGTAGTACAGAGGTAAAGCTTACTGACCGATAGGAGTCTTCTGGGTAGCTTCTGGTTACGTAGTCCTGCAGCTCCATGTAGGCCTTCTCCTGAAACCGCTCTATCTGTGGGGTGTTATCAATGCCAGGGTGATCTGGAACAAACACAACACATGAACACAGTCAGACATGAGACGATGCACATTCGTATGTTCAGGATCTTCCTCTGAGGATTCTGTCATCACAGGAAGACAAGAACTTGATCATCTTCATTTTGTAAACTGGCCAGCTGTTTACGCACCAGGGCTGAAGAGGACAATGGCTTTGAGGTAGGCATATTCATAAGAGTCTGGAGACAGCTTGATCATGCTGTTACAGAACTCCTGCATCCTCCAGATGTGTTCCATTACGAGTTTCACTCGCTCTGGGGACAGCTTGTCTGCAGGGGAGAAAAAAACCCCAAAAAAAAACAAGTTAAGACGAGCGAAGGATGCATTTGGCCGGGCACTGCAATTTGCAGCAAATTCAAGACAGGCTGTGTCGAAAGGTAAACATGACAGATCAGCAGGGCATAAAATGTTTTCCTGCTTTGCATCACACCGAAAAACACTGGGCCTCATGCATGAATCTTTCATACACAGAGATTTTAATCTACATTGTGTGTGCAAACAACTGAAGAACTTTTGCAGCATTCATCAATACTTGCGTGCTTCCCGTTTGTTCTTAGGTAAGATCAAAATTTTAGAGTGCCCCAGACTACAACTTAGTTTTGTGCAGTGAAATGTTATTAATTTTGAAAACCCCAATGTTGGCTCCACAGCCCTCATCCATGTCCAGTAAAAAAAAAGCGGTTTTTGTTGCCCTTAGGTGGAATCTCCTGTCTTTTTTTCTGAGTTTAACGTTACCTGTCAAATATCAGTGGCTTGTTGGTTTGTGGTTTGCACACACCACTGAAGTCTGCTGCCCTTATATGGATTTATCAGGGTGTTTCTATACACCAATGGCAAACTTCCTGGCACGTGACTCCAATTTAAGATCAAACATCATTTATTCACATACTCAGATTTGGCTGTCAGCGCACATGTCATGAATCCCACATACGATTTTTTTGTATTTTCCTCTTGTTGCTTTTAAGAAAAGAATAAGAAAACATTCATGCATGAGTCCCATTGTTTGTATCAAAGTGATAAACCTTCCAGGCAAACAACAGCAGGGCCCGCCTACCTTCCTGTAAGCTGGTCTGCAGATGGTTGATAATGGCACTTAAGATGGTACCAACATTCATAACGTTGGAGCACTGTGCCAGACCCAAGGCAAACAGCTCATTCCAGCAAGCCTTCATCAAGTTAATGTCATTGTCTTGGCCACTGTAAAGTAAAATGAGATGAATTTAAATTTACAACAGATAAGCATGGCCCCACAAAGGAAACATCACTTAACTGACAAGTAAGGACACAGTCTAATCGGTGTATTTATGAAACAATAAAAAACCTTGTGACAATGTCTTACCCAAGAGTTTGAAAGGCAGGAATAGAGCGTGCCCAGTGCATAGAGAGAAAAAGGAGCCGAGAAGCTGACTCACAGATGTAGTTGACATTGAGGTACTCTGGCACAGGCAAAGGCATCATGAGCTGGAAGAACACATTGTAGGTTTGAGGAAAATGTGTGACTCAGTCAAACATAAGCAGGACTTTTGGTCACATCGTGACGGTCGAGGTCAGTGGACACTGTTACCTTGAAAGGGATATGGCTGTCAGAGAGTAGAGGGCCCTCCAGCTCCACCACGGGACCTGATTGGTCCCCTGACATCAGCTGCATTGTGGCCTCCAGGGACTCTCCTGTGCCATCACCAGGGTGCAGGACTTTGGCCAGGTTGTCAAACGCTCTAATGATACACAAAATATGAGCATGAAACCTAGTGACAACACAAAAGGTTTACATTCATGCACGTTTTGATTTACACACCTCATATACAGGGTTCCTACACACTTTCCTTTTCAAAGTTCCATACTTTTCCAGACGCTAATTTCCAGACTTTAGACTTTTTAGTGAAGGTGCCCAAAGAGTAAGTAAACTAACCGGTGCTACCCAGACTCAAAATATTTTCATTCTACATATCAAATAAATAATATTATATTGCTGTTCTCCTCATATTTTTTGTCTTTTATAAATAAGGAGTGAAGAGAATTTTCACAGCATCTGTCAGGCATGTGATTGGCAAAGGAAAAAAAGACAGGAAACCATTCACTATTAGATTCTCTTGTATGATCAATTTATTCATATAAATGCAGGATTTTCTATAGTCTGGAAACACACATATTTTCCATATTATCTTGGAACCTGGACCTGGAAACTACTAAAATCAAATTCCATACTTTTCTGCAGTGCGTGGGAACCCTGCATATATTGCAGCTTACACAGAAACAGAAAATATAGCGACGCACTGCAGTTCACCCTTGACATATGGTGCATTTTGATTGACGAGTGATGAATCTAATTAAGTCCTTAAGAGCTGAGTCACAAACCACATGGCCCTACAGGAAATTCTATTACAGCTCTGTGACAACCAGGCAGAAACAGCCCCCAGGTTTCTGCCTAATGCTCCTCTAGATCTCCAATTTATCTTTCAACTTATTGAGAAACAACCACTGGTCAGCATCAAAGCTTCTTTTGATGCTTTATGACATTTCCCTCACCGAGTGATGTCACTTGCAGTTTGCTCGTCTCCTTGGATGTCAGCAATGGAGCTGTCCCCGTTGCTAAGCGTTTCAACTCCCATCAGATCATTGCCGCCGTCGCTCGGCTCCCTGGTCTTGTTGAGGTGGCCGAGGGACGTCACTACGTTTGCCAGCGTGCCGAGGTCACCTTGAGATGGGTCGTCCTGCGGAACGAATCACAGTCGTGATTAAGCATATTTCATCAAGACAAAAATTTTAACATGTTGCTCTGCACTGTCTCTGATTAGCAAAATTTTTGTGCCTCTCACTGAACTACGTCCAAAAAGAACAACAGAAGAACAGAACTGGTCCACATCAAGCAGATATTCAGCCACCATGCACCAAACAAATATTAATTATAAGTTATCAATGCAAAGTATTTCAAATCCCAATATTCTCAAGATTTGAAGGGTCAGTTAAATGTGGTGCAGTAAGTGTAGTTAAACGTAACGTTAAATGTAATTCAGCTGTATCAGTTGTTACCTTTTCAGGGGATGCTGGGATCAAGATGGTGTTTTCCAGCTTGGAGAAAGGCTGCTGGATGTTGAGCAACATGCTTGACTCAAGCAAACTTGTAGACCTGAAGTTAGAGATTTAATATTTCACATTGAGTCATGTAATATGGAAACATGCAATATAATAAAGTCATTACTCAAACTTTTGTCAGTTTATCAGGTGCACATGTACAAAGATAGTAAGAAGCCATTATTTCCAAGTACCACAAACATCACCAAATCAGTCATTCCCTTCTTCTAGATTTGGGAGACTAGACGTTACAACGGCATAATGCTTCCATACTATTTGTTATTAATGTACGTTTTGACAGTTATTTGTATTTTATGTAGTCCAATACTGTACAGATACTTTAGTTTTGTTTTTTCTCATTTTATCCCAGTTATCGAAAACATTTTGAGAGGTACCCAGCCATATTTGAGCAATGTTTCTAGTTTCTAATAGAGTCATTAGAAATGTAACGAATATATCACACAGAGATACAGTTTGTAGCTGGGCTATTTATTGTGCTCTATTAGACTGTACAGGTGTATCTAATAAACTGTTACATTAGTGCATTACTGATTTAAGGGGCTGTACCGTGCAGTTTCCTTGTCGGATACAAAAGTGGGCGTGGCAGCCAGAGGGCTGCACAGGTTCTTGCGGATGTAGATTTTCTCAGTCGAGGCCGCACAGTTGACAGATTTCTCTCGGGTGGTCACTTCAACAGGCTTCCTCTCACACTGCACAGCTGAAGACAAAACAAAGGCATCAGACATTATTAATGTGAGTCCTAAATAACAAATCCAGAGCTGTTTTTTTTAAAGAACATAACAGTCTCTTACAATCTTGTTTCATGCCCAGAGCGATGCAGCGCTGCAGTCGACAGTACTGGCAGCGGTTTCGGTGGAGTTTGTTGATGGCACACTCCCCAGAGCCTCTGCATGTGTACACAAGGTTCTTCCTGATGCTGCGTTTGAAGAAGCCCTTACAGCCCTCACAGCTGACAGCTCCGTAATGACGCCCTAAGACGGGAAAGAATTGGTAGTTGGTGATTGCTTGCTCGTGTGTGTCACTGCTAAATAATAATGTTAAAGCAAAATTAAACTCCCTACCTGAGGCCTTGTCCCCACAGACGACACAGTATTCCACAACCGGCTTCACAATAGACTGGTCTGAGCCTTCAGTCACAAACTGACAAACAACCAGAGACAATGGAGTAATTTAATACAGAAAACACTGCAATAAATTTAGATTGACTTAAACGTGTTCATGCGTCAGTCATAAGACCTTTCACTAACTTGTTTATCAAAACTGGGTCACTAACATCCCTCTCTGGCGATACCTGAATCTGCTGCCCAGCCAGCTCAGGGGAGGCAAACAACAGCTGGTTAACCCCAGAGCCGTCTGGAGTGGCGAGGATGACCTTGTTGGGTGAGCCTTCCTGCTTGGCCAGGATCACCTTCCCACCGGGGGAATAGTCAGCGTTCGCCAAGATGAACTGCTGCTTTCCAGGGGACGACGGCTCGAGTGCTGTGACGATCTGGATTTTCTGCCCAGTCTGCTGATCAGTTACAATCTATCAGAAATGTAAAAAACAGAAAAAAAAATCACCACATGAGGGATTGCTGACTGTACAGTGGAGTAAAAAGGAGAAATTGTATATATGTATTTATTCACACACAATTAAAACAGAGAACAGCCTCTAGTGGTGGAGGCCATCACACACCTGGATTCTGTGTCCTAATGCCATACTGTTGTCTGCTGAGACAAGCTGAATCCTTTGGGTCTGTCCATCCATTCTGATACTGCACACACCTTCTTCCACTGCTCTTCACATCAGTGCCCCATGAGGCATGAACACCTGTAGAGAAAGCATAAGGTTTTCTTAAAGCAAACCTTAAAAAATAAAACACACCAATTTTCTTACCATCATCTGTCTGTGCCATTATTTCCTACTGAATCTTAAAAACAGTTCATAAATATATAGATTCATTTTTAAAGGCCATGTAGCTTCCCAACAGCTGAGCTGCAGTAAATAATGACTTTGTTAGGGACTATTTTTTATTTAGATTTGTGCACATTAGGGAGAGTAATAGACAGGGCTGATAAAATATGCAAGTGGCTGGTACATTTGCCTCACTAACCCACCAAAATACGACTGCAGTGCATGCTGGTCTGAGGTTTGTCTGCTCTATAGCAAATTTCTCCCTGTGAGACTGAGGAATGTTTCACAATATTAGGGCGGCAACTAACGATAATTTTCCTAATTGATAAATCTTCCTGGTATTTCTTCGATGGCTGGTAAAATTTGATTATTCACTAGCCATTTGACTGGTGGAAAAAAAATGTTAATTTTGTACTCTGCTGGTAGGTGTTCACAGCTGGAGGTGTATGTAGGATGAACACAAAATAAACTGTAGTCCCCATGTCTAAGGCTATACTAACAGTGCTGGTTAGTAGGATCAAGTCAATGTTTTTTTGGTCTTTTCATGGGATTTTGTTTACAATAAGAAAAATATACAATATATCACCTGCCTTATCCTTTAATATATGTTTGAAAGGTCCATGTTGAATAAAGATCCCATAAAACATTTCATAAAACATTTACCTTATTGTTCAGATAGCTTTTGGAAATTGTCTACTACTACTACTACTACTACTACCGTGCAATAACGCTTTGCAACAGTGCAAAACCATCTACAATCATGCAATGACTGTTAATAAATGTGGAAAACTGTCTAAAATTGAGCAGTAGTTGTGTTTACAATGTGCCATAACATCTCTATGGTGAAATAACATTTGACAGAATGCACAAGTAGTGACTTCAGATGATGCACCTCAGCACTATGCACTTCTTTTTATTACTTTTTATTGATATGCACCTCTTTTTTAGTACTTCTTATTTTTTCCTTTCATATTATTATTTGTGTATGTGTGATGGATGCGTGTGTGTGTGTTTGCGGAAGGTAAAGAACCCGTTTTAAGAGATGCACAGCAAATTCCGTTGTACCATGTGCAGTGACAATTAACGTACTCTATTGGTGTGTTACTCAAATTATTACCAATATGATACACTGTATAATAGCTCAGAGCTTTTATTCAGACGACCAGTGACAGCAAACAAGTCTGAGAAACACTTTGCGAACGTTAAACCGTTGTTTTCCTCTCCCTTTAGCTAAAGATGTTTCTGATCAAACCTTGATCGATGTTTCTAAACACTATGAAGAACTAACCAAACCAAGATTGGCTTGAAATGATCTGTAATGAACCAACGGGTAAACTGCAAACATCTGATTAATTGCATAGTGTGTCAGTAACTAATTATTGTGGCCTGTGCTAACGAATCTAGCGTTAGCCGGGGCTAGCTCGAAACTGTACTAATGGTGGCCTTCTTATAAAATACAGCTTAAAATCACTGTAAAGTGACACCGAATGAGCGGTAAAGCTATAGTAATAACACAAACAAGCTGTTGACAGCAAGCTATTTAAAATCGATACGGAAGATAAAGGTATTTCTTTTCCTGTGGGTGAAAGGTCAACATTGAAGGGTTAAAGCATGCTAGGGTTCAAGGCCCAGGATGCCGAATCGCAGAGTCAACGGCGGGACTTCGGTTTTGACAACTAGGAAGATTTAACATAAATTCTAACACTGGACGTCCACATCAGTCGGCAATTTAACAAGACAGCTAATGATTTAACATCTTAACATAACGTTGTCACGTTCAGAATTGAAACAGTGATGTGTCCGCTTAGTTTACGGAGACTAGTTAGCAACGCTAGCACAACAGCTAGCTAACACCGGCTAACAGTAACCGGTTAGCTGACACGGCTAAGCATGATGCTAACTAGCATGCATGAAAACATTATTACTGAAGTCGAACAGCTAGACGTAGTTGTAAACGTTGGTTAATTGACCAGCTATGCAGCCACACACACATCACACCATTAGTACATACTTGCGATTTTGTATTTTTATGCGCTGAGCTCCGGACGACAGTGCTAACGAGCTAAGTTAGCTGTTTGCTAGCTGGTAGCTAATGGCTGCCTCCCTGCTGTAGAGCTGCTGAACGCTCCCTCCCTTCCTGTCTTACTGGCCCCTCGGCTCTTTCACGGACCCCTCATGCGTCCACATTAGTAAATTGTTCTTACCTGCCCAGGAGCCGTTAGGTCAGATGGTGTTAGTCTTCAATAAATTAAAATTTTTAACTGTTTGCTGCAGTTGGTGGGAGGGTCAGAGTTCGTGACCTTTTTTCCATCAATAAACGACTTATGCACATGCGCAGTTCGGTAGCCACGCTTCATAGCTTTCGCCGGTGTGAGTGTCAACCTGTCAAAATGAAATGTTCTTCTTAATTAGCTTCAGTTTCTCTGTCAAAGTAGTAATGACATATCATTGTCAATCAGTACGGTATCACAACATTTTAATTAAGACTAGACCTAATTAAAACTTTCTCATAACAGTGCTTTTTAGGGAATATAGGCCACATCAGTGGATGTAAAGTGAATTTAACTGTTCGAACCCCTTGAAATCAGAGCAGTTGCTGCTTTCTAATGTCTGTCATTATTTAAAGATTTCTGTGCAATTTTGTTTTGTATAATTTCCATCTCTTTTAAAAGTCTTATTTAATTGTTTGTATTCATCTCTTTTTTCATTTTTTTATTTGTAGTGTACTTTGGCATGTGCTTGATGTAATATGTATATATAGTTTTTCTTGAATAAAGTAAATCTTTTTTAAAAAAGAGAGATGTGCAGGTTTCAGTGTTTTAAGTTCTAAAATGTATGATAAAGTGAACAATGAATCAACCTACTGCACTTCACTGACTACTCAAGGCTCGACAGTCGTATAACCCCAATTCCAAAAAAGCTGGGACTTTGTGAAAAACGTAAATAAAGTCAGAATGCAATGATCTGCAAATACTTTTTTTCCACATTGTATTCAACTGAGTGCAGTACAAAGACAAGATATTTAATATTCAAACTGGAAAACGTTACTTGTGCCTGCAACACATTTCAAAAAAAGTTGGGAAGGGGCAACAAGAGATTGGGAAAGTTGTGGGATGCTCAAAAAACAGGTTAAACGGTAAGAAGAAAGCCTCGAAAAGCTCAGTTGTTCACATGCATGGATGGGGCGACGTTCACCACTTTGTGAAAAACTGTGTAGATAAATAGTCCAACAGTTCAAGAACGTTTGTCAACACTAAAGTGCAAAGAATTTAGGGATTTCACCCTCTACAAGCCACAATATCATCAAAAGATTCAGAGAAATCTCTGCATGTAAGGGGCAAGGCTGAAAACCAACATTGAATGTCGGTGACCTTTGACCCCTCAGGCAGCACTGCATTAAAAACTGCATTAAAACCCCACATAATTATATAAAAGATACTGCATGGGCTCAGGAACACTTTGGAAAAACGTCGTCTGTAAACAGCTTGTCGCTGCATCTACAAATGCAAATTAAAACTCTATCATGCAAATAGAACGTCACATATCAGCAATATTCAAAAACACTGCCGACTTCTTCTGGGGCCAGCTGATGTGGACTGACGTGGTGGACAAGTCCACATTTCAGATTGTTGCCAGAAATCATAGACGTGTCCTCCAGGCTACAGAGGAAAAAGACCATCCAGATTGTTGCCAGGGCTGATTTCAAAAGCCGGCATCTGTGATTCTACGAGGTAACTGTCACATCTTTGAAAGCAGTGTTAATGCTAGAAGATGATGCTGCCATCCAGACTTCATCTTTTTCAGGGACGTCCCTGCTTGTTTCGGCAAGACACATTCTGTATGTGTTATAACAGGATGGCTTTGGAGTAAATGAGTTCAGGTACAGTACCAGACTGACCTGTCTGCAGTCCGGACCCGTCTCCCATTGAAAATGTGTGGTGCATTTTGAAGTGCAAAATATAACAACAGAGATGCTGGACTGTCGAGCACCTGAAGTCGTTTATCAAGCAAGAATGAGAAAGAACTTTGCGTTGTTGTTGTTGCATCAAATTCATAATGAGTGTAGATTTACAAAAAACATTAAAGTTTATCAGAGTGAACACTGAATATATTGTCTTTGTACTGTATTCAAGCGAATATAGGTCAAAAAAGATTTGCAAATAATTGCATCCTGTTCTTATTTATGTTTTTGTCCCAACTATGTTACTTTACTTACCAACGATACTTAATACTAAATATAATTTACTCTTCAGTTACAGAACAATGAGTATTTATGTGATTTATTTCCCAACTTGCTGATTATTCAACACAGTTTTTCCACCATTTTTTTAAAATGCAAAGCCATTGTCCCCCCTGACTTTGTACAGGTGACCACAACAAAAAGCCCAGTAAAACAAAAAATTTATTTCAGTGACAGAATTTAAACAGTAAAAGTGAGATTCATGGAAATTTGAGACTGTACACATTATATTTACAGAGAATGCATGTGTGTGTGTGGATATAATCTATGTACAGCCATTTGAGACACTTTAAGTGCAATAAACATTATGGTACAGTTATGTTCAAACAGTGAATATTCTCCTGATACACCATGAAGACTGCAGGCTAGTTTCAAAGCTACAGGAACACTTAATAATATTATACGGTGAGAGTTTGTGCACATTGTGTGCTCCACAGTCGGCTTCACAAGTGTGAAATTAAGTAATTATTCTCGAACAACAAAAAACATCTTTATGATTTGTTTTGGCCTCTAAAAATTATGTGATAAATGTGGATCAAAGTGTTAAAAATTTATTAACAACGAGATACAAGCAGGTTACTGGAAAAAAATTAAATTAAAATGTGACAAAATCAAAGCGTAACACTCTCAAAATTAGCTACGGATGATTTTACACTATTTTGTAACAAAAGGAGCGCTCTAAAAACAATGTAAAATGTCTGATGAAAGAAATACAATATTTGGATTTTAATTCAGTGCAGCTAACGTGGTGTCTCCAGATACTTTGTGTGCAGAATTCAGAGAGCACTGAGGTAAAACATCGTCAGGCAAGAGAGAAAAAGTACGTTGGACAGCTGACATCAAAGCACCGTGGCTTCTTTGAACGAGTCGATCCATCTGTTAAAAAAACAAACAAACAAAAAATACATTATTATTAGTAGAATTATCGCTGTCACAATACACAACAATAAGTGTCTCCTGTTTTAATACCGTACCTTTGTGCTGTTTGGACGTCATCCGCTTTAAAAATGTAGTAAAGTGTGTTTTTGTGGTAAAGCTTGAACTGTAACTTCTGCGATGAGTCGACCTTCAACATGAACCCTAACAAGGGCTGACTTTCTAAAGCTGCGACATCCTGCAGGACGACACAATAAAAGACTGATGTTAGATCAGTTTCCTTTGGTTCAATTGTAACGTGACGCTGAGCTTTTCGCTGATAAAAGCAGGAGATCTTACCTCACTTGCAGCGTACGTGTACAGGACTTTGTCTTTGATGACGAACCACAGCCTCTTCCCCTGCTTCTTGTTGCCCTTTGACCTCTGCAGATACCCGCTCATGGAGGAGTCTGTGTTCGCTGACACCTAAAACAAGTAAAAAAAAAAACATGTGATGATGAGATTTGAGATTTGAGATCACTGTATCTGAGTGCATCTTGATCAGGGCTAATCATTCACCTCTTTGAGCGCTGCAGGAATCTTCTTCTGCTTCCTGGAGAAAGCGAACGTAGCTCTGCTTCCAGGGGATACGGCTGCTGACAGGGCTTGTTCACCTGATGAACAGAAACATGGAACATGTAGTTCTTTAATGCAGAGAAAAAAAACGTAGAATGAAAAATAAAAATAGGAGGATGACGGCGTGTTTGGATCAGAAGGCAAACAATGTTGGAAGGAAGCCAGACTTACTCTTCTGCTGCTGAAGAACAACGAAACACTGGTCACACACTCGTGCTAACTGGTTCTTTAAGTATTCAAGACAATGTTTGTTGGAGGAACAGGACTGACACACCACCTGAAGGGATGATAAAGTATAAAAAAAGTTTATTTCTGTCCTTATTTTACAACACTAATTATTTTCATATATTCTGCTGTCCTTTTTGGCAGCACTTTACATCACAGCTTTGTTATAAAATATTATAATACTGTGATAATAACGAGCTAACATGTAATTACCAAATACTAACCAGGCAATAAGCCTTATCATTATTATTTTTACCCCATTAATATCACCAGATAATCACATTTTAATCTACATATTGCACTGATATAACCACTTTATTGTTAGCAGGTTACCATATTGTGACCAAAATATTACTATACTGAAGTACTTTTTCCTTGTTGCTATCTTTAAATGTGTTTCCCCATTATTACCCTTTATTTTTGGCCCCTTATTATCATGAAAAATATTTCAGTCAAAAGGCCTTTTGCACGCCAACAAATAAACGGCACAAAATTAGAAAGAAATTGGAGGAGATATTTTGACGTGCTTGACTATTCATGTCAAGCACATCACAATTTCGCTAATTAATTATTAGACTTCTAAAAAAAAATTAAAACAAGAGGATGTTTGAACATGATGATGTCCTGGTGCTGTGTTCACTTAATAATAAAATAAAATAAAATCTGCAACATTGCTCGGCAAAACTGATGTGGTTGCATATAAGTTCAAAAAATATTATTAATATGCAAATTAATTATATGTAAAAAACATGTCTGGTGTGCAAAGGCCTTAATATAGCCACTGTTAATACCAAGCTATTACATTGTATTATATTACTTAGTTATTATTCCTTTATTACCAAACTATAACACCATTATAACCATGTCAGTACCAAACTGTAATGTAAAATGCTTCTCTTTTTAAATTATGTAATTGATCCATATTAGTTTTTGAAGAGAGAGATTTTCTTTTCCATATCTGATCACTTTTTTTTTGTCACTTTACCTTCCCACATGCACGGCAGTGGTGTCTCCTCCATGTGAGGGTGAACTCACAGGTGCAGATCATACACATGGTGGTCCGAGGGTCGGGGATCCAGATCGGAGCTTTGGATCCTAAAGGAGCACCGTCACCACAATCCCTCAGCTCCGTCTGAATATATATTAAAAAAAAACAACAGGAGTTGACTCTCGTTGATCTTATATACACTGTAAAATAGGCTTGTTTGTGTTCATTGCTATAACACAGCAACAGGAAGTGTGCGAGTTTGACTTTATTACGTTGTTATCTTACCTCTTCTTGAGGTTTGCCGGATATAAAACTGATCTTCTTCTTGGTGTAGTCAGTGATCGCTGTAGAAATGGCCTCGAGCCATTCATCTCGCTCTGCAGCTGAACTGCAGAGAGAAAACAAAGTGTGACTACACACACGCACGCACACCTACACAGTATTCACAGACCTGAGTACTACAAGGAAAAAAAACACGGGGTGAACTGTTATGAAATGACCTGTGAAACAGCACGTGTCCTTAAATTACCAGGAGAAATCTTCTCTTTCTGATCTTTACCTCGCTGAGACGGTGAAGGAGCGCTCCACGCTCTCGATGTTCAGCTCGTTCTGATAGGCCTCCTGGCTCGGTTTGACCTGTAATTATTTTAAGTTTTAAATATTACAACTGTGATAATAAACAGTATATGTGTGAAAAGATGAGGAGTGCGGTGACATAAGAAGTGACGTTCTCACCTTCATCCCAGCCAGAGACAGCATGTTGTTGACCTTGTACTGGCCTGACTGAACAGGAGTGGTGTACAGCAACGTGTCGTTAAACTAAAGGAGAAATGATTAAGAAACAGAATTGAATTTTTGTTGATTCTGATACACTGCAGAGGAGCTCAGAGGAATATTAAGAAAACACTGGTAAAATTGATTTAAAGGTATTTTTTGTGGTTTCATTAGCCTCCATAATGCAATGATGAATCAATCACATTAGGACCTTAATCCCAAGGGTCTCTGAGCTACAACTTCATTAGCGATCGTTGCAGCAGCATAAGAGCAAAGCAATTCTGTTAGATGTATGCACGACTATAAAACGCTTCACTTAGAAAAAGGAAGCCAGAATGAGCTTCCACGGGGATCTGCGTCTGATCACAACTGAAGGTGGGAGAGCGTGCAGAAGATTCTTACAGAGATTTTGTTATATAAGACAGAAAATGAAATCAGAATGAAATAAGAGAAGGAAGAGACAGATGTTTCCGTACCAGGAAGAACATTCTGGGCTGCATGGCCTTCCTGGACACCTTCTTCAGGATGCCCTCTTTCAGGAAGATCTGGAGCACAAAAATGTCACAAGAACACATTATGTCATGTTTGTTACTTTACTTGTTCCTTTTAATGAGCATGGTGGATATTTAAAATCTCACACTTGCATGATCCAAATTTATAGTAAATATCGCAGTAATTCTGCTAATGTGATTTCTTTTTTTTAAACTCTTACTCTGGTATCAGATAATATTCAGATTCATCTTATTAATTGGTGTAACTGATGACTTTCAAGGTTCAAGTTTCCTTGAAAACAGGATCTTGAGAGAACGTTGAGGTGAATCTTTTTTTTTTTTCAGCTGCTGCTTTCAAGCTCGAGCCTGGACTCTTACATAAAGCTTTTCCGCCAACACAGACTAGAGGTCCTTCAAGTACGGATATAATGGAAATTTACTGCTATTCAACGACAACTGTGGTGCAGGAATGAGGCCTAAAACCCGGAAATGACTTGGCATTTTTGCACTCGTTCTTGTTCTGCAACGTTAAATACATCAGTAAAATACCCCATTTGTGAATTTGGAAGCTTTTGAGGCTAAATGAGAGGTTGTCTGGGGCATTAAATGTCATCATGTCACACACTTGTCACTTAGTGGTGGTGACGTTGAGTCATGTGATTGAGCTGTAGTTTGTTTATAGCCTGACATTAGGTTTTTTACTTCTGTTGATTGTATTTACACTTTAAAAAGTTGTGTTCACATGAAATGTTTGTTCTCCACAGAGCTTATTTTCTGCAGTAATTCAAACTCCAGTGGAAAAAATCCTGCTGGCTTTTTGTGGAGGAAACCTGGGTGATGCTAACGTCAGGGCTGGCCTGCAAAAATACATCATCCCTGCAGCAACCTACAGGGCAAACTACATCTGCTCAGGAAGATTGTGTGACACAGCTGAAAGCTACTAAATGGACCTTGAGAAATATTGTCTTCTCAACTCTATTATGTTGTTTTATCTGAACGCTGTATTAATATTTATGCAAAAGGATGATCAATGTAAATTAACTGCAGTTTAACATCTTATTAATGTAACACAACTGTGAGCAAAATCTTGAAACAGACTTACCCGCCCGGGTTGGACTATCTCATGGTGGCCGGTCAGACTGCATTGGACCTGGATCAGCTTCTGGAAGTTATCCTGAGAGGAAAATAAGCAGACGTCAGCAACGTGCAGGGATCATTTTAGAAATAATAATAGAATTAATAGTAGACGGAGTAGATGCTGATTTCTTGGTGGCTCTCACCCCTTGTTTCATGATGTCGTTGGCATGATTGGCCACTTCTTTCACCGTTGCGAGGGCAGCTGAGAGGATAAAAAGGTGAAATTATATATATGACAAAGAGTGTTTTTATTCCACAGGTGAGCTGACAGTATACAGATGTTAAACAGCTGTTGGTTTACCTTGTGTGTCCTTGTAATCAACTGAATCTTCAGACAGGTTTTTCAGATAGTCTGAAACACAATTACAAACATTTAAAAGCCGGGATCAGTGAACTACTCTGTACACTGGGGGTCACAAGTGCTCAGCGTTGTGCGGTAAATTCCTGGAACGTAATCCGAAATTAAAATCCTGGATAAAAAAGGTCTGCAGGTGCTTACATAATATAATTATACAAGAGTGACGCCGGGAACATTCTTCACATTTCGGCACTGAAGGATCGACCCTGATCCATTAGACTCATGAAACACTAAGCTCACTCATGTTAAAGCTCGTGTTATGTCACCAAATCTGATTTGGGCAGCACTTCAAAAATCTTATTATATGAGGATTGAAGAGGCAAGACAGAAATTCCAAACTGGTTTTATTTTTCTAAACAGCAGAGGGCAGCATGACGCCTTGAATGAGACGTCACAGGATGGACAAACACGCCAAGTTTAAGAGCCGAAGTGAAGCTTGACTTTCATTAACAGATAATGTGTAAAGACATGAAATTAAATGTGAACATGATGAGTATAATTCTGTGAAAATGTCTCTTTTGCTGGTGTACCTGTGAGCAGCAGCTGATACTGAGGAATCCTCTGAACAGGCTTCAGGAGGTAATGCTTCAGAGCCAAGTTGGCACAGCGTGGACTGGCCTTGAACACAAAAACATGACACATGTTAGCTACAAATGACACCATTTTCAGGAACAAACTCACAAACACATCCTCCTCTGCATATGAATGAACAATGAAACCTCATTGACCCACTGACCACGCCCCCCTCAGACAGAGAAAACAGGTCAAACAGGCCTCCTTACCTCAAATTCCCGTACCACTGCACCGAACGCTTGGTTCCTCTTACTCTGCTCTTCCAGTAGAGCCACATTCTTGTCGAACTCTCGGATGTAAGTGGAGTACATCTTCAAGTAGGGCCCCTTCTTCAGGAAAATGTCTGCTAGCTGAGCATTCTCATCCCTGCACACAGCAGAATAAGATAAACAGTTTAGTTTACTCCAATAGTTATTATAATTTACAGAGAACATTATTATTATTATCTATGTATAACATTTAGTTATTCTTATTTTCCCTGTATTATTTTACAGGGGACTTTCTTTAGGGACAAGGAACCTTTGGAGGAACTCATTGCGTTTCCACCACAGGAACCTAAAGGAGCCTACAGGAGCTAAATTAAGCTCCGGAGACATTATTTTACAAAAGGTCCCTAGATAGAACTTTCCGAAAAGTGCAGGAACTGTGAACTGAAACTTTTTCAGTTTCCATTTTTAAAAATTTGCACCTGCAAACCAGTTTCCTGTTGTTGTTGTTGTTGTTGTTGTTGTTGTTGTTGTTCCTGCTTCAACATATTAACATGGAGTTACAAATGAAAGCATACAACAGGTGAACCGACAACTAAGTTCAGGCCCTACTGAGCATTGCTGTCTATGCGTTGCCTGCCCAACACTTTATAGTGCATCCTTGTTTTTGTATAGCACGCAAAAATGATGTATAATAGCAGCTGTTGCATTTAAATATGGCAGCGGACTAATTTGTCCAGTCTTTGCAGGTCTTTAGACCACAAGTAGTTCCTGGGACTAAAGGTTCTGAGTACTTTGGGCGTAAATGTAACTAGACTAGGGTTGACTGGAGAAGGCTACCCATCAAGAAAATAGGTTTACAGATGGTGGCAGCAGTTTGATTGGGCAGGTTTTCCTCTGGGCTGTGGGTAATAAGTGAATAAAACCTTGATCAATAACAATACAGCAAGAAAGTAAATCCCCAAACTTTTCTCTCTCTCTCTCTCTCTCTCTCTCTCTCTCTCTCTAGTTTCGATTCATCAATTATTTGAGTGAAATAAAATTAGTTGCCAACTTTTTTGATAATCAACTTATCATTCAAGTAATTTTTCAAGAAAACATATCAAACATTTGCAGCTTCCACCTTCTTAAATGTAAAGATTTACTGTTTTTTTCTGTCATTTATGACATAAAATGAAGTGTGTTTGGGTTTTGGACTGTTGGTTGGACAAAATAAACAATCTGAAGATGATACTTTGGGCTCTGGGAATTTGTGATGAGCATTTTTTTTAACAACTTTTCTTTTTTTTTTTACATTTTATTGACTAAACGATTAATCAATTAATTGTGAAAATAATAATATATGTTTGGAGCCACCAACCCAAAGCCTCTGTATTTAACAACCTGGGAATGAGACTCAACAATCAAATATCTTATTGACCTGTGATTGGCCAAAGTTTCCCATTAGAAAAGGTTTTCTAAAGCCTGATAACAGAGTCATGAGGAGGAGCATAAGTCTAGTTTCCCCTCAGACCACTTGAATTATTTTATGCTTAAAAGTCATTATGGAATTTTAGCCCAATGATGCCAAAAACAAGCTACTATAATACCCTCCACTCGTCTAGAAAGACTTTGCACAAGATTTTGGAACCTGGCTGCAGGGACTCTCTCCAACTCAGGCACAGGAGCATTAGTGCAGCTGGGCACACAGCTTTTGACCCAGTTCGTGCCGAAAGTGTCGGACAGGGTTGAGGTCAGAGGTCTGCGTGTTTTTCCACAACAAACTCAAAAAAAACAAAAAAAAAAACAAAAACAGAAAACATCTATTTACAGACTTTGCTTTCTATTGCTGGAACAGGAGCACGCCTTCCCCAAACAGTTACCAAAGCAAAAAGCATACTGTTGCCTGAAATATGCAGTGGCATTAAGATTTCTCTTACAAGGCAACGAGCCAAAACCACGAGAAACGGCCCCAGACCAGAAGTATGCAACATATTGTGAGAAGAGTCATATGGTAAAAGTTCCACAATGGCTCTATGAGTCATTAACAATAATCAGCGCACACAAATATAAAAACACTTTTTAAAAAATTTGTTGTACCAGTTAGCGACTCTCTGCTTCAGCTCTCGGAGCAGGTCCTGGTTCAGTTCGTAGAGCTGTGGCAGGTAGTACAGGATCTGATTGAGGAGCCGCTCCTCGATCACAGGCTTTCCACTCTGCCGAGACGCTTTGGACACGGCATCACGGAAGTCCTGCAGGTCAGAGAGTCAGACAGATAAAGAGTCAGACAGGAACAGGGGAAAACCTGTAATATTTACTAATCTGATATTTGTTGAACTGTCTCTCTTGAGAATGCAGTGCAGTCTGATAAAAGAGGATCACAATAGTGACCCCATAATGGATTAAAAAAAAAAAGGTTCAAAAATAGTCAGCCCTGCAAATCATCTAACATGGTCCCAAAAAACAACCCTACAAATTCGTAAAGCTCCAGGAATCTTAAGTATAAAAGATAAAGAAAGAGAAATACTGCTGACCCATGACCTACACACACACCTGACATGCATTAAGCATTCTTAAATTTCCAGGATACGGTGAATCAGGACTAAAAAAAAACAGAGCAAAGTGCCCGAGGGTGCTGTTTCTGCTTTTCTTTCCGATGATGCAGAGTTTTTTTGGAAATTTATGAGGACACATGGCAAACAAAACTGCTTACAGACTGCGAGCTCCTGCGGTTAACATGTGTGATCGCTTCCTACTACAACAGCTGACGGTGAGGGGAGGGAGGGGAGTGTTATGTGAATGAAATATGGATGTTTCATGAGATAAGAGGAGATAACACTGGAGGCATGACTGAATCAGCAGTAAGTAAGTGCTCAGAGTGAATCAGGCATAATTGACCATTCGTAAGACAAGTATCCTTTCCTGTTTCCTGCACTAAGATATGCTGTGTGCTAAGCTCATTCAGGATATTGCTGTGGGACCCATTAAAGTGACATATAGTCACATCTTAAGGTAGCTAATGTTAACAAAACACTACAGCTAACTAGCTAGATAATCACTGATGTAGATTAGGTAGCTAGTTAGGGAGTGTTTTGCTAAGTTAGCCATCAGTTGTAACTCTTGTTTTCTCTGGGGATGTAATCTAACATCATGTATTGATTTTACGAATATGGATGATGCACAAATACTGAGTTGGCTGGAAAGCCTGGGAGATGAGAATAAAAGCTCTTTATTTTCATTAACTGTAAATTCGTAATGGTTCTTTTCAGTATACAATTTATTTGAAATCTTTTTCAGATGTTTTCTTTCTTCTTCATCTTTTTCTGAGACACTATGTTGACACTTAATAACGTAATAATTTGTTTTACTTATGTGTTTGCTCCTATATGCATTACCAGAAGATGTATGTTTTGTAATATGGTGGTTTAATCCCATGTGGGATGAGCCAGAAGTAACTAACTAACTGTAACTAGCTAGCAATCGATTTCGACTAGATTAGACTACTAGTTAGCCTGACATTAGCAGATGCAGCTGACATAGGTTAGCTAGCTTTTAGCTAGTGTTTTGCTGACATTAACTAACTATATGTTGCAACCACCAACATCTCTGAAGCATCTTCAAAACTCTGGTTTTCTTTTCAACATAAACGAGCCTTGGTCATAGCATGTTAAAGTACGGCAAGCAGGGCGGGACTTATGAAGGGTCAATTAGCAACAAGACGGAGTATACTTCACTTAAACTGATTTTCATGTTTTCAAGATTACTCTTCCACGGGTTGAGCATATTATTTGAACACTATGGTCTATGATCCGA